>CM053785.1:573075667-573393167 GCA_028749045.1 Cupressus sempervirens
CTAAAGAAAATGCAAGGGTTGAAGCAAGCGGGAAGAATTGTTCAAGAGTACACAGAAGAGTTTTGAGTCCTCATCAGAACAGACCGTGCAAAAGCTGACAAGAGAAAGTTGCTTGTTACCTTAATGGGTTGAGGCCAAGTATTCGGGAGGAGTTGATTTTAGATAGAATGACCAGTATTGAAGAGGCGTGCCAGTTTGCCCTACGAGTAGAGGCAAAGTTGGACAAGAAGTTTAATAGAATGCAAAGGGGAAGAGCTCATGGTGGAAGATCCAATAGACAGTCTTATGGAGGCCAAAATGAAGATCACAAAAATAAGGATGAGGCCAGTAGCGGTCAGAATCAAAGAGGAAATAATTTCAATAGTTTCCATGATCAGAATAATAGGGATCAAAGAGGAAGATGAAGAGGACAAGGACCTAGAAGAGGAGGTTTTCATGGAACATGTTTTCACTACGGATAAGAAGGTCATAGAGCTTATGAATGTCCTCGATGCCAAGGAAGGATAGATAGGAGAACTGAAGGTTGGGACAAAGTTGCACATGTAGATGAAGATGCCAAGTCATCACATTCTAAAGATGTTGAAAGAGAAGTTCTACTTAACAAAAGAGTCTTCTTAAGTGGTGAGAATGATCTTGAGCAAAGGAGTAGCTTGTTTCCCACCAAGTAGGAATGTGAGGATAAGTGTTCTGATGTGATTATTGATAGTGGAAGCACTGACAATTTGGTGTCAGAGGAGATGGCCACGAAGTTAAAGCTCAAGAGGCAGAAACACCCACATCCATACTAGATTGTCTGGTTGCGGGATGACCACACAGTCGGGGTCAATAAACAATGCCTAGTTCAAGATTGGAAGCTACCATGATGAGGTACTATGTGATATAATACCCATGGATGCATATCATATGTTTTTGGGTAGGTCATGGCAGTTTGTAATGTCCCCTCTTTCCATTGGCTTGGAAATTAAGGACATTTACTTTGAGTGCACAATTTGAAATCTCTAAGACGACTTGTAGACTTCTATGATTGGTATTGATAATTGGTATTGATAATATATCCTAGAACCATATAGATTATATTACTTTATCGAGAGATTGTTTTTAACAATAATACTACTAACTTGGAATGCAAATTACTAATAAGCCCAGTAGAACCATACGATGATCTCTAATATGACTATCTAAAATATGCTACATATTGCCTCTGATTGCTTATAGCCATTTCTATTATATCAATATTCTCTAAATCACTTGTAGTGATGTTGACAATTTGTTGTTTCTGATTATGCAATAGTGCTTAAATTGATCTACTAAGACCTTTTGTCTATATATGAATTTTTATTTGATATATATGTTTATGTAACGATCTTCAAAAGGAATTCTTGATTTCTTTTTCTTGTATTTTATAACAACTCAGGGAGTTGCACAGTTTTATATATTTTACGATCTAAACATACTTCTATAGCCAATGCCTCCATCGATCTGCTATTGCTCCCTCTCTATCTATCTCTATATATATTTGTTTCCAGTTGATACATGTAAAGTCCATTTGGCTTGGGTTGGGTGCAACTGTAATCTTTAGTGATCTCTAAGATTTGCAAGTCCTCTCAACTCTATTGCTTTGAGTTTGTGTGTGTGTGGCGCGCGTGTGTGTGTGTATTTGGTTCTATAGTCCCTATTTACTATATTCCTCTATCGTTGGGTAGTATCTTTGGTTCAATTTCTTACTGTCGCCTTGTCTGAAAATTATACAATTCTATCTTATTATTGCAGAATTGCTTATCACCAATTTTGTACTTTGTTCTATTATTTCATTTGCTACTGCATGGCATCCTTACTCCATACTGTTGCAAGTCTCTTATGTTCATTATCTCATTGCTTTCTTTGTTTTCTTTCTACTGTATGTTTCTCCTTTTTGAGCCCACATGGCAATGTCTTTGATTATGCTATCAATGCTGTATGATGACTTCCCCACTTTTGTCTTGCTCTTCTTCGTAATTATGGGTCTAAATGTCTACGCTGGACAAAATATATAAGTTGATGCCAAAATATGACTTTACTTGGAAGATGAGTCACATTGTCAGTATTTGATCTCTATCGTGCTCCCCCGAGACAATATCTTATAATTCTTATTCCGTTTGTATGGATAGTTCACACTATCTCCTATCTTTTTGGAAGTCCGATCCTATATATCCTTATTTGATTAATTGCTCCCCTTTTATATCTAGAATGTGGGCCAAAGAGCCATAAGGAATAATAGCACCCTTATAAACTCGCACTTACGACAATTACACCCTTTCGATAATTTGCCATGTAGATACCATAATTGTAAAGTCACACTATTGTGGGTTTTATGGTTCTTCTAATACTATATTTTATCGATATTGTATTTATTATTTATTATTTTACTTATCTTTTACATGTTAATATGAGTGAAATAATATGTATATTGATTATATAATATTATACGATGGTTCATTATATGCATAGTCTTATAATAATTATATTTTAATAAGTACTCTTTGATGATTATTGTCTTTACAAATCGTATAAGGTTATAGTAGATTATCATTATATATATTAATTATTAATAATTATATTTCAAAAAATATACAATCTATTTATTGTCAATGTTATTATATTAATAAATGATAAAATGTGAGTTATGATTCTAATAAAATTATATTATTTATTATTTAATCATTTTTTATATTATATATGTTATTATCTTTATTAACATTGAATTCGATCTCTAGGATGGGGACATTACACAATTTGGCAGGCGTGTACATGATGGTCATGCAAATACCTATTCCCTGACGAAGGATGAAGTGTGAATAAAGCTAAAGCCATTTAAGGACAGAGAAGAAAAGGTATGCAGTAATGACAGAATATGTTCTCTTGATTGAAGAAAGTTCTTAGAGGGTATGAGACGTGAGCATTTGTGTTTTTTTTATAATTCCAAAAGATGGTAAAGAAGAAGTAGAAGATCTACCTACAAAAGTTCTAGATTTGTTGAATGAGTTTCACAATATTGTATCCTATAATGTGTCTGATGGATTACCACCAATAAGTTAGATCAGTCATTTGATGGACTTGATTCCACAAGCCAGTTTGCCAAATAAGATAGCACACAGAATGACACCACCAAAAAGTGATAAGTTGAACAGACAAGTGTAGGAGTTATTGTAGATGGGGTTGATTTGAGAGAGTTTGAGTCCATGTGTTGTACCAACAATATTAACACCAAAGAAGAATGGTAAATAGAGGATGTGTATAGATTCTAGGGCTATCAATAAAATCACAATCAAGTATAGATTTTCCTTGCCAAAGATGGATGATATTCTGGATTGTTTGAGCAGAGTTGTTTATTTCACAAAGATAGATCTGAAGAGTGGATATCACCAAATTCAGATCAAAGAAGGAGATGAAGGGAAGATTGCCTTCAAGACAAAAGAAGGATTGTATGAGTGGTTAGTCATGTCTTTTGGGCTAACCAATTCATCAAGCACTTTCATCCAGCAAATGAATGAGGTACTGAAAGAATTTCTGAGTAAGTTCGCCATATTCTACCTAGATGATATTTTGATCTTCAGTAACACATTAGAGGAACATACCATGAATATTTGTAGGGTGTTTGAGAAGTTAAGGGAAGAGAGATTGTTGATTAACCTGAAGAAGTGCAGTTTTGTGAAGAAAGAGTTAGTATACCTCAGATTTGTGGGACTCAAAGAAAGTGAAGGCTATCCTCGAATGGCCTGCTCGAAAGAGTGCCACTAAGGTAAGATCTTTTCATGGTTTGGCTAACTTTTACAGAAAGTTTATCAAGATTTTTAGCAGTGTCTATGAACCCTTGACTGAAACAATGAGAGGGGATAGGAAGGAATTTAAGTGGACTACAGGAGCAGATAAGAGTACTCAACTGTTAAAACAGAAAATTACAGAGCAGCCTGTTCTGGCACTTCCAGATTATAATATGGTGTTTCAAGTTGACTGTGATGCTAGCGGTACTAAGATAGGAGTTGTTTGAGCCAAGAAGGTAGACTTGTTGCTTATTTTAGTGAGAAGTTAAATGATGCCAAGAGAAAATATTACGCTTATGATAAGGAATTTTATGCTATAGTTCATGCATTGAAGAAATAGAGACACTATCTTCTTCTTCAGGAGTTTTTTTTGTTTACTGATCATCAAGCTTTGTAATATTTGAATAGTCAAGGAAAGTTGAATCAAAGACATTTGAAATGGATTGAGTTTTTTGTGGAGTTACACATTTGTTTTGAAATACAGAAGCGGGAAGTCTAACAAGGTTGCAAATGCTCTTAGCAGGAGACAACTTTTGCTGACAGAGATGCAGATTGAGGTGGTTGAGTTCAAGGAACTCAAGAGTTTGTATCCGGAGGATCCTAATTTTGGAGAAACTTAGAAAGCTTGTACAAAACCTATTACTCTAGACCGAACAAAGTGGTTCGATTTCATCATCTAGGATGGTATTGTCATGTCCCCTATTTTCCTCCGGTAAATAATAAATAATAGTAAAATAATAATAAAATGAGTGAATCAATCTAATAATAAATTATAATTAAATTAATTATAATAATTAGACAAGAAAATATAAATAAATATTTATTATATAAATAACAATATTTTCTATGATACATTCAAATAAATATATTATTAATATCATGATAGATAATTAACAAATATAAGATGTAATCAGTAATATAACATATCAAATATTATATATATCAAAAAGATAAGATAGCAATAATATATCAAATATTATATATATTCATATTGAATATATTATTGTTATATATAATAAAATATATATTGAAATACATTTCAAAATATATTAATTAAATAAATAAATTATAACCATTAATAATCAAACTAGCATCCAAAAGTTGCATCTTCTGGAGTACACAACCATTGAACAATATATAAATGAGATTGATGGGTAACCAATAAGATGTCAACAGAGATTAAGAGGGCAAAGGAAAATACCTTTGATGAAAATATCAAGAGAAGGAAAATTAATAGGAGCCGCCAGCCAAGCATTGACCAAAATCCAACTCACAAGCACAAACGTCCAAGAGACCAACAGAGACAAGGATACGATAAGAAATGTCTCAGACTTCGATTAGAGGATTATTGCTGACTAATCACACTATATGGAGGGGAAAATAGAATGGATAAAAGGATAATAACCTAAACAACATGTTAATTTCTAAGATCATTGCAAATGTAATAACAATTGCCATTGTATTGATTGTGTTCCAAATGCAAATGAAGGTTTATAAATATGAGAGGATGAGACATGTCTCTATGATTAAACATCACTAGTTAACATATTAATATAATAGTATATACTATAAATAACCATATATGTAACTCATCTTAAGCATATATGTAATATTAATATGTTAACCATATATGTAATATATTATTATATTATTATATAATAATATATAATATATAATATATACAATATATATTACATTACATATATAATACATATTACATATATAAGAAATTTATCTGAAAGATGATTTATCATCAACAAGGTATCTCATGTTAAAATCAATCCGATAGAAGCTACAATCTTAACACTTCCTCTTAGCTAGGGAGGATTTATAGAACACATTATGCTCTCAAGAATATGAAGAGATATCATCTTAGTATGATATTCAATTCACTACGAGGTTAAATTTATCACCTTTCATAACACACAATTGAAGCAATTTCCATAACTTTAAAACAACACTATAAGCATGGTCTATAGTAGTATCTATGTCATGGTGTTCGGCAAGATCCGGCCCAAAAAACCATAACAAGTTGGTTATCATGGTGTTCATCAAAATCCTGCCAAAAGAACCATGATTATAGGTCTACCATTTATAAGATCGCCACCTTACAATGGTTACCTTCTCTTTGTTCATTATCATGATTTCCAGCACTCTGGGACAACAATTTAATGAAGTATGTCATGATAATATGTCTACCATTTATAAGATCGTCATCTTATAATGGTTACCTTCTGTTTATATATGTCAATGAAAGATCATCACCTTCCATTACATATCATAACAACATCATGTAGTAACTTACATAATATCCACCATGAACCACCATAGCTACTACTAGAGGGTGGAACAAGGATTTTCTCCTTAGACTTCTCTCTTATAGAGAAGAGCACATTACAAAGAACTCCACTTAGAAATTCTCCTCATAGAGAAGATATCATCCATAAAGGATTGCATCTCAAAATTTCTCCTTCTAAACAATGATCCTGGAAAGTCAGGTCCTGTAGTTACTTCATCAAAAACTCTCTTCACCCAAGGATGGCCATCAAACTCACTCTAAATCTTATATCAATCTTTTGATTTTCTAGTGATAAGTCAGTACTTCCTCATGATGCAATCAAGAGTAAGCCCATCAAAAATCACGTAGTCACACACATGTATTTCTAGACTCCCTCTAAGTATTAATCTTCTAAGCTCCTGCATCGCCTTCGATTAAGTGTCATACTCCCTCTTAATGTAGAAGGGTACTCATTATCTCAATCATTAAAGATATTGACTTCAAGATCCTCACTTTATCCTAATCATCAAATGACTAATGAATTCTTGTCTACACAATATTTGGTAGCATGTGCAAAGTACCAACCTTCTGTTCCTGCAAAAATTTCCTCAACCATAAAGGAAAAGATCAAGGCAAATGAATTTTTACAATACATATAGAAATGAAATTTAAGAGAGAATACAATGAGTAGATAAATGTAATACTCAGAGACAACAAATACTTATCTGCACGTGAATGGAATATCTTCCCTTTAAAGATGGTTCAAGTGAGAATAGAACATTGTTTATCATTCCCCCCCACAATGAGAAGTTCCTACTTTTATATTGTCGAACAATTTTGCATCATATTTAATTATGGAAAACTTCTTTCGGTTCTTATTTGCAAAGAATCATCATTTGGAATCAAGGGAAAGAACAAAAGCACATTTTGATGCTCCATTTTCATCCTATTTCACAACAAGAGTTATCCAATTTCTATCATTTTTCTACATTTCTCTAGAGACTCTTTATGTTGTGTCTCAATTTGATCTCATGACAAATATCTCCTTATGCATTATTAATAACAAGAATATTTTTCTCGTATTAATTTCACAAATATGTTTCTCGTATTATCCAGTTCCCATCTTATATTTCGAGGGTATGTGATCGGGGAACAAATACTTTGTTGCTATACAAGATGGTATCCACATAAGATACAAGGTAGAATTCTCTCTTCCTTTATAAATTATTATTCGTATTCTATTCACATGCACAAGTAATGCTCGATACTTTCTATCTGACAATGACAGACACCAAAACTTGGAATTATCATATAGGAATTGTTGTTCCTTCTTCTTGCCTTTAATTGATGCCAATTTAGGATTTCGCATTTGATCTATTGGCTATATCGCTACTAATAATCCCCACAAATGGGTACGCGATCTCTTAATTGTCTCCATTGCACTTTCATGGGATTTACCCACAATCTCCTTCCATCATCAAATTATTGTTTTGATCCCATTATTTAATGTGCCCTTTTCATATCTTGGATTTTGGTGGTTTACATTCTTTAATTCATCCCACGATGATTGGTCTTCATTGATCCAACACGTAACTTGTACTTCTCAAATATTATAGAGTTATTCCTCAAATTAGTTCATAATCTAAACCTATAAATGAAAGAGTATGTACTTTGACACACTTATATGTCGTAGAACTCCAAATCGTAACCTTTTTGTACACATTGAATTGGATCAATAGTTTTCTCCACTCCATCTTTTTAAGAATCTTAGTGACAAAATATGTTCAAATGATTATCTTTAGCAATAAGATATAATTAAATATTATCCATATCATATATCCCCCTTAATTAATAGTTCCCAATCTGTGAACGATGTTAGGGTTATCGTTTTTCTATTTGGGAAGCCAATGGTATGAAACTACTAATAGGATCTCCTTCCTTAATACCAAGGCCTTATGTTTCCCTTGGCATTGATCAATCATATTTTCTACTTTGTGATTAAGTTAACTATATCATTTTGACAATAATGTACATTTTTGTAGGTTCACAAATATCTTCCACTCTCTTTCATAAACCTTGTCTGTGAAAGTCTTCCATCCCATGTCATGAGAGTACCAAAAATTTATATATGTTGATGCAATCCCTATAACACACCAAGCCTTGTTATAACATGTAACCAAATACTCCACACTAAATGCAACTGATCATGGAGATATGTATTTAACAAACTATATTCAATAGCTATGGACAAATTGACCAAAAGACTTAATCAACTGTAGTTTCCAAGAAATCTCTGGATTAAAAAGAGACAGTTTTACAAGGGCTTTTGGACTTTGCCTGCCTTGCCCTTACGTCCCAAAATGGCTTCCATCTCTGATAAGAAAACTAAAGGACGGTTCTTTCATACATTGTATCACATATTTTTATATTGTTCTTTGAAGTCACTAATAAGTGTTAATATCCAGCACACGACTCATTTGGTAACTATCGTAAATTAATATGCTAAGGTTTCCTTGTTTATCGAATGGCTCATTCTATTTATGCGTTGTGTTCATGCTCTTCAGTAGACTTCTCCCATACTTCTATTTTTATTATTCATATCGTATTTGTCAGAAATTGCATAGAACATCTAATGAAAATGTCTTTGTTTAAATTCCCCCATTATCATAATTTTTCTTGGGCTTCCTGAATGACTCCTCTATGGTCTTCTTGATGTTTTATAGTATTCCTCACGCATAGAGAGAACTCAAATTCAAAAAAAAAAGTTGGCTTCACACATGTGGTTCTATTGTTTCACTCCTATTCACCATCATTTCATTCAAATTAAGATATAACATTTATTTATTTTTAGCATATGCAATAGAATTCTAGGCATCACATAATACTTCTATCAAAATTTTTGTGAAGCTTCATCCATACAATGTCAATAAATCTAGGTTGTTTTACACTGTCGATAATTTTAATGATACTTTTCTACATTTGCAGCCTAGCTCTAATACCATTTTAGTTTCTAGTATCGCTGCAAATGTAATAGCAATTGCCATTGTATTGATGGTGTTCCAAATGCAAATGAAGACTTATAAATATGAGAGGATGAGACATGTCTCTATGGTTAAACATCACTAGTTAATATATTAATATAATAGTATAAATAACCATATATGTAACCCATCTTAAGCATATATGTGATATTAATATGTTAACCATATATGTAATATATTTATATATTATTATATAATAATATATAATGTATAATATCTAATATATATTATATTACATATAATATATATATATATATACCATCAATAAGATATCTCATGTTAAAATCAATCCGACAGAAGCTACAACCTGAATACGGCATAATTGAGTGGGAGAAACAAATAGCACACTCAAAGGAATAACAAAGAATACACAGTCAAGACATTAATATATTCTATTCAATTTTATATAGCTTAGAAAGAAATTAAAGAGGAATGACAGTGTGCATTATGGTATTGCTGGAGAGAAATGTCTCGCATCAGAGAAGACATCCACTTTAGAACAGGTTGCCCATAGAAGAATAGTATTTTGCAATGCTATTATCCATGTTTTGCCTGCAGTATTCGATAACCATATCTCAAAAGAACTAACATTCGATGTGTTGAAGATAGCATGTTAAGTATCCTACAATCAACAAAAACTTGTCAGCGAGCACCTAAGAAATCCTCTGCAGTCTATATATAGAAAACAATTAACAAAGATCGCTATGCAATAACAATACATGAAATAGAAGAGAGATACATTGAGGCACCCCCATAGTCAGAGTAATATGCCAAAGAATTCACCCAAGCAAGACACTGGTGAAGACATTGATAATACACACAAGACACAATTATTAATTTGCACCATAATATCTAACATCAAAGAGTTCTTGACGTGATTCATCTATACAATATAAGATAAGAAATGGATAGTCAAATAAAAATAAGGTGCAATGGTTCACCATGTGCATTCAAAGATATACTTACATTCCTTGTTGCTATCACAGAAGAATACGTGACAAATATCACAAAGGGAAATGCTTACATGGCAGAAGATAATTTATTCATCGTATCATATAGTACATGCTAAAGATGCCAGAAGATGACATTAAGAGTAAGAGGATTAAAAGACAAAGATGGTTCAACCCTAAAATAGTACCCAAACGATAATATTTGGTTTATCCAAATTGTCATATACAACAAATTACTAAGACATCAGTCCTAAGGACCCATATTTATATCAATGGTCACTTGAGACAATGATCAACCTTCCCTTGATAAAGAATCAAAATTAAAATATATTTACCACTTCTATACAAGATTACTACAGTTCTATTTGGTACCCATTCTGCTACAATTCAACATTCCTCTAATAGAAAGTTGCGCACCCAGTAAAACATATTGATATTTGCATTAAAGTTATGCAGGAATCTCTAATTTATCAGATCGTTTAGATTACAAGTCTCAGTGAGCTATCTATTTTCACAAAATAATACATACAATAATATCCATAATCACACTTAACATTCTGCATTAGGTAAGTCTATTAAGAGAGTGAGCAGAATTCAAGATAATTGTCTTGATTCTCAAGTCAATGAAGAAGGGAACATTACAAATATGTTATTCAGAGGGAGTCAATTGTGCATTCCAAGGAGTTCTATGAGAGAGAATCTCATCAAGGAGAAGCATAATGGAGGGTTGGCTGGACATTTTGATCGAGATAAAATCATTGCTCTAGTTAGTGAGAACTATTACTGGCCATAGTTGTAGCAAGATATCAAGAAGTTTGTACAAAGTTGCAAAGTATGTCAGATGGCAAAAGGAGCAAAGCAGAATACAAGGTTCTATTAGTCATTACGTGTACTAGAGAAGTTGTAAGAGGATATTAGTAGGGACTTTTTTCTTGATTGACCAAGGACTCAATGAGGGCATGATTCAATTTGTGTGGTGTTTGATAAGTTTTCAAAGATGACACATTTCATTCCCTACAAGAAGACTAATGATGTTGTTTGTGTGGCAAAATTGCTTTTCAAGGAAGCGGTGAGACTACATGGTCTACCAAACAGCATAGTTTCAGATTGAGACACCAAGCTTATTGGGTATTTGTGGTGCACATTACAAAGATGAACACACAATACAAGGCTAAGGCAGATGAGAAAAGGAGGCGTAAAGAATTTCAAGTTGGGGATGAAGTCATGGTTTATTTGAGGAAGGAGCGATTTTTAGTTCGTACATATAATAAGTTGAAAATGAAGAAGTTTGGACCATGTAAGATATTGAAGAAACATGATTCAAGAAATGCCTATGAAGTAGAGTTGTCCTATGAATTGAATATTTCACCAGCATTTAACATTTCAAATTTGACAGTGTCATGAAGGAGGTGTTGAAGATGAGGTCACAAAAGCCCAATGGAGTTTTCCTGCAACTACTTCAGCTACA
Organism: Cupressus sempervirens; assembly: GCA_028749045.1. Classification (NCBI taxonomy): domain Eukaryota; kingdom Viridiplantae; phylum Streptophyta; class Pinopsida; order Cupressales; family Cupressaceae; genus Cupressus; species Cupressus sempervirens. The sequence continues at coordinate 573,087,205 of CM053785.1, forward strand.
AAAGAAATTGAGGAGATACAAGACTGTCGTGTTGGCAAAAGCACAAGGAACAAGACATATGAAGAATATCTAGTCAAATGGAAATGACGACCTTAGAAAATTCACCATGGCTAACAAGGGAGGAGGTTAACCATCTTAACTTTCCTCTAAACATCTAAGAAGTGACAAGGTCACTTCTCAAATTATCCTAGGTGTCTGATACAAGGGCATCCTGGGTTATAAGGCAATCTTGCATCACCCAAAAATATTTATGTTTATGTCTTTTCAATAAGGGTTGTTTCAATGCAGAGTTGCTCTTTGTGGAAACTTACTATTTTTAGCAAGTTGGTCATACAAATTTAGAATGTTTTGATTTCACAAATGGAGGTTCATCTTAGATATATTAGCCTTCCAGTTGAGTTTCATTGCCATATCACATTTACTAGTGAAGTTATTGAATATTGTCGGTATAAGTTTTTGGTATAAAAACTTTGAGCTGAATTTTGAAGGTCTTAGAGGCTTTGAAACGAGGTCAAACCCTAGCTATCAGGCGCTTGCACAATCGAGCATTGTAGATAAGAAGCTATCGTTTCTAAAAAGTGGTTATAATAGCCAATCGAGTCTATGATTAAGACATTATGGCCTCCGGGAGTTGGGCTACCTTAAATTATAATATGAAATTGTTTTGAACTAACTCTATGTAATAAATATGCAAAATAAAGTAATTTTTGGGTTGGTCGGCCTCAAGAGTTAGGCTAAGCCTAGAACCTTCCTAGACAGTGGGAAATTGCCTATATAAGTATGGTCCGTAGGGTTGTCTAAGGCAGTTCTGGGTGGTTGCCCGTGGCTCTATCTTACTAAATATTGTAAGGAAAATGCCCATATGGCTTTGCATATTGTATTTCGAAAATCAGTAATTCCATACGTTTGGAGATAATAAGAAGCCCATTTTATGTTCTTGCAAATTGTTGTTGTTTCTCTATTTGTGCTATTTGTTTGTGGTATTAAGGGGAGTACCCTTCATCATGTCAACTACCAGCCGTCAATAGTCAAATATCATATGGATCATCAAAAATATCCTCATCACCATCCATATTAAATGACTATCTTCTTCTAGGTCATTTGACTTATTTTTACTTGACATGACAATCTTTTGTGATTATGAGCTTTGTATATCGTAGTCTCTTATGAACGACATTTCATAAATAACAACTTGATGGCTACCATACCATGGCTCCTTATAGAAAATTGTGATATGTACAAAACTCTTCAAAGAACACTATTATCTGTCTTTAGATACCACTATGATTTGAAGTTTAGCATCACTCTGATGACCACTTCCCAATACACTGCCTTTATTTCGTGTTGCTTCACAAGGTCTTTACGTATATTAAGACTTATTTTTGAGCTTATAGGACATTGAAGCATGTAAAGAATTCAGATAATGCTAAGATATCCTTGAAGTACTAAATTGGCCCTTAGATAATAAGAAGCTCATTTTATGTTCTTGCAAATTGTTGTTGTTTCTCTATTTGTGTTATTTGTTGGTGGTATTAAGGGGAGTACCCTTCATCATGTCAACTACCAATCGTCAATCGTCAAATATCATATGGATCATCAAAAATATCCTCATCACTGTCCATATTAAATGACTATCTTCTTCTAGGTCATTTGACTTATTTTCACTTGACATGACAATCCTTTGTGATGATGAGCTTTGTATATTGTAGTCTCTTATGAACAACATTTCATAGATAACAACTTGATGGCTACCATACCATGGCTCCTCATAGAAAATTGTGATATGTACAAAACTCTTCAAAGAACACTATTATCTCTCTTTAGATACCACTATGATTTGAAGTTTAGCACCACTCTGATGACCACTTCCCAATACACTGTCTTTATTTCGTGTTGCTTCACAAGGTCTTTGCATATATTAAGTAAAACTTTCTTGGAGGGCAAAGAGTAAAACTTGGAGCAAGGATGAAGTTGGAATCAAATACCTTTCTCCAAATCAATTTTCTCAAATGCATTTACACATTGCATAAAAGACTTTCAAAACATTCTTCCTTTCAAGCCCTAAATCGGACCTATTAGAGCATATTGCACATTTTGATGGCATGTAAGTGAAATGCATAACTGCAGATTAAGCGCAGATCACACTTTTCAAATTGCATTGCATATTATTTATCCTCCTCATGCAAATCGGAATTCTCTGAAGTTAAGTGCAAGTATGAGGGAAATCATACTTTTCAACTTGGATTACACATTGTATTTGCTGGAAACGTGAGCAGCTAAGACACAAATCGCACTTTTCATCTTGGATTGCATGTTGCATGAGTTTCGTAAGTGCAGGTCGCACTTTATTTAGCCTATTACATATTGCATGTTTGGGTTTTTTTTATTGTTTTTAAAGTGCATGTGTAGTTGCATTTTTAAGTGCGATCACATATGCATTTTAAAGCATATGTAATGCCCAGCCAAATGTTATGGAAAGATACCAGTGGTTTCACGTGGAAACAAGTTGCTTTGAATATGGAAGCAAGCATAAAATGTGGGTTTTCAACTCCCATTACATGTTGCATATGATGGAGAAGCAATCGACTATGCAATGTGCACTAAGAAGTGCAATTTAGCACTTGAAAGGAAGCATTGTCAGCCAAGTCGTGGTTTTCAACTCCATTTACACATTTCATATGATGCAAATCCCACTTTCATATGCAAATGCATATTGACTTGCAAGCATATGTCTTTACCTTGTTTTTACTTGCACTTTTCACTTCACTTGTAATTTGCACATGTCTAATTGTTTCACTTAAAGTCCAAACGCACTCTTTGGACTCAATTACAAATTTCACTTAAAAGTACATGTGTAATGTGTATTTGGGTTCAAAAAGTGGTTTATGACTTAAGTGATTGAAATATGACTTTGAAGATCAAAAAGTGCAATGTTTATAAAGTAATTACACATTTAAAAGTGACTAAGTTTAAAACATTTAAAAGTGCAACATAACAACATAATAAAAGACTAGAAGGTTCAAATTTAATAAAACATGCAATCAGGGTTCTAAAGTCCGATTACACATTCACTTAAACCTTAATATATCTTGATTGGAAACCCTGATTAAGGCCTACAATAGCTCAAAACAAGTGTGTGATTGAGAGCAAGAGATTGAAGGCAACATAAGGACCAAAACAACCAAGAAAAAAACACTAAAACACAAAAAGGGACTTTGAAGGCGTCAAAAATCAAGCATATGCCACTAGATTCGATAAATCTAATTAAGCCTGTTAACTCCAGAAATAGCACCCTATCTCTGCATCAAAATACTAAGAGATTTCTGGAGAACATGGGATCAGTCCAAGGGGTGTGGGTGACCTATAACAGTATTGAACCTCCGGATTCTAGGCCAGTTCCTATTTGATTTGCAATGATATATCACTTAATAATAGGTGACTAGAAAAGAAACTTGTGATGAAAAGAGAAAAGAAAGACTGATAATAAACAAATGCCCAGGTAAAATGGTGATACACCAAAAGGATTGTGATTAAAACAGTATTTCTTTGAACATAAGCTGAAGACTTTTAGCAATTGATAAACTGATACAATTTTTGGCACACTGATCTGCACATAAGTATTTCAAAAGAAGACCAAATACTTGAAGATATTAAAAGGAATCTAATCACATTTAACACATGCAATAAACTGGTACAACTTTTGACCTATATAGAACAATAACATTCGCGAAAAGATGCTTATCAAGACAAATCTTAAAGGTTTCAGGATAACACTATAAGAGATATCAATCATTAATCTGCATACAAAGACATTACACCAAAAATAGATCTCCAATGCTCAATATATTCCTTCAAGGTTCTGAAAATACATTTCCAATCTGAAACAATACTGAAGACACAATGAATAGTAACCAAAGGTCTCTGCTCAATATTGAATGCCTTTTAAAAGTACAAGTGACAAAATATATCAAAAAACCTCCTTCACCAGCCAATAAATGACCCTCAAAATGAGGAACCACCTTGGGTCGAAATCATGGAAAAAGGCTCCAAAAAAGGAGTCAATACTCATCAAAATGATGACTACTGACTGAGAACTCCACTAAGCCATAATAACATCAATGACTCACTCAGAATTCCCCAAAAAACACTCTAACTGATCATAAAGACACTTAAATTGCCTAGTCAAAGTCCAGATTCGACCCAAACTAATCCCTAACAATGCTCCTTGTCGTTTTAAATTAAATCAAATGCTCAGTCAAAAACGACTTAACTTGTCACTTCCTAGACACATGTAACATTTAAATCCAATGACCATGACATATGAATAAGTCTCCCTCCCTTAATTTTTGCATCAAGAATAGAAAATATTGAATGATTTAGAGTTATATCATTAATATTTCCTTTTGCAAAAGACGAGACTTAGACAAAAATAAGAAAAGTTCATCAACACTTTAAATAACTTTACCCATAAGCCATAACACATAACTTTGGAAATGGAAATATAAATAAAGTCATTGGTTTGCAAAGGCTTATGAGTAATGACTAAGGTCATCGGATTTCAAAAGTTTAAGAAAAACATTTGAGGGCAAAATATATTACTCAAGCTACAACCCTAAAGTTTATTCATTTCATATGCTTCATCTTCTGGAGAGTTTGATAAACAACAGCAACTAGGGTTTGAATTCCTTATGTGCAGCTACCATGAAAAATCTGGAAGATTTCTGGAGGAAATGTGTGATTTTCTGTTGTTTGCTTGTCACAATAGAAGCCGTGACTGGAATGGCTGGAACTTGGAGCTGCCATGGTTTTATTTCCTCTTTTTCTTTTCTTGGACATCTGAATCCGAAAGGCAATATGTATTTTTGCTTGCATCTGATGCGTGAGTGACTCCTGGGTAAAGTATGCAGCGGTTCTAGCTTGGAATCTTACTGGGAACAATCATCACTTGTCCTTCTATCATTTTTGCTTGATCGAAGGATCTAAGCCACCACTGTGGAGATATGTGCAGTTTTACTTGGTCATTTTGCCACCGTGGCCGTACATCTGCTAGGTATTTCTTTTCCCTTTTTAACCTTTCACTCCATAGTAACTATTATTTGTTCCCTGCTATAAGGTGAAATTTTGTTACAATTTCTGAGCATTTTTCAAGATTTTGAGGCCACCATGACTGATTAATTCTTATTTTCTGCATTTTTTAATACCATTATTTGTTGCTGCTTGTAAGAAAAATCTGGAGCTGTATGAACCATGATATATAATGTCTTTCTGGAAAGATACTTAACTGGAGTTTATTGTTTGACGTTTATGATCTGTTCTTCATGTTACGGCTTAAAATCTGCTCATTAGCTTGATGTCATTTTAGGGTTTAGGCCGATACTGCTACTGCTCCAATATTTTCTTTTATGAATTTTAAAGCCGTCATGAGGGTTTCACCTGTAATTTGCTGCATCACCCTAAAGTATGGTGCCACAGCTAGTAGTTGGTTTCCTTTTGCTATGAGTTCTAGGATACCTTGTCTTGATGCTCGGGCAGCCGTATTTGCATCTCATATCAAGAGTTTTGTAAATGATTTCTAAAGGCATTTTACTAGTGGCTGCCTGCTGGTATTTTCTATCTCCCATGACTACCATTGTTTGAGTTTCTAGGACATTCTCAAGAACTCAGGAGTCTGATTTTTGTCTTCTTAATGGCGAATATTGTGAGTCTCTGATCTTTTATATCCAATGCATACATATGCTGCTGTTTTGAGAGTACAAAGAATCATTTTCAATTGCAGAAATTTGCATATTTATATTTTCACTTTGAAAATCTGCTATTATAAATCTTTGTCTAAAGACACCTGCTGTTTGACAGCACTTTTTAATACTTTTCATTACCATTAGCTGTAGATTTCACAATAAAACATTTCCTCAAACATGATAGCCCTCTTTATTTCTGTTGATTCACTAGCTTGATTGAATCTGTAATAGAAAGCTCTATGATTTCATTCTATAACAAATTCTGAAAATGTTTTGCATTACAGATTTTGAATATGATTTTAATCTTGAAACTCCTGCTGATTGCATCAAGATTTTCTTTTCTCTAGATTTAAGCTGAAATCACCTTTTCAGTTCATGTTCAAAGTTGCACTGTAATGTCTGAAAATTCTATTTGAAGCATCTTTTTGTAGCACTTGATAATTCTAAAGCTGTATTTATTTCACTCCTTTATCTGTCCAATTTAAAACAAAAGTTTCAAATCAACTTGTCCCTTTGATGCTTTACTGATCTGGTACTGAGCTTGCTGCTTTATACTCCATATTTGTTAGAATCAACCTCATGAGTACTGTTTCTGATAAGTACACTAGGCTCAATAACCCTTGTGGAAACTTACGGTTATATCCTCATACTTATTAGCTGCAGGACGCTGCACAGTAAGCAAAACATGCTAGTAATAAAAAGTTTTGATATGACTGCTTGCTTCCTTTACTGTTAATATGCGTTCCTATTTCATGAAAATGCGTAGCATCTTAGGAATATGAAAGTGATGAAAAGATGAGATACTAGCATTGCTTAGATCCATTGGATCTAACATTTTCCCTCCTACCACACAGGATTTGGAGGCTTGGAGGGAATGTGATGTGGAACAGCAATCAAGCGGGAATGAGAAGACACAACTCAACCAGTCATTACAGGCAATGACTGGTACCCATGACCCTTTCCTTGCTCTTTTATTTCTATCATGTTATTTATTTTCAAAGAGTAGGAAATTATAGCAGTAGTCTAGGGGCTACTCTCACAGTCAATTGTGTAAGAGACATTTTACTTTCAGCTTTTGTATCATTTTATTGTTCAATGGCTGTAAATATCAATTGTATTGTTATGATGAATAATACAAGGACATTATCTATTCTTTTGGCACATAATGAATATGATCTCAATATGCATGAACTGAATCAAGATGTAAAATGTTTGTGTAATTGTATGAAACCTTTGCAATTAGAACTGAATTTCAGCATGTGTAGAAATTTGGTAACAAAGCTTACAAAAACAAAGAAAACTCAATGAGAACCTTCAATAGAAGGATTCATAATATGGATTAGGAAAGATTAATTGATCAACTTTCACAAATCATATAGTGAATCAACTTAGAGAGATTGGGAACTTTTAATGACAAAGTTTCGTAGTGTTGCCTCCCTTTTTTATTTCAAATGAAAGATTACAAAGTCATTCCACAATGTAATATTCATCAGCTCAGACATATAATAGTAATATAGTATCAAAGCCACATCTGTAGATCTGTGAATCACTCTAATGCTGGACATCTATAAGGAGGTGATAAGTGCCAAGTAGAGGTAGATAGACTTGAAACTGAGTGAATCGGATGCTGGAAGAGGCATTAATATTGTAGAATTAGCAGCCACTTTGTTGTATTTTTCTCTGTATAAGCTTGGAAGGGGGCATGAGTATTAGGCTGCTATTTGAAACATCCTAAAGGCATGTAGGACAGCAGTGAGGTGTTCCATTTTTTACACGATTCTTGTTTAGCTAGTTCACAGCTCCAAGCAGTCTGAAATCATATTGTAGAGGCATGAGAGATCAGCCTACAATTTGTGAGATCAAGATCCATTGTGATCTGTATGCCATGACAGTGATAGTGAGGATCATTATTATTTATTTTCAATTTAGTATGAAGTCTTGAAAACTCACAAAGCTTTAGGGTTTATCAAACACATTTTATTAAGTTCAGACCTTATAGGTTCCTAGTATTTCATCCCTGCCCAATATAGCGTTAATTGTGTATCTTCCAATCTAGAAGAAATTTTCACCAAAATATTGGTCACATGGTAGCTGTAACCCCGATTAAGTCCCTTTCAATATAAATTCATAGGGATCTGCAGGGATACGGGTGGTGCACGGAAACAGGAACATAGGAATCATATGCTATAAAGTTCTTCCAGAATTTTCTCCTGAGGGTCTGAATCCTTCTCGAAACACCCCACCGTGGAGCCATAGGTTAATATTTGACCTGATGCACAAGAAAAATCACAATATCTCAGCTTATATAGCTAAAACTGGGAGATGTTATTCTCCAAAGGCACATGCATTGACTCCTTGCTCCCCTCTCAGCCTTATCCCAACTGACTTCTTTTAGACTGATTGGCTCGGCATGTTATGGCATGAATTGTAACTGTTGTAACTGGTGATCACAGTATGTTTTTCTTGGTGTAGGTTTTACTTTTACATTTTCCTATACGTAAAATTCTATCATATCATTAAGGACTGTGACTTACATAAAATCAGATTTTTGAATTATCAGTTTGGCAAATCTCCATATCAGTTGCTAAGCACAGATTCTCTATAAAAATTTGTTAACTTCACCTAAATTCAATTCAGGTGGCACTCGTAAGCATTGGTTCTTTCGTTGGTTGAACAGTCGGCTATAATGTAGGAAATCAATATCTTTGGTCATGATTTTAAAAGTATTTGTTGTTTCTAAATTCGTTGTGCAACGACCCAGTACATTCCTCATTTTACTATCAAAAACAAAAGTTAAACAGTTTTGCTTGTTCTCGTTACAGGCGTCCAAATTGAACACTGCGATGCTTTAACACGCTTCTCAATCCTGTTATTACAAGATCACACTTACTTCTTTCTCGGCAATAAAATACTTAATATAGTAGGAAGGCTGTAGGAATAATACTTCGTTGATTTCCTAATTTCAACCTGAAGTCTGCCGGGACTAGTACCAGAATCAATCTCTCCATCGTCCATACTTCCTAAATTACAGTCAACTTTTCCTTTGCCACTGCTAATGTTTATCTAGTCAGATATCTAAAATTAGCAATCTAAATTCAAACTGAAATCTACGCATCGATTCCGTTCTTCCAATTTCTAACTTCTGTTTCCAGAACATGCACTATAAATCCACCATACTTAAGTTTTCGGTAGAATCATTTCTTCAATATCACTCGTTCATTTTCTTAGGTCAGATATTGTACCTCGTTTGGTGATATTGTTGTTTAGACTTGCATTAAATGCGGTTAATGGCCATTAATAATTTACCGGAACAAATAAGCGAAGTTCCACTATTTTGAATTAGCAATTATCGAATCCTAACACAAACAACAGAAAGATACAAAAGTCGTTTAGCTTTGCTTGTTAATTAAAATTAGTATTGCCTAAAGATGAGCAAATTTCCCTTTTAAAAAACCTGTACGGGGGGGAGATGGATATGAAGTCCGAGCTCTCTGGGACTGAATCTGAAACTTTCACGTTTGAGCAACTTTAGAAGTTGCCTTCAAATCACAATTAGAATCCACTTAGAAGTAATAATGTGTTAAATACAATTTGTATAAAATGGACATAGCAAAATGGAATATACAGGAGCGTGGAAATTGATTAAAAATGGAAAAAAGGCCAAGCAAAGGCGGTAATGTGGATGTGCCTGAGCCTGAGTCTGAGCTTGAGGTTTCTCAACAGTAGAAGTAGCGACACTCTTGTTCAGCAACTTCTTCCACGAAATTACATTCGTTTCACCTGGTCTCAATTCGACAGAAAACCGCTGCCGGAAAATCCCTCTCCTGTCTTTCTCCATTTGTGAAGCCCGAAATCCTCTGCCTTCCACCCTCGCCCTTCGCTAAGATAACAAATTTTCATTCGCTCTGCGGCGCGCACTCAAACATCTTTTCTTTGTATTCCCTTCCCGTCGACTAAATTCATTCGCTCAGCTCCTTAAGAACGAGACTCCACGAGGTACAATCTCCATTTGCTCACAACAGAGAGCAATGGCTTAATTGTTTAAGGTACCCGTGTTTAGCAGAAAAATTTGCGCGCCTTCAAGCTTTCTACATTCGCCATCAACTCGTTTTGATTGACAGCTGTCCCTTAATGCAATAATCCATAATTGAAGTGATTTGTGTATAAAAGTTGGTAACTAATTGCAGTCGCGCGCGCTTTTTGGAGTTCTAGGGTGTCCTCATGGGTTCATTGCTTTTAAATTAGTGCATATATTTGAACTAAGTTTATGTTGGTACTATGGGTAATATATCAAAGTTCTAAAGTAATTATTAAAATACAAAAGTAAGGGTAGAGCAATATTTAGTGTTTTGAAAATATTATTTTGTTTTGATAACATTATGCAAGGTGTATCAGATATATAACCTAAGATCTAAATTCTAAATTTACACAAATACAAACGAAATCTAAAATCTATGTATAAAATCAAATGATAAACAACAATACCATGGTAATGACCTTAAAAAATTATGTCGTTACTTGACAGTTGCTTCAATACCTTGATAAAGATTTGCTTTCTTCAAATCTTGTTGTATATCCTTGATCTCACCATGATAAATGAAGGTTTGATGCTTGATGATGGGTGATGGGTGATAGCTCTTGACACTCATAATAGATCCTTGATACTTAAAGATAGCATGAGTACTCTGAAGTACTAGATGTGAACTTGACAATAATGCTAGCTAGGGAGAAATGGAGGAGTTAATAATAGTGATATACCCCAATAATCAAGTAGGAAAAGGATTCGCAATAGATGTGTAAATGCAAGTAGGTGGAACTATATGCAATTTAGTCCACTAATCAAATGCAAAGTAAAACATACAAATGGATAATGAAATGCATAGGAAATTGCAAGATGGGAAGGATATCATAAGATAAGAGGGAAAGCTATGAAGATATGCAAGACGAAAACAACATGATGGATAATACAAAATGCCATGAATGATATATAGCATAAGATATGTTAAATGTGCCTTATGTTATTTGTTACATGCTTTATATCAACATCAAGCATCTCCAAGAAAACAAGACATAGAAAACAAGGATGAAGATCCAGAAAAAAAATTAAATATAAAATGGTAAAACAAACATCATGAGTTATTTCTCATTCCCTGCCATGATATCAAGATCTAGACTTCTTTGAGATGCCTAATTCCTTACTTTTAGTCATGATATCAAGATCAAGGCTTCCATGAACTTCAATGGAATAGGTGAAAAGCAAAGGTAAAAAGATAAATCAACGATCAAATATTTATTAAGATCAAAAGATCAAATCTCAATATAAAATGAGAAGTTCATAAGCAAAAAAAAAAAAGGATAAATCGGCAAGCGAAAATATCAAATGAAAAAATGGAAACATAAAGTACTAGTAGAGAAATATTTCACATCATTTGATAAAATGGAACATATAATAGGTATCAAATTCATATGTATAAATGTGGTTGTTTATTACAATATAGTCATAATAGTCATTGTCCCTATAGTCTTTAAATTGTGGCAATATGTATAGTAAAATACAAAGTAACAAGAATCTGAATCGGATTGAAATCGGCAAGGCCGAATCAAATCGTGAATCGGCCATGAATCGGAATCGAATCGGCCATGAATCGGAATCGAATCGGCCATGAATCGGAAAATTAAAAAAACCCTTGAAATTTAGTGAGTAACTTATTTCATAAACCCTTTATCGCTGATCCGATTCACCGATTCACAAAAAATCGTTGGCTTGAATCAAATCGCCGAATCGCGTGAATCGCATGAATCGCCGTGATTCTTGGAACTATGGTAAAATATAAGTAATCATGCATCAAAATAAACATCTATATGTTGTTATATTTCTTTTTGTCAAATATATTTGGCATAGCTTTGATGTAAGAACTACATACAAAGTAATCCATTTGTTCTAGTACTAAGGGATTTACACTCACTCTCTCTCTTAAAAAATATTTACATGTATTGTATATAAAAGAAAGAATGAGTAAATATTTACATGTATTGTATTGAACATACCGTCAATGAAGCATGCAATGTTTGAATGAGTAAATAGTGGATTTGTATTATATACAACACATTTTGAACATACTATTTACAATGGGAAGACATATTTACCATTGTCATTGCTAAGATGCCACATAAACGCTAAGGATGCTTGTTCTTGTCATTGCATGTATTTATTTATTTATTTTCAACCAATAAATTATTTTCCACAATGAGTCATGCTTCTTCAATTTTAGTGATAGTTGTTTTCTATCTTTCATCACTGTTGAACATTTCATTTCTACAAGTTAGCATTAAGAGAAATCATGTTTTTAACACATCTCTTTTCGCCTATGTACTGATTTTTTTTGCGTCCTCCTCAAATTGAAGATTGTAGAGATTTTCTATATACATGTTTATGAGTTGTGATGGAACCTCGTTGAATGCAATTGCCCAAACTATTTATGTGTGATCTTATAAATTTGTTTGAAGTATGTACCTATAGTTTTAATTGGTTGTTATTAAATTGCACTTTGAGCAGTACCACTATCCATAATCATTCTTTATTAATCTCCTCTTACATTGTTTTCCACCTAACTACACTAGGCAAGTTGGATAGAAAAATGGTTTAGATTTTATACATTGTATTATTACTTTTGTTATACATTAGATGAGTTGAATTGTATTGTTGATCTCTTCGTATATCATAATAATTGACAACCTTTTTGATAAGTGAACGGGGGGTCGAAAGGGGGTATAAGATGCAACTTTTTTCCTAAAATTAGTAAACTTTGAAATTCAATGAAAATTTAAAGATATCTATACTCAAAACTTTCAAATGCAATAAGAACAAAAGTTGTAGTACTTTGAATCTAGTTTCTAAATTGCTAATTTGTTTTGAAAATGGTGAAGATTATGGCCTTGAAAGAGCAGGAGGACAAAATGGTCATATTCTTTTGTGAAAAAGTATAACATAGTGTTTGGTATGCTTCCCCTAAAATGTTAACTCTTTTTTCATCCACTCTCCAGTGAGACGTTATCTAACATCACATAGTTTATCCTAGATTTTTTTGCTAATTTTTTTAATGAATGTATAACATTTTATGAATTTTCAAAGTGGACACATCCTAAAAGCATTAAATTTGTGAGTGCTCCCTCGAGAAATAAATTTAAAAAAATCAAAAAAAAAATCTTAAGTGTGTATAATGGAGTCTAGCTTCTAAAAAAGCAACTTGTTTCAAAATTTGATAAACAAGCCAAAATCTAAGCCCAAAATACTACATGTTTTTTGACAAAAATTGGATATACATACAAAAGAAATTAGAGATAAAAAGAACTTAGCATAATCAAAATTCAAAATAAATTATATGGTTAGATAGCTAATAGAAAGATCTAGAACATCATTTTGTCATATTTTGTTTTTGTTAAACCACGTACAAACCTGATAGCGAGCACAGACGCAAAAAAATGAGATTTGATTTATGTTTGCTAGAAAATACTTCTTAGGCACATTTGAATCCTACAAATCTTTTGGCTGATTGCCCAAGGAAAATCCAAGCCAAGTAGGCTTGGTGAATCTCAATGTAGTTAAAAGTGCACATACTTAATAATGCATACACCCTAAGCATATGCATCAAGATGGTGTGCAAAAAAATGGACACCATGAAAAATGTCAAAAGTACACATAACGTGATCACATTATGTGTACTTTACATCAAATTTCAAAATGGGGCTTGGGTCGTTAACGATCTAACAAAATAATGTATTAAATTTTTTGAACTTAGTCATATCGCGATCACATTTTAAACATGATTATGTTATGCTTAATATGTTTAAAATTTGATCGTACTATGAAGAACTAGAAGAATTGCATCTAGTTTTCCATAACTCCATCAGGTTATGAAGAATGAGAAGCAATGAGAGAGATTGAGAGTGAGATATAGAGAGAGAGAGGGGTGAAGGAGATGCAAGGGAGGAGTGAGAGATAAAGGGGGATGGGGGGGGGGGGGGGGGGGGGGGGGGATGATAGAGTTCACATTGCTTTATGAATAACTCTATAGCACTTGTCACTTCTCTATCTAAAGATTTAATTTTTGAGTCCATGTGCATTGAAGACCTTATATCACTACTTGAGCTACTAGTAGATGGTGAGTATTCATCATCATCATCATTTGACATAGGCTCACATGCATATCTTACTTCTTTTCTTTTTAGTTTTCCTCTTCCTATCTCTTCAGGTCATGTTATCTATAACTTTTGTCATGGGTCCAAGAAGCTCTTCCAACTTTTTTCACTAACCAAGTGGGCTCTACCTCTTAATCATGAATAATTTTTTAATAGTTCCATTCTTAATAGAATTCATAACCAATTCTCCATAGCAATTTTTTTTCTTTCATCTCTATAATATTTTCTCCTCAACTGAATATTTTGTAATCAATACATATGTATAGTCACTATTTTCTCTTGGCCAATCCTTTAAGCTTGCGATTGAGCCTATAGATGGACAAAAGGGTTGAAATCTAGATTAGGTGGAAAAATAGTATTATATCTATCAAGTGTTCTCTAAGGGGTTGTAAGACCCCTTAAGGCACACTTGATGGTTGTAATGTGTCCCAAGGGGTCATATGGAGTCATGAGTGGTTAGCTAATGTCCCTTTCGAGAAGTTTTAGGACCATTATGGCATCTTTTGACATATTATAGCCATCAAATGTGCTCTAAGAGGTCTTACAACCCCTTACAGAATACTTGATGGATCTAATATTATTCTTCCACCAAATCTCAATTTCAACCCTTTTGTGGATCTGTAGGCTCAATCGCATGTCTAAAGGATTGGCCAAGAGAAAACTATAATTATATATCAGTTGATTACAAAATTTTCAGTTGAGGATAAAATATTGTAGAGATCAAGAAGAAAATTGGCTATGGACAATATGGTTATGAATTTTGTTAAGAATGAAACTATTAATGAACTACTAAGGATTAAGAGACAAATCCCACCTGGTTAATGGGAAAGAGTGGGAAGAGTTTCTTGGACCCATGACAAAGGTTACAAATAAGAACCTAAAGAGCTAAGAAGTGGAAAGCAACAAATGAAAGAAGTAAGAAATGCATGTGAGCCTATGTCAGATGAAAATGATTGTGAGGAATACTCACCATCTCGTAATAGCTTAAGTAGTGACAGAAGGTCTCTAGTGCACATGTACTTAGAAAAAAAAATTTAAGGGATCTTAAGGGGTCCTAATGTCCCTTTTGACATACTAAGACCCCTTGTGACCCCTTTTGATAAATAAGAGCCAACAAGTCTCTAGAAGCACTTATATTTGTCAATGGAGGAGATACACCTATTGGATTTGTAATAATCTTAGATATCTCACCTCAATTGATGTCAATAGTTCTGAATCTTTCTCCCAACTAGATCTCCTTGTCCTTTTATAGTACCTACATGAAAACATAAATCTAAAGTTTAGTGATAAGCTCTATGGATACCTTAGAAAAGAAGGTGCATTGAAACACAACTTAACATGATCTTATAAAATGATATAGGAGGGATGACAACATATAAAGCATTCCAAATGTCAAAAACCATATCAAACCCAACTTGATTCAAAAATGTTTTTTGTATCAGCTTGATACATTAGTCCATCTCTACTAGATTGTTCTTGTTCTTTCTCTTGCCTCTCTGAAGACTTTTGCGAATCAGGATCCAATGGTTGTAGAAAAGCTTCATGAGAAATCCAAAAGAAATATTATTTCACATTAAAAACAATAAGAAAACTGGCACTAATGACAAAACTACATACCCCATTAACATGTAGCAAAGTTATAAACTACATACTTAAACTGAAATACTTATACATACATTTGTTATAATGGAAATAAGATCATGTATACAAGTGACAAAATGATTGCAACATATGAAATTAAGTTTACCACATAGGATCATGATGGTTGCATTTCACTACCCTCCAAATTTGGTGGCAATGGCATATTGATGAGCTCTAATGATTCCTAAGATTGTTGAGGCTGGGAAGAGCTAGTTAATATTCACCTTGGTTACACTTAACACATGTTATGCATGTGAGCTTATTTCAAATGATGATGATGAATACTCACCATCTACTAGGAGCTCAAGTAGATATAGAGGGTCTTCAGTGCACATGTATTTAGAAAATAAAATTTAAGGGATCTTATGGGATCTTTATTGGCCCTAATGTCCCTTTCAGCACACTAAGGCCCCTCTTGACACATTAGAGCCAACATGTTTTTGTAAGCACTTATATTTGTCCTTAGAGGAGATACACCCATTGAATATTCAATAACATTATATCTAGAGAGAGAGAGAGAGAGAGAGAGAGAGTATGGGGGGTAGGGGTACAAGGAGAGTGGGGGAGGAAGATAGTAAGAGAGAGAGAGAGGGAAAAATCCTAATAAAAAGTAATGGTATAATTTGGATAGCAAGGATCACCCTACTTTATAAATCAAGAAGGAAAACATAATCTTAGATATCTCACCTGAATTGATGTCTTTGGTTATTAAGCTTTCTCCCAACTAGACCTCCTTATCATTTTATATTACCTACTAGACTGTCATGGAAAACTTGTGGTGAAGATGACACCTATAACTACTATATTGTCATGAAAAACTTGTGATGAAGATGACACGTCCAACTACTATACTGTTATGGAGAATTCTTGATGAAGATGGAACCTCTAGCTACTAGATTGTCATGGAAAACTTGTGATGAAAATGACACCTCCAACTCCTAGACTGTCATGGAAAACTTATGATGAAGATGACACCTCCAACTACTAGATTCTCATGGAAAACTTGTGATGAAGATGAAAACTACAACTACTAGACTATCATGGAAAACTTGTGATCAAGATGACACCTCCAACTACTAGACTTTCATGGATAACTTGTGATCAAGATGACACCTCCAATTACTAGACTCTCATGGAAAACTTGTGATGAAGATGACACCTAACACTACTAGACTGTCATGGAATTTTTAATCTCTCTTGTTTCAAATTTATTTTTTGAATGCACACACGCATACAAGTTGTTGATGGGATTTTAATTTCCTCTCTATTTATTAATTATGTCATTCTTGATTTCATTCCTTCATACGTAACTAATTGTTACTTTTATTTAGGGAATGTGTTTTTATCAGTGCAAATAAAGAGAGAGAGAGAGAGAGAGAGAGAGAGAGAGAGAGAGAGAGAGAGAGAGAGAGAGAGAGAGAGAGAGAGAGAGAGAGAAATTGGGGGCACCTCCACAATTGTATCCATGCATTCACTAGAGTGCTTATCAACATGTTTCATTGTTTCAAGATCTACACTAAATTGGTTTTCAATGTCGGCCATCAATTTTTCTTTCATCTCGACAAGAGTTCTAATAATTTGTCTGGCCATTCAAGAAGAATATTGTTGTAGGTTTCCTTTTTTGTCATAGTAATGCACCCTTGACTCAATTTTAGATTCTTTTTCCTCCTATTCTTGACATACACAAAAAAATGCATCATTAAATTTTCCTACATAATAAAAATCAAAGAGAAATTTGACTAAAATGAATTGAAATATCTCAGAGCTTTCATAGGAAGTCTCTATCATTTCTTCATAGGGTGATTTATCTTCTAGTTCTACCACAAGAATTTATCTCCTATATCCTAACCTTACATTGTATTGTCGTATTTCAATTAGGTCTTCCCTATAAGGGTGGCCATTTGGATGAACAAAAAATTGAATGATTCTATCTAGTTCTAGAAACTAAACTTTCCTTGATAGAATTGTCATTTGAATCTTTGTATATAACCCACTATGCATCATCCCTCCACCACACTCCGTTTGTGGTGGGCTTTGACAATCTTTGGTAGTATGTACATGTTTTCCTTATAGTATGTTTCTAATTTCTCTCACAATATTCTAAACCATATGATGAAGCAATTAAAAAATGTGATGGTTATAACATGTCCCATGCATGGTTGATTCAAAGTGTGAAACTTAGGATTTAGAAATTGTTTATAGTGTCGTAGTTGATCCAATCATTTATTTGATGAAATAAATCCATTTTGGGTAGTTTCTTCATTAACAAGACCTAATTAGGCCTCTGAACAATTGACTTTACTTTAACATAGACGTAACATAATGTGTTATTGCTAGTATAGTTTAAAAAACTCAACACAATCCCACTATGTCTAGTATGACATTTACTCATATGAAGCATAACGTGATCACGTTTTGTTATAATAATAAAAATGTGATTGTGTTTAGGCTTGATAGTAGGCCTGTTAAACTACCTAAAGACCAAGAGTTGATGTTTTCTCTCAATTTTTTGTTGCTTTAGATGTTCCTTCGTCTTCTAAGATCAATTCTCGTCT
The DNA here is from genome assembly GCA_028749045.1 of Cupressus sempervirens. Classification (NCBI taxonomy): domain Eukaryota; kingdom Viridiplantae; phylum Streptophyta; class Pinopsida; order Cupressales; family Cupressaceae; genus Cupressus; species Cupressus sempervirens. Next base: position 573,105,338 of record CM053785.1, read on the forward strand.
TAGACATCATCAGGTTTGCAAATGGTGAAGTGGGTATCTATAAAATTACCACCATAATCTCATATGTTTTCTTAACTTTCCAACCATGTAATTTTTTTAATTTTTGGACAAGATTAGCATTGTGAAGTTAATTTTTTTATATCAGTGTCTTGATAGTCATCTCAAACATACATCTACCATTTTTTTAATAACTTTTGATCAACTTAACCAAATGGAAAATAAATTGCATATTAGTGTTCTACACTTGTTTACATATACTTTAAAAAAAGGTGTTGATTTTAGATTATTTTGATGCAAGTAATGCCCAATGCATGAAGAGGTACTAGAATTTTAGGATGGAGTCACTTCAAAAAATCATAGAAAAAAACTTATCACTAGAAAATTATGAATCAAATTCTAGATATCACTCTTACTTATCATCCTGCAAAAGGTTTTTCCAAAATATTGAATATAACTATATGTTTTTTTGAGTGCACGGAAACAACTATGTTATATTTTTCAACAAAAAAACAAAAAAAAAAATTGTGTGTGTAAGGTTTGAGTCTATTAATATTATCCATTTTTTAAAAACCTTAGTATTTTAGAAACTAGATTTTGAGTACTAAATTATTTGTGTTTTTTACACATTTTCTCATTTTGAGTGCATTGCCCTCAAATGGGTCTTCCAAGATCAAGTTTACCTAATTTCAGAATGAAAAAAAAGGTGTCCACTTATAACCCCCATTTTGTACACCATCTTGGTGCACACACCCCCCTATTTGACATGCACCCTATATAACACTAAAACATGAGACATTTCTTCTAAATAAGGTGCATACCCTATTTGGCATGCACCACTTATCAAAATCCAACATTTTAGTAAGAAAATAGTGTGTTCCATGGAGTTTAGTGTGGATCTCAAGGTGATAACTTGGTCTTGGCAATGGGTGTCTTTCTCCTCAAACTCAACCCATGCACTCTTTATAGACCCTATTATGGGTGATTCCCCCAACCCAATTAGGTGCTCTACCTCTAAAGCACCATTCAATATTTTAGGGTTAAATTATGTGGATAAAAATGGGGAAAATGTTATCTTTTAACTCTGATTAGGCTCAATATAAAAACATTATGGTTTATGGGAAAGATGAGGATGTGGGAGAGAGGTGGGAAATATATATAGAACAAAAATAGGAGAGAGGGGGGGGGTGAGGCATAGGGACAAGCGAGAAAGCATTTAGGGTTGATGGACAGAGAGAGAGAGAGAGAGAGAGAGAGAGAGAGAGAGAGAGAGAGAGAGAGAGAGAGAGAGAGAGAGAGAGAGAGAGAGAGAGAGAGAGAGAGAGAGAGAGCTTATGGTTATAAGGTTTAAGACTAGGGTGGGACTTAGGTTTCAAGGTAAACACGGAGGATATAGGGAGATTTAGGAAAGATGGGGAGAAAAAAAAGAGGGATAGAGTGAGAGAAGGAGAGAGTGGGAGGAGAGAGAGGGAGAGTGGATTTAAGGTTTATGGATCATGTTTATAGGTTTTATCATGTCTCCTTTATTATCTCCCCCATTTCTCATCCTCTCTCCCTCTCTATATCTACCTCTCTCCCTAATATTCCCACCCTTCTCTACTTATCTCTCTTTGTTTAAACCCTAAATAGTAAGGGTAAGTGCACCAAGATGGTGTGCAAAAAGGGAGGTATAAGTGGACACTTTTTCCTAAAATCAGGTAAACCTAATCTTGGAAGACCCATTTGAGGGTCATGCACTGAAAATGAGAAAATATGCAAAATAAAAAAAAATGTATTACTATCAATCTTGTTTCTAAACTACTAAGGTTTTTTAAAATGGATTATATTAAGAGGGTCAAACCCCGTGCGCACAAAAAAATATTCCTATTTTTTGTTGAAAAACATAAAATAGTTGTTTCCGTGCACTCCACAAAACCTATAGTTAGATTTAGTATTTTGAAAAACCCTTTTTGTAGAATGATAGGTAAGAGTGAGATTTATAGGTTGTGTATTTTTTCATAATTTTTTGATGAGTGGTTTTTTTTCTATGATATTTGAAGTGATCTCATCCTGAAATTTTGGTACCTCTTTTTGATAAGTGTAGAGAAATAATATGTAATTTATTTTCTATTTGGTTAAGTAGATCAAAGTTTATTAAAAAACTGGTAGACATATGTCTAAGAGGACTGTCAAGACACTAATATAGAAATATTAACTTCACAATACTAATCTTGTCCAAAAATTAAAACATTTATATTTTTAGAAAGATAAGAAAATTTGCAAGATTAAGTTGGTAATTTTAGATATACTTACTTCACCATTTGCAAAATTGATGAAGTCAAAGACGATAATTGATCTTAGAAGATGAAAACATGTCAAAACTTCATCCCAAGCCTTTGGATAGTTTAACATGCCTATTACCAAGCCTAAATTCAATCACATTTTTTAATTAACAGAACATGGTTGCTTTATGCTTTGTATGAGTAAACTGTCATACTAGACATAACACAATCACATTATGTTTAGTAAAACTATACTAGACTTAATGTATTCACATCATGTAAAAGTAAAGTCAATTTTTTGCATGCCTAATAGGCCTAATTAGGCCCATTTAAAGAAGGAACTACCCAAAAATGGATTGATTTCACCAAATTAATGGTTGGATCAACTAGGGCACTATAAAAAATGTCTAAATCTTGAGTTTCATGCTTAGGATCAACCATTCATGGGACACATTAGAACCATCACTTCATCATCTAGTTTAGAATATTTTGAGAGTAATTAGAATAAATATTGTAAGGAAAATATGTGTATTACCAAAGATTGCTCAAATCCCACCACATAAGGAGTGCGGTGGAGGGAAGATGCACAATGGTTTTATACAAAGATTCAAATGCTAATTCTAATAAGGAAAGTTTAGCTTCTAGAACTCAAACTATGGGTCTTGGAATCATTCAGTTTGTTGTTCATCCAAATGATGCCCTTACAAGACAAACCTAATTGCAATGCAACAATATAGTGTAAGGTCAGGATATAAGATAGAGATTTGTGCAGTTGAACTAGAAGATAAATCATCTCATGAAGAAATGATAGAGACCTATTATTAAATCTCTAAGATATGTCAGTTCATTTTAGTCAACTCTGTCTTTGATTTTTATCATGTAGGAAAATTCAATGATGGTTTTTTGTGTGTATGTCAAGAATAGGAGGACGAAGGGTATGACATTAATCCAAGGGTGCATTACCATGAAAAAAAGTAAACATTTAGCAATATTCTTCTTGAACGACCCTATAAATTATTTGATCGCTTGCCCAAATGAAAAAAAAATTGATGGTTGACATTGATAGCCAATTTAGTGTAGATCTTGAAACAATGAACATGTTGATAAGCACTTTGGTGAGTGTATGGATATAATTGTGGAGGTGCCCCAATTTGTCGATCTCTTTCTCTAGTAGTTGTAGGTGTCATCTTCATCATAAGTTTTCCATGACAATCTAGTAGTTGCGAGTTCCATTTTCATCACAAATTTTTCATGAAAGTCTAGTAGTTGCACGTATCATCTTCATCACATTTTTTCCATGGCACTCTAGTAGTTTCAAGTGCAATCTTCATCACTACTCTTCCATGATAATCTAGTAGTTTCAGGTGTCATCTTCATCACAAGTCTTCCATGATAGTCTACTAGTTGTAGGTGTCATCTTCATCACAAGTCTTCCATAAAAGTCTAGTAGTTACAAATGTCATCCTCATCACAAGTCTTCCATGAAATTCTAGTAGTTTTAGGTGTCATCTTCATCATAAGTATTACATGGCATTCTAGTAGTTTTAGGTGTCATCTTCATCATAAGTATTACATGGCATTCTAGTAGTTGTAGGTGCCATCTTCATTAAAAAAAATCCATGATTGTCTAGTCATTGCAAGTGCCATCTTCATCAAACATTTTTCATGACACTCTAGTAGTTCTAGGTGTTATCTTCATCGCAAGTTTTCCATGACAATCTAGTAGTTGCAAGTGCCATCTTCATCATAAGTTTTCCATGATAGTCTAGTAGTTGTAAGTGTGATCTTCATCACAATTTTTCCAAGGTAGTCTACTATTTTCAGGTACCATATTCATAAAATAAAATCCATGGCAATCTAGTAGTTACAGGTTCCATCTTCATCCCAAGTTTTTCATGATAGTCTTGTACTTGGAGGTGTCATCTTCTTCACATGTTTTCCATGAAAGTCTTGGAGGTGTCATTTTCCATCACAAGTTTTCCATACCATTACAAATACAATCAATGTATTTCCTCCATTAACAAATATAAGTGCTTCCAGAGACTCATTTTTTAGTACATGTGCATTGAAGACTTTCTTTCACTACTTGAGCTAGTAGTAGATGGTGAGTATTCACTATCATCGTCTAACATATGATTACATTCATATCTTACTTAGATTGGATTTTCTACTTTCCCCTTTCTATCTCTTCAGGTCCTTATCTATAACATTTTTTATGGGTCCAAAAAACTCTTATTACTCTTTCCCATTAACTAGGTGGTATTTGTCTCTTAATACTAAGTAGTTCATTGAAAGTTTCATTCTTAACAAAATTTATAACCATATTCTATGTAGCCATTTTTCTTCTTGATCGCTGCAATATTTTCTCCTCAATTGAACATTTTATAATCAATTTGCATAAAGTCACAATATTATCTTGGCCAGTCCTTTAAACATGTGATTGAACTTGTAAATCCACAAAAGTGTTGAAATCTAGATCTAGTGGAAGAATAGTATTAGATCCATCAAGTGTGCCCTAAGGGGTTGTAAAACCTCTTAAGGAACACTTGATGGTTGTAATATGTAAAAAGGGACATACAAGGTCCTAGAACTTCTCAAAAGGGACATCACCTAATCTATTTTGATCCCATATGACTCTTGAGATACGTTACAACCATCAAGTGTCACTTAAGGGGTCTTACAACCCCTTAGGGGAGACTTGATAGATCTACTACTATTCTCCCACTAGATCTAGATTTCAACCCTTTTGTGGATCTACAAGCTCAATCAAGAGCTTAAAGGATTGGCGAAGAGAAAAATGTGATTGTATATCAATTAATTATAAAAACGTCTATTAAGGAGAAAATATTGTAGCGATCAAGAAGGAAACTAGCTATGGATAATTTGATTATGAATTCTATTAAGATTGAAACTATTAAAATATTACTTAGGATTAAGAGACAAAGCCCATGTGGTTAATGCGAAGGAGTGGGAAGAGATTCTTGGACCCATGGCACAAGTTACAAATAAGGACCTAAAGAGCTAGAAAGGGGAAACCAACAAAGGAAATAAGTAATATATGCATGTGAACCTATGTTAGATGATGATGATTACGATGACTACTCACCATCTACTATCTACTAGTAGCTCAAGTAGTGACAAATGGTCTTTAGTGCACATGTACTCAAAAGCAAAAGTTTTAGATAGAGAAGTGACAAGTGTTGTGAAATTATGCATAGAGCAATGTGAACTCTATCATTACCCTCTTCTCTCTTACTCAATCCATATCTCTCTCTCTCTCTCTCTCTCTCTCTCTCTCTCTCTCTCTCTCTCTCCTCCCTTGCATCTTCTTCCCCTATCTCTCTATATATCTCATTCTCAATCTCTCTCATTGCTTTTGATTTTGCATAACCTGATAAGGTTATGGAGAACTAGATGCAATGCTTCTAGTTCTTCATAATGCGATTATGTTTTGTTAATAATAACACATTAGCCTTATGTCTAAGATCAAAACTTTTTTTTTTTCTTGGCTCATTAACAAACCAAGACCCATTCCAAAATTTGATGAAAAGTATACATTATGTACAGTTTTGACTTTTTTTTCACGTTGCCCACTTTTTTGCACACCATCTTGGTGCATATACCCCTAAACCTTTAATCATTTTTCTTGTTTCATACATTTATATTCTCCTCTCTTACCCTCTCCCCATTTCCCTTCTCTACATCTTCCCTACCTTTCTCTCCATCCATCCCCTTCCTCTCTTTTGTACATCCCCTACCTCTCTTAAACATATTTTTTTCTCATCCCCCTTTCTATTCACTAAAATAGAAGAGGAAAATAATGTGTAAATTAGTGCCATATTTTAGTATTTTTTTGTTCTAAAAATGAGCCTATGTGTTGGTGCCCAAAAGCATTGATCACTTAGTATCACATTAATCAACTAGTTGATGCCATAATTTGAAATGGGTTTGGTTCTAATGGTAGCACTACAATATTCCTTGTGGAATTTGTCATGCCAAAAAAATAAGAGACAAATTGCACATCCCCTTGGAAATGGGTATTGCAATAGACATGATGTTGGATTTGGCATCTGGTTTTACTTCCAATTGTTCCTCTTAATTATATCTTGTCACACTTCCAGTTATGCTCATTGTTTTACTTCTTATCATGCGTCAAATTATGATTCTATTATAATACCCTTTGGTGCTTCATTTTTTGTACAGGGTTTAGTTCTCTTTGTTGCTTCTAATTTTTCATATGGTTTAGCTTTATTTTTTGCTCCTGATTTTGCATCCATATTGGCTCCCTCTGTTGCGCCTAATTTTGCATCTAGTTTAACTTCCTTCTTTTCTCTTGAGTTTGCATCTAGTTTAGCTTCCTTTTTCCTCTTGATTTTGCATTCACTTTAGCTTTCTTTGTTGCTTCTAGTTTAGTTTCCTTTCTTTCTCTTAATTTTGCATCCAATTCAATTTCCTTCGTTACTACTTATTTAGCTTCCCATTTTGCTTCTGGTATTGCTTTGAAATTGACTTCCTATTTTTTCTTCCAATTCTACTACTATTATAACATCATTTCTTTATTTTTCTTTGGCTTCCCAAGGGGCTTCTATTATTTCGTCCATTTTGATTCATGGTTTGCTTCCGTTAAAACATCATTTGTTGCTTCATGTTTTTCTTCCATTATAATGCCCTTTGATGCTCCTATTTTTTCTTCTTGTAGCACTTCCATCATTATTTCTATTACCATCGTTTGTTTCTTCTAATTTTTCTTCTTGTATTGCTTCTACTTTTCAAAACCTATTATGATATTACTTTTTACTTCTATTTTTGCTTCTAACTCTTCTTCTCATATTCCTTTCCAAGTTTTCTCTTGGTTTTTCTTTCAATTTCACTCCTTTTTTTTACTTCCATTTTGTTCTATCAATTTTGATTTTTTTCCTTCTTTTGCTGCTTCTCATCTTGCTTCCCAGTTTTCTTCCATTTTAAAATCTTTTATTACTTCTTAAATTTCTTTGGACATTATTACTCATTTGTTTTCTACTTGAATTGCTTTTATTTTTTCTTCCTAGATAATGTCAAGTTTTGCTTTCACCATTGCTTCTCGTTTGGCTTCTATTATTGCTTCATTTTCTACATCTAAAAATACTTCTTATTTTAGCTTCATTTCTTATTAATTTAAAATAATTTATTCTTATCATGAATGCCATATCAATGCTAAGAAAATGCACATCAAAATATTAATAATTTAATTGAATTTAAAAAAATCTATCTGTAGCAAGAAATTAAAATCATCATACATAATAACAAATAAATATTTATTCAAAAAATGTCAATGGCTTTCAATTTATTAAGCTCATCATATATAACTAAAGAAAGTGAAATTCCAATATGTTAATAGATCAAAAACATGTAAAGTGGTACATTTCTATTAGTTGACATGAAACAAAATGATACATTTTATACATGATACATGTAAAAGTTATACAAGTCAAGATGATACATTTCCAAATAGTCAAGATGATACATTTTATACATGATACATGTAAAATTTATACAAGTCAAGATGATACATTTCCAAATAATATAAGTCAAAATGGTAATGTCAAAATATATCAAGTCAAGATGATATATTTCCAAATGATATAAGTGAAAATGGTTATGTCAAAATATATCAACTCCATAATAGGGTACTATAGGCCATGGAAATGATACAGATGATAGTAACCATAAAAAGAGGTATCATAGCAATATATTAGCAATCATCCATAATATTGTATGTATGATCATGAATGATGTTGGTTACTAGCAATAACTTCCTCATCGTCATCTCCACTACCACATTCACCATTAGTATAATCGTTATCATTATCATCATCAACTTTGATGTCTTTTATATCTGCATCCTCATCATCATCCTCACCACGTGATCTGGAACATAACCCAAATTGTAATGCCCCACCAAGGGATCCAAAAGAATTAACCTAAAGTTTTACTAAGTTTACCAACATTTTTTTTTAAAAGAAAGAATAACATACACATCAATCATAAAGTAGCGGAAGCAATAACATACAATCATACATAAGCAAACGTAATAGATTACATTCGTTAAGGATCCCAAGACGTTGAATCACATTTAAACTTAATTAATACTAAGTCTAAAAAATACCACATCTACATGAAATAATAATAAAAAGTTCAGTGTCCATTTAAATAATATACATTTGTTTTGAATGCCTCTTCGCAAATGAAATTCGGAATGCTCAGTCATCCACTGTACATGTCATAGGGTATGAAAGGCTAAAATAATATACATATGTAGAACTAGAAATAAATCATCCTTGTCAGATCTATGATACAAAGTACAATAAAATAAATGAAACCATACACCATACATGATATATCCATCCATCATAAAATACAACTATTCATCATAAAACATAACTAACTAAGTACGCGGTTCCTCCCAACCGTCAATAGCATCATAAGACCATTGTGGGCCCTAGCCATCCCTTGTGCGTAACATCCCAAGCTATCGATCAAATTGTCGGTACTATCGTAATAGGGACGTCACTACTAAAACATGTTATAAGCATAAAGAAATCTAACATGCTAGGATAAAGCATAAGATGATCCTAAAAAGTAGATAACATCACCTATCACATGTTAATCGTCAATGTAAGGAAATACATCAGTAAATAACATCATCTAAACATAATAAACAAACATACCAATGAAAGCATAAACCACAAGAAGGCATACTCTGGAACCCAAAGTACCAAGTTCAAACACATCCAACAACGGTTGCACTAGGACAATAAATTGTCTCTGCACACTGGTCCCTAGCAGTGGTGTAGGTAGCTATGCCTCCCAACCACGTGGCACTCGTAGGTCCACACCCGCCGTGCTGAGGAGATAGTCTCAAATCCCAAATAGGATATCAAACCAAATATCAAAATGCCCTCCAAGTCTAGGAAATCTTAAAAGCATCTAACTCAAAGGTTCCAACATAGATCCACATCTAGAACCAAAGGCACACAAGACATGTAGGAAACCTACTATGTAAGCGGGCAAGTGTCATCGCACGAATCATGCTGGAGTTACCCTGGCAGTCTCTTAGGACCCCAGAGTCCCTTGTGATCCCTATGCAGCCACTAGTATCCTCTCGTATTGACAAGGCATACTACGGAATGCAAGGTTGCAACCAAGCATTCTCTCTACTCAAATCCTAGTCTGTACTAACACTCAAGGCATGGGCGAGAACATACAAAGACTCTTATCAGGTTCATTTTATTCCCATTTAGTGTAATGTTTTCCCTTATTAAACAACTTACAATGGGTTACCCTCGAAACCACTTAGGGCCCCCAGCACCCATTGCAAGCCACTTCTTAACACTACATATAGATAACCTACCCTAGGCTCAATAAAAGCACAAATCAATAATCATATAAAAATCACCTCAACCCTATACAAGTGACTGAAAAGCATCAAAAGATAATCCACAATATTCACATCAGTTTTCCATGAGCAGCTGGAAAGCACCAAAAGATAATCATAATAATCACAATAGTTCTCTACGAGCAACTGAAAGGCATCAAATGATAAATCACAATATCCATCGGTTCTCAACAAGCAACCGAAAAGTATCCCAATAATACTAATCAAAGACTCAAATGGTTAAGTCAAACACATCACAACATGACATCATCAAGAACAAAGCAAACACTTTAGTCCTATCAAGCGACTAGAAAGCAACCCAAATATAACTAATCGAGGACTCAAAAGTGGTTAAGTTAGATATCTCATAGCATAAATCTTGCCATCCCATAAGGCACTGAAAACAATAATCAACAATATAAACACACTCAACATAGAGCATACCATCACATACCATGGTTAAGTAAAAGTAATCAAGATCGAGCCAGCATGATACCACACTCACAAAACCCTCCAGCCTCTAGTAGACATCCTATAACTAGTCAACAATCTAGTCAACCCCACCCCAAACACAGACAACATAAGAAACAAGATGCAAGTACATGTTTTGGTTTGTTCTAAATAACATGGTTGGGTTAAATATAGGGTTTCCATTTTTGTTCTAGTGTATGTTTCAAGTTAACAAGATTTCCCCGCTTACCCTATAGTTAACCCATTCTTGTTTTTAAATAATTCACAAAGTTACCCCTATTTGATTTAGGTCAATTTTCTAAAATGATCTAAAGGCAAGTTATTTATTTAACCTATTAAAATAAATAAGTAATTCCAATCTAACAATATTTTTAAAAAATAATATTAAAATAAATCTACAATTTTCATTTAACTATATTCATCATTAATTAAATTTAATTAAACAAATTTTTAATTAAATTAATTAATGATTATCAAACTAAATACTTATATTAGTATCTCAACAATTATTAGTTGTTAATAATTAATAAAATTATCAATAATTTTATTAATTAAAAATTAACTATATTTAAATGCATTACTATTTACATCAATAAACAATAATAAAACTTTATTAATAAATATTATTTAAATAATAATAAAGAGTTATTAAAATCTTATTAATAATAATATTATTAATAATTAACAATAATATTAAATTTTTTTAATAAATATTATTAATTAAAATAATAATTAAAAATTATTAATAAAAAACTATTAACAAAATTATTAATTTAATTTTTTTTTATTAAAGCAAACTTTAATATAACATGCAACCTTTTAATAAGCTGTGCAACCTCATCACAGGGTGTCATAGGCTTTTAAAAAAAGGTCATGCAACCCCCTGCTAACGTAGGTCCACCGACGAATAAGGTAAGTTGGGGGTGGGTGGGTAAAACCCCCTCCCCATACTTTATATATATATATATATATATATATATATATATATATATATATAAAATTTTTAATTAAAAACTTTTAAAAATGACTCCCCCCCAAGTTATATATATATATATATATATATAAAATTTTTAATTAAAAACTTTTAAAAATGACTCCCCCCCAAGTTTTATATATATATATAAGATTTTTGTTTAATAAATAAAAAATCCAATCCCCCCCATACATGTATAATTAAATACTTTATTTTATTTTGACATAAATCCCACCTGTATTCTGATAGGAAGAATACAACGAACCAATCCATTTCCAATATAAAATTCTCATATTTTTCAAACCCTTCTTGAATATAATTCTAATTTTCTTTTACCTATGGACGAGGTTCCAAACTGAATTATTTTTCTTTCAATCACATTATACAGAGGAGATACAATATGAATATCATAGATTCAGAACAAGAGAGCAAAAGATTCATGCAACAAAATCTAGAGAATTGATTTCAACAATCACGAAAAAGACAGGATCATCTAAACAACATAATTTTAACTGGGTCAACAAAACTCAAGAACCTACCTAGTTCTGATGCTAAAATCACAACGCCCAAAAGATTTGCGAGAGAATTCGCTTCTATCCAAGAACTTCTCTCTAACAATTTTCCCAAAATTTCCTTTCCAAAATTCACTTCCAAATTTGCTTCCAAAATTTGCATCCCTCAAAAATGAACCTTCAATTGGTGATAAGGAGTTTTCTCCTCAAATTTGGGCACTAATTGTGCATTCACCCGAGAGAACTCTTCGCTCACCAAACTCAAACTCTATATTAACTTTTCTTTATCCTTTCCATGCACGTTATTTGAGAGGCCAAAGGAGGCTTGGGAAGAGAGAATTTGCAGATTTTGCAATTCTGGGAAAGTGGAAACTGAACAACACTTTATTCTAGAATGTGAGGCCTACAAGGATAGCAGGGATAAGTTTGCGGATACTATATGTGACAGTTCTTGGCATAACCTGTTCAACGAAGAGTACATTGAGCAATTAGGGGGGCTCATCATTAGTCTACACAAGAGGCGAACAACGCTACTTAAGTCTGCTTGAGTTGTCTTGCTGTCCCATAGGCTATTTTTGGCCTCGTGGACGTTAAAATTTTATCTATCTATCTTTGCATTATTAAATTACTTAATTTAATTTTCACTTGACTTCATATTTAATTGATTTATTAAATTTTAATCTCATGCACATTTTATGCAATTAAAACATCTTTATTAAATTCACTGATTTTATGTTTTTAATTAATTTCTTATATTTTAATCTCATACATACATCATGCAATCTAAATTTTTTATAATAATTTAATATCTTTTCTCTTTCTAATTTATTTTTGAAACTTAATTGATAAAATATTTATTAACTTAAATAATAATAATATTTAGCATTTATTTAAAAATGAATTCTAAATATATTATTATTAAATTAAATAAATATTATCACGTTTTAAATTTATTCTTATAACTTTTATCTTCAAATTTAATTCTTTTTATTTAATTAATTTCTCAATTAATTAAATATAATTAAATATTAAAATACCATAGTAATTTTTCTATTAAATTAAAACATTAATTTAATCTTTTAATTAGACTTAATTAATAGAAAATTCACCAAAGATTCATAAAGTAAAATACGAAAACTCATCATAGAAAAATACATATAAAACCAAACTAAAGGGTTATAATCACGAATTAATGTCATTCGATGCATTCAGAGGGTACTCAACTTAGATACTTGTCCTAATTTTCTACGACAAATGGCTTAAAGGGTTGGAATTCGGACTCAAGAATTTATCTCCCCTCTCTTACCATTGAGATAATGCGATAGGGTACGCTCATCCTGGCAATTTAGGGAAGTCAATACCCGGTACCTACAATCTGTATAAAATCCACACATGTACAAACACAATATTCTAAGCTAAACAGGCAATGGTAGGAAGTGACCGTGCATCGTGTAGATCCTGACTACTAGGTGACTACTACTCCCTTCCTTAACCACATCAAAAACACCATACATAAAGAAAACAAACACACACACCATACACATGCAGTATGGGTAAGTATCCATAAGAAGACACATGGTAATCCATCTAACTAATCATCACCAATAACTTGAAAATACTGTATTAATCATCATGCATACATGAAGTATAGAGTGCCAAGTAATCTCATCATAAAATCAACTGAATCTAAAACACTATCTGATAATCTGGAGACAATACTACTAGTAATCAAGCATAAAACTAACATAAAAGAGTTTGACAATGATAGCAAAAATGCAAACTAGGGCAGGCACTACACAAATATTCTACATCTATATATTTAGGACCATCTTCATCTTATTTAAGACTCAAGTTCTACCCCAAAAGAATATTTTAATTAAAAGTTGTTATTTATTTAATATAATAATATATATTTTTGTTATGCGTGTGTGTGTGTGTGTGTGTGTGTGTGTGTGTGTGTGTGTGTGTGTGTGTGTGTAGTGTTCATATGATTTATGAACCATAATAATATTACATGAATCAACAATTAAATTAAATTGAAACAATAATATAAATGTAGTTATTATGAAACAAGTAGGAAGTTACTATATTCTACCTCGGTTGCAAGAATGGTCACAAAATAGAGTTCTAATGGTTGTAGCAACAATAGTCACAACACAAAGTTCCTATTGAACTACAAAAAATACATGTCATTTTTGTCATTATCCCACATCATGTTTTATGGAACAACTTGTCTCTCAAGAGCAAGGAACAAAAAAATCATATCAATTACCATTTTGCTTGGTACTAAATCCACTTAAGAGTGTTTTTTAGGTGAAAAGTTCACACATTTACTTAAATAAAATATAATCAATCAATTTGTTTGAGCTTCAATTAGTCAAAATTTTCAAAAATAGGATCGGGGGGAAAAATCATGCTATTTAAAACACCAAAGGGAAAATAAAAGGAAAAGAATTGTTTAAAATTAGCAAATATTGAAAACACTTTCATTATTGAATTTGACAGTTAATTTATAGTGGCTTAATAGAGTTTTAGGGCTTTGAGATTAGAACTACAATTGAGAAAAATTAATATTAAAGAAGTAAAGTACACTTTTAAGAAGTTGGGATTGCAATGAATACACACACAAAAGGCCTAGGTATCTAGGTCTGTAACCTTCTTTCTCTACTTGCATTGTAATCTATAACTTTTTATGAATTTATAGTTTTTCAAAAGTTTATAAAATATTATTCATGGTTTCTTGTATAGTGGGCATTAACGAACTTGCATTATTTGTTGATCAGTTTTTGAAGAGTCAATTTCTATTATTATTGTTGAACGACACCTAGGCAATGGGCTTTACAAGCAATTTTTTTTGTTTTATTAATCATGGGTGCATATATTTTGTGAAGCATTTCCAAAAGTAAATGTTTATATCAATATTGTGTAGGATTTCTCAAACATATGAGTTTCATATTTTTTATTAGTTTATACTCTTTCGTCATTTTAAAAAAATATGTGCATTTTTTGGTGATATTAGGAGTAGTAAAGAAAATAACTAAAGTGTATAAATCTTTGAGCACTATCAAGTTTTTAGGGTTTATAATACTTGATTGTTCATACTTAGTGTTCTTAATTAGTTTTATTTTCTTTTGTGGATTTAGGAGCATGGTCATCCTTTGGCTGTGGCTACAAGTTTTGTCACACATGTTTGAGTGAGAGAAACAATTGGTTTGGTAGTGGACATGATTTGATGAAGATGGTTGGTCATGCCCCTCTTTGATGGGGACACAACCCAAGAACAAAATGGACACAACAGAAAAGGGAAATTGTATTAACTGAGAAAATAAGCTAGTACAAACAGTACAGAGAAAATAAACTTCAAAACATGCCCTAAGGGCTTACAATAGCATAAATCTGGAGATAATTTCTCCTTTCAGTACCTCCTCTCAAACTCCACTCCGAACTGTCTTTTACAATGCCAAAAATCTCCTTAAATAGACCTCGGAGAGTTAAGGACTAGGAGCACATTCTAGAAAGTGCTAGTAGGCATCCACCGACCAAATAGAAGGTTCCAGAAGTTGCATTAGAAGTCGGTGCAAATCTAGAAGAATCCATAAACGATAACTGAACTTTCAGGAGGCATAACTTTTGAACCGTAGCTTCGATTGACGAACCATTTACATTTTCGGAAAGCTCTCGAAGCGCTCTATAGCCCTATGGACAGGCTTCACTCGTCCCCCATTTTTTTGGCCCTTTTCAAGGTTATTTAATGCCCCTAATCTGACTTTGAAGCATTCTTAGGAGGTCTCCAAAACCCAAAAAACTGCAATAACTTTCAAATCGTGGGGCCTTTTGACCTGATTCTTTTTTTGGAATGCTCTAAATCACAATTACATTCATCTGGCCAATTCACACCTTCTAGGTCACCAAAATGATGGCCAAATTGCATGCTCCTATTTTTTTGAGATTTTCTAGCATACTGATAGTTGAACTGTGAGAGTTGGAACCTTTATTTGACCCAAATGGGTATCCAAAAATGAAAACACATGAAACAAAAACTAAGTCTAAGTACATTTTTTTGGGTGACATAGGATTGCCCTTGTACCTCTGGATGCTCCTGCATCAGACACCCAGGGTAGATTGAAAAGTGACCTTGTCACTTTATGAATGGTAGAGGAAATCCCAAATGGGAAACCTTAGCTGCTGAAATCCAAGTTGAGTCCTCGATCGGCCGTCCTTTCCACTTCACCAAATACTCTTCATACTGCCTATTTCTGGTACTCCTACCCACACGATGATCTAGAATGTCTTCTATCTCCTCCTTAGAAGCAGGAATCGGACATGGCTCTAACACCTCATCTGCACCATCATCATGATACTTTGTTAAATTTGCAATGTTGAAAATAGGAGAAATGTGAATACCATCTGGCAGCTCCACCTCATATGCATTTCCTGAGTCATGTTTCTTCAAAATTTTGCAAGGGCCAAATTTTTCATTTTCAGCTTGTTGTAAGTACCAGCTGGAAATCTTTCTTTTCGTAAGTGCACCATGATTAGATCCCCTACTTGGAATTCCTTATGTCTTCTCCTTTGATCAGCCCTAGCTTTATACTCTTGATTCATCTTGGTAATGTGTGCCTGAACCTCCTCATGTAGACGCTTGATATGTTTAGCAAATTCTTCCGCTTCAGCACTTGTCCTCTCCCCTTGCTCTATCTTCCTCAGCTCTGGTGCAGTCCTTGGGCTACTCCCATATACAATTTGGAATGGTGATTTTCCAGTACTCCTATTTATAGAGTTATTTTAAGCAAACTTTGCCTGCGGTAGAATCAAATCCCATCCCTTGGGCTTATCCCCAACTAAACATCTCAACAAATTGCCCATACTTCTGTTTACCACTTATGTTTGGCCGTCAGTTTGTGGGTGATATGTGGAACTGAATTTCAAGTCGGTTCTTAAGTTTTTCCACAATGTCCTCCAGAAATACCCCACAAATTTAGTATCTTTGTCAGAAACTATGCTCCTTGGAAGACCATGTAGTCTTACCACCTCTTTGAAAAACAAATCTGCAATATGGACAACATCATGAGTTTTGTGGCTTGGAATGAAATGTGCCATTTTGGAGAACCTATCAACCACCATGAATACTAAGTCATTACCCCTTTGTGTCCTTGGCAATCCAAGAACAAAATCCATACTTATGTCCTCCCATGGCCTTGATGGAACAGGCAATGGCTGATATAGGCCAGTATTATGACTAAACCCCTTGGAAACTTGACAAACCTGACAACTCTGTACAAACTTCTTCACATCCTGTGAAATTTGAGGCCAAAAATAATGTTCTCTAAGAATGGCAATGGTCTTATCTCGACCAAAATATCTTGCCATCCCTCCACTATGTTTCTCCTTAATCAGATTTTCCCTCATGGAACTTCTTGGAATGCACAATTGACTACCCTTGAACAACATGCCATCCTGAATCAAATAGTCTAACCACTTGGTTCTATCTACAACAATAGGTTCTTTACAAGCTTTCCATGCTTCAACAAAATCAAGATCCTCGGGGTACAAATTCTTGAGTTCATCAAACCCAACTACTTCAACCTGCATTACTGTAAGCAACAACTATCTCCTACTTAGTGCATCTACAACCCTGTTAGATTTTCCACTTCTATGCTTCAACACAAATGTATAACTTTGCAAGAACTCTACCCACTTCATATGCCTCTGATTCAATTTACCTTGGCTATTTAGGTACTGTAATGCCTGATGATCAGTATACAAAACAAATTCCTTTGGCAATAAATAATGCCTCCATTTCTTTAAGGCCTGAACTATTGCATAGAACTCTTGATCATAAACATAATACTTCTTCTTTGCATCATTCAATTTTTCACTAAAATATGCAATAGGCTTACCTTCTTGGCTTAATACAGCCCGAATAGCGCTGCCACTGGCATCACAATCTACCTGGAAAACCTTTCTAAAATCTGGAAGTGCCAACACAGGTTGTTCTGTTACCTTCTTCTTTAGCAATTCAAAACTTCTCGCAGCTGCTGTAGTCCATTTGAACTCTTTTCTATCCCCTCTTATTGTATCAGTTAGGGGTGCACATATGCCACTGAAATTCTTAATAAACTTCCTGTAAAAACTAACGAGACCATGAAATGATCTTACCTCAGTAGCAGACCTTGGAGTAGGCCATTCCAAGATGGCTTTTACCTTCTCTGGATCCATTTTGAGACCTTCAAGTGATATAACAAACCCCAAATAAACTAACTCCCTTTTTGCGAAGATACACTTCTTCAGATTAATTAACAGTTTCTCTTCCCTTAGCCTTTCAAGGATACTACGAATATGCAGTAAATGTTCTTGCAAAATCTTGCTGAAAATTAAAATATCATCCAAATAAACAATAACAAATTTTCCCAAGAACTTCTTAAGTACCTCATTCATGAGCTGCATGAAGGTGCTTGGGGTGTTCGTCAATCCAAAGGGCATGACCAACCACTCATAAAGACCCTCCTTGGTCTTGAAGGCTATTTTCCACTCATCTCCTTCTCGAATCCGTATCTGATGATAACCACTCTTCAGATCTATCTTTGTGAAGTACTGAGCTCCACTCAAGCAGTCCATAAGATCATCCATCCTTGGCAAAGGAAATCGGTACTTGATGGTTATCCTATTTATAGCTCGAGAATCTGTACACATCCTCCACTCTCCATCCTTCTTTGGTGCGAGTACTACAGGTACTGCACATGGACTCAGGCTCTCTCAAATCAAGCCCTTCCTCAACAGCTCCTGAACCTGTCTATTTAGCTCCTCTATTTCAGTAGGAGTCATCTTGTGAGCAACCTTGTTAGGCAAACTAGCTCCTGGAATCAGATCTATCTGATGACTGATTTGCCTTATTGGTGGCAATCCATCTAGAACATTATTAGAGATAATATCTCCAAACTCCCCTAGTAAATTTGAAACTTCAGCTGGTATTTCACAACTACCTTCTTTATCTTTCCTAGGAATCAAAGCATAGCACATATGCTGATGTTTCATGCCATCTAAAAACTTCCTTCCATCAACAAGACAAATCCTACACTGCTACATACCTTTTCACCTTCCTTTTTCATGGGCTTCAATTTGTGGCGAACTCCATCCTTTGTCAGAGAGTATGTGTTTGCATGTCCATCATGCACTGCATGTCTATCAAACTGCCATGGTCTACCCAACAATAGATGGAAAACATCCATCGAAATAACATCACAGAGAACTTCATCATGGTAACTTCCAATTTTGAATTTTACTAAACATTGTTCACTTACCAGGACCTTATGATCATCTTTTACCCAAGCAATCCGATAGGGCTGGGGATGTTTCTCCCTCTTGAGCTTTAGCTTAAAGGCCATCTCTTCTGATACCAAGTTATCAGTGCTACCACCATCAATGATCACGTCACAACATTTATCCTCACACTTGCATCTGGTACGGAACAAACTCCTCCGTTGTCCTGGTTCAATCTCACCACTTAGTAGGACTCTTTCATTTACCAAGGTCTCTCCTCTTTCTGCATCCTCTGAATGTGATGATTGTGCATCCTCATCCACATGAGCAACCCTAGCTTGGCCCTCAGCTCTCCTATCTGTCTTTCCTTGTCATTGAGGGCATTCAAAGGCACGATGACCTTCTTCATTGCAATGGAAATAGGTACCAGGAAAGCCTGCTCCTCCTTGTCCACGTCCTCTACCTCTTCCTCTCTGATTTCCAAAGTCTTGATCATGGGAGCGGTTGAAACCCTCATTCCTCTGGTTCCTGCTAGTACCCTCATCTTCATTTTTCTTTTGGGTTCCATTGCGGCCTCCAGATGACCTACCGCTTCCCCTTCCTCCTTGACCGCGCCCTCTTTGTCTTCCTTCAAGCCTTTTATTTAGCTTCTCTTCAACTCGTAAGGAAAACTAGTATGCCTCTTCAACGCTGGTCATTCTTACCAGACTTAATTCCTCCTGGATGCTAGGTCGCAACCCACTGATATAACGAGCAATCTTCTCCTTATTTGCTTCTGCATGCCCCGCTCTAATCAAGAGTCGGTAAAATTCTTCTGTATATTCTTGGACTGATCTTCCTGCTTGCTTTAACCCATGTATCTTGTTAAACAAATCAAGCTCGTAGTCCACGGGAATGAACTGCTTCTTCAATATGTCCACCATGCAATCCCATCTTGTGATCTTCTCCTTTCCTCTTCTGTTTCTTTCCAATTGAACCTCTTGCCACCATATTTTGGCATGGCCTTTCAATTTGGCCTTTGCAAACTTAACCCTATCTGGGTCCCTGATATCCTCATACTCAAAGTATTCTTCTAGTTCATTGATCCAATCGATCAACTCATCTGGTTTCAGATTTCCTGAAAATACACCCACTTCAATTGTGGGTCTTTTCCCAAACTTAGTAATGGCCCTAAAAAGCCTTTCCTCTGCATGATTCAAAACTTCCCCATCAAATTCCTCTTCTGGTCCCATTACTTCTTCTTCATTGTCATCCTCACTGTTGTCACCTGTGGCAACATTTGCTCCTCTACGAAGCTCCTCTTGCAATGCCTGCACTTGCCTTTGGAGGGCTCTAACCTCCTTAGGATTAATAGCTCTGGCCCTTCCACCACGCTCTCTTCGTAGAGGCATCTTCTTAACTCAAACCCACAACCACACAGTCCTGGTGCAAACTGCCTCACAGTCGGCGTTCTGTCTACACACTCAGGAAAACCTGCTCTGATACCACTTGATGGGGACACAACCCAAGAACAAAATGGACACAACAGAAAAGGGAAATTGTATTAACTGAGAAAATAAGCTAGTACAAACAGTACAGAGAAAATAAACTTCAAAACATGCCCTAAGGGCTTACAATAGCATAAATTTGGAGATAATTTTTCCTTTTAGTACCTCCTCTCAAACTCCACTCCGAACTGCCTTTTACAATGCCAAAAATCTCCTTAAATAGACCCCGGAGGGTTAAGGACTAGGAGTACATTCTAGAAAGTGCTAGTAGGCATCCACCAACCAAATAGAAGGTTCCAGAAGTTGCGTTAGAAGTCGGTGCAAATCTAGAAGAATCCAGAAACGGTAACCGAACTTTCGGGAGGCATAACTTTTGAACCGTAGCTCCGATTGACGAACCGTTTACATTTTCAGAAAGCTCTCGAAGCGCTCTATAGCCCTATGGAGAAGCTTTTCTCGTTTCCCATTTTTGGCCCTTTTTGAGGTCATTTAATGCCCCTAACCTGACTTTGAAGCATTCTTAGGAGGTCTCCAAAACATGAAAAACTGCAATAACTTTCAAATTGTGGGGCCTTTTGACCTATTTTTTTTTTTGGAATGCTCTAAATCACAATTACATTCATTTGGCCAATTCACACCTTCTAGGTCACCAAAATGATGGCCAAATTGCATGCTCCTATTTTTTTGAGATTTTCTAGCATACTAATAGTTGAACTGTGAGAGTTGGAACCTTTATTTGACCCAAATGGGTATCCAAAAATGAAAACACATGAAATAGAAACTAAGTCTAAGTACATTTTTTTGGGTGACACAGGATTGCCCTTATACCTCTGGATGCTCCTGCATCACTCTTCTTGTTGGCGCCTCTGGTATTGGAAAACAATATTGTGTTAGGTGTCTCCCAGGAGCTTGGAAGAAAGGTATTTAGTTCAATGGATGTAGAAACAACCACATAATAGAGTCCCAATGGCCACAATAATAGTTAGAGAGTAAAGTTGTTATTGAACTACATTAATACATGTCATTTTCATTGTTATCCCCCATCATGTCTTGTGTCAACTTATTTTTCTTGTGGCTATGTTATTTATTTATTTCTTAATTTATCTAGTGTAAGGGTTTTATTAGTCTATATCAAATACTTTTCTATTAGTTTTTTATTAAAAAAATTCAAAACAATAGAAAGAGAAGATAAATGGAGAAAAAATTAAAAATTAAAAAATTAAAATGACCTGATCTCTAAAAGATAAATTGATTTAAACCCATTACAAAACAATATTTTCAAAATGATTGAATTTTTTTTTTAGGTGTTCAAGTTAAGGGTTCTCCCTAAATTTGATTGCTTTGCAATTTTTCTAATATTTTGGTTTTGAGACTAGTATGAAATCCCATTATCTTTTATGAAACTAAATGCGATTATCATATCTTATGTTATTTGTGAGATATATTTTTGATCTATGAGCTCAGAGTAGGTTATTTGACTATGTAGATGGGAAGTAACTTGTAATAAGTGTCAAATCTTATAGTAGCCATCATAATAACTTATTGTAGTGACTTAATAAAGTGATAACTTAATAAAAATTATTAGGAGAGAAACATTATTAGATGTTTGTGTTCCTTGTTGATTCCTTGAGTGCCAATACTATTAGCCCTAAATGATAATATTGTTAATGTATGTAAAAGAGTCATATTAGTTGTTATGTTGTCATTTATGTCAAGCCTTAATTGGTGAGACATTGTACTAATTTAGTAGAGTTCCATATCATTTCATTGATGAAGAGGATTTGATTGATTAAGAAGATTTGAAGAAAATGTTGGTTCCTCAAATTGTTGGTCATAAAACCTATGATCCTTGCTTGCTCAATGCTAGGTAATCCAACACAATTTGGCTAATGACTAGGATTGATACTTAGTGATCAAGTCCTCTTCACTTTGGGATCTACTAACCAAGGTGGGTATGCCTAATGGAATTGTTTGATATAGCTTATGCATGTTTTACTAATTGATACTCTTCAGATAACAAATTATTCTTGAAGAGAAATCATAGGTGTAAGGTTGAATTATTTTTGAATACTTTATTGAGTGTTTTAATTTTTTTGAATGAGAATGGATTTAGGAATTGTAGAGCACTTGAGTATGAAAAAGAACCCACCAAATTCAATTACTAATATGCATTACTGAAATTAAATTAAACCAGTTCCTTACCGCATTTGGGCACAATAGAGCTAATTTAATATGAACTTCAATCCTCAAAACCCTTTAGAGATAGTGCACACTTACCATCAAACATCAAACATAACACTTTAATATGAACCCTAGTTCAATTGTTTTTAACTTCAGTCTTGGAAGACCAATTGAATAAAAACACAATGCTTGTGAATTTTAGTTATCAAATGAATGTATTAAATTTCAATCAATCAATGATAATGTAAATCCAAGAGGAAAATATATTAAATATAAATAGAAGATTATTCTACACAATTCTTGAGAGAAACAAAGTATTTTTATTTAACTTCAAAAAAGAGTACAATAGAGTAGTGGATGGTTGTACTATCTACTCAAAATTTGCACATAGATTGTTTGATTTTGTGTTATGCCCTAGTTTGTATATATTCTATTGTATAATAATTTGAGAAAACTATGATGATGTTTAGGGTCTTGGTACCTCTCCTTATAGTAAAATAAGAGGTGCAACAAAGCTCCAGACCCTTTCAAAATTATTTAACTAAAATAATTATGATTGTTCATAATATTTATAATTTTAACAAAAAGGAAAATCTTCACAATCTTCAAGGAAGAAGGCCATGAAACATATCGAGCATATCATTGAGGTATGCATATTCACCCGACTATTTGTCCCGCTCTACCAATATTTGTGCAATTACAACCCTATCCTCTTCTAGTTTAAGCTCATGGTAGTCACTCGTGTAGTTAGCATAATTCCTCCTGAGGTCCCACACAACTTTGTACATACTATTGATGATGTCAAGCTGATCTTCTTCTTTAGTATAGAGATCAAGCTATGCCACTGGCTTGGTTTCTTGGCCTGCTAGATGCTCTTGTATTGGCAACCCCATTTCACACCTATAATTTGAAATCCTGCAACTTGAAGAATTTACCAAACAATGCACACTCAAACTTTTCTTGTACATTTAGCCTACGATGACGCCTTAATAAAACAATAAAATTTAATGACTCATTAACTCAAAAATTCCATCGATAACATTCTACACATGTTTGGCTATGCATGTACAACATTTATGTCATTTCCAATTAAAATTTTGCAAAATTTCCTTGTACTAGTCATTTCACCTTTTTTGCATGTTGATCTAGCTCCCTCCTTCGAAATTGTGATTATCATTAATGCACTACAAACCCTTTTCACCATTTCAAGACACAAGTCAAACAACTCTTGCAATTTGACAATTTTTATTTATATTTTTTTATTTCGCATTGTACCCTCTCCATGCTTCTCAAAACCTCAAAAATTGCCAATTTGCAAGGTTATGTCAACATCCCTTGTGAAGTTCCGAATACTTTCTATTTCACAAGACTTCTTGTGCTCTTCACCCAAAATTACAAGTTCATATCATTTTCCATATGCAACCTACTCCAAAATAGGGACAATTCACATTTTCAGACTATGTTAAGCTTCTTCTCTATGATTTGGCAAATTTTTTCCATTTCACTATTTTGCAAGCCTCTGAACACATGTCCTTCTGAAATACCAAAAAATGAAGTTTAAACATCAAATTTCATCATAAAATTTGAAGGTTCCAACATAAAGTATGATGATGTAAGTGTTGATAAGTGCATGGTATTCAATGGACACTTGAATGAGTTGGACTCTAACATTATAATGTTGGTTTGATTGTTTTACATGTTTTTATTAAGTCTTGAGATCATATAAGAAAGACAATTTGGTCGGTGAAAGAAAAGTCTTAGTATTAACCGCGCTTCTATAGTCATCACCAAGCACCTTATGAAGAAGTAAAGGGTGTGTAGTGTTAACCAAGCAAGAAAAGTGTGAATCAGGCTGAGTATTGATTGAGCATATGTAGTGTTAACAAAGCATGGAAAGGAAGAACAATTTGGAAGTGAATTGATCTGAGGCCAACATTTGATGAAAATAAATATTATTTGAGAAGTTTTGAAGATAAGGATGAAGTTAGTTATCAGAGATCAACAACTTGATATACTTCATTTAAAATAGGGCCTTTTTACATTCACAAAACTTGACTTTTTTCTATGAAGAAGTTTCCAAAAAATATAAGAAAGACAGTAAACACAGTGGTTGAAGTAGGTGGACTGGATGCAATAAATGGTAGGAAAGAATAAATTGTCTAGTTGGAGGTGCATGTGAGCCAACAATATATGGGTAGCACATTCTTCCTTGCAACATAATCGTGTGAACATGAATCTATGCAAGTAGAACAGTATGTGGTCTATATAGTCAAATAAGATTCTTTGACCTATTCACAATGAACATAAGGATTTTTGGTTTGATCACAATGGTTTTGATGGAACACATGGCACTCTTCCTCAGCCTACAAATTATGGGTCTCTAGACATTCATAAATATGATTATGTACTTGTCATCCATCACCTTGTGGTAGCATCCAATCATGATGTTATTTCAAACTTTGCACCAAGTGATAGAAGACAAGGTACGCGTGAGTGAGTCTTTGCTGTGAAAAATACTCATCAACACACATAGTCATTGCTAGAGACTCCATACATTGGAAAATATATACAATGTGGTGAAAATGTAGGTCTCAATATTTCTACAGAAACTTCAAGCAACACACAACTTAGTATACAACAAAACACAATTTGGGGTTTTTCCAAATAAAAAAAGATTGGAGTTCCCCCATTAAGAAGGTCTACAAGGCAGAGATGAATGCCTACTAAATACTCTTATTATGAACTATTATAGTCCACAGATGTAGAACCTAAATTATTGATCTCTAATAAAATTAAACTAGTAAATTTCAAAGATTCATCACAATAGTGATAAGAATCATTAGATTATTACGATGGAAGAAGAGATGAGTTCGCTACTTAAGCTAATGAAACTTGGGATTTGGTGTCACTTCGACCTAATTAGAATTAATGTATGAAGAATATTTGGGTGTACAAACTGAAAGAGGAAGATGGAGGTAATAAGAGATATCATGCTTGTTTGGTTGTCAAAGGATATGTGCTCAACATAAAGGTATAGAATTTGATAATTTTTTCTCGCCAGTTGTGCGAATGACTACAATCTGGGTATTTTTGGTATTGGTGGTAGTATGTGATCTTGAGTTAGAGAAGCTTGATGTCAAGAAAATGATCTTACATGGTGATGTAAATGAAGAATTATATATGGAACAACATGAAATATTTGTTCAAAAGGGACAAGAACGTTTTTATTGTCGACTGAAGCGTAGATAGTGTGGACTCAAGCAAGCCCCAAGATAGTGGTATGTTAAGTTTGAATGCTTCATGACCGAATGTAACTACATTCAATGTGAATTAAATCTATGCATCTACTACAACCAACTTCCACATGGTGAGTTTGTCATTATTTTTCTATATGTTGACTATATGTTAGTAGTTGATTCTTCTACTCAAATTATTGGTAAATTAAAGAAAAAATTAACTAGCCAATTTTCCATGAAGGACCTAGGGAATACAAAAGAAAATTCTTAGGATGCATATTATTTGGGATATATACATGGAAAAAAGAAATTAATTTATCTCAAAAATATTGCAATGATAAGGTTGTGGAAAGGTTTGGTACGATTGATGCTAAGGTAGTTAGAATTCATCTTGCTAGTCATTTTCATTTATCAAGACAGAATAAGATCAACAATTTATGTAGAACATTTCTTATCGTTCAATTGTTGGCAATATTATGTACGTTGCGGTTTGTACCCATTTCGATAGGGCTCATGCAGTGGGATTTGGCATGTTTATAAGCATCCGAAAAACCATATTGGGAGGTGGTGAAGTGGATATTAAGATATCTTAAAATTACTTCAAATTATGCTCAATGTTTTGGACGAAACAATGTTCAATTAGAAGGTTTTACTGATTTAGATTTAGTGAGAGATTTAGACACACACAAATCTACTACGAGTTTTTTGTTTTTTTGTTTTTGTTTTTTTGGGTCTGTCATTAGTTGGACCTCAAGGTTGCAACATTCAATCACACTCTCCACAATAGAAGTTGAATACATGGCTCTTTCTAAAGGTGTAAGGGAAATGATTTGGTTGCAATGATTGTCTAGTGATTTGAGGTGTCAACAAAATAATTGTGTTAGATATTTAGTGATAGTCATAGTGCTATTTTCATGGCTCACAATCATTCATCTTAGCATCATTCAAAGCACATTGATATTCAATTTTAGTTTGTTTGTCGTATGGTTGAAGAGAGAAAGTTATAGGTTGTAAAAATCGATACAAAATCAACTCGACTAATGTCTTAACCAAGGTCATTCTCACAGAGAAGTTCAAAATTTGTAAGACTTCTATTACTCTAGTTAAGCCATAACTGGGTAGGGAAATTTCTTCTGAGCAACATTTAGTTGGACTTCAAGTGGGAGATTTGTTAATATGTGAAATCTAATTGTTGGCTTTTAACGATGGGTTGTTGACCTTTCGGGTGAAGGCTTTACAAAACATTTATAAATATTGCAATATGACTCATTGTTTAAAACATTAGTTTACAAATTTCATGTATGCTCAGAAATATTTTTTTTATTAATAAAGAATTTCCCCAATAAACATTATTGCACTCGTCTTGTTTATTTTCATTTGTGGTTTATACTTTCGTATTTATTTCTCTTCATATCTAAGTTAGGAGCACCAACTTTTTAGCCCTCTCAATTTGAGCGGGTGGAAATGGAGTGGGGCTGAAAAAAGCCCTACAAGCTTAGGGAATTTTGTTGTCACATGTCAACAATTGCATTATTTTTGTATTGAAACTAATTAACACATGTTTAAAATCTTAGGCCATGTTCACTCTAAAACTCTTTGGACCACCAACTTGACTTAAATTTTAAGAGTCAATTTTTTAAAGCTAAAACAAAATAAAAATTTATCAGACTACCCACCATTAAATATTCTTAAAAAATCTCAGTAGCCACCCCCTCTATTTTGAAGGAAGCCCCTCTCTAGAAGACCCCAACATAAGATACTAGTTTCGCTTAGAAATAACAAAAGAAAGAGAGCAATCAAAAGATACACTTTTTTGGCTTGATATAGCTAATAGATCTCAGAGAATGACCATACTTGACAAGGGCCTTGTTAAGTTTCAGGATTTGCACCCTTGACTGAACTGGAAACGTTCAATAATCCTTACTTAACATGGGATTCATTTCACTATGTGAGACTGGATAATGAAATGAAACCTCCAAATTCTAGGCCGGCTCCTATTAGATCCTTCAGTGATAATCTCTAAAACTCAATGAAAACTTGAGGGAAAAGGGTAAGAAATTACTTAAAACAAACCTACAACCTAAAGTTTAAACTAAGGAGGTGATACACTAGAAGTTATCATGAAGACCCGAATACACTTGACAGAGAGGATTATATAGCTCTAAGAAATACACATAAAGCACAACTTCCTGTAAAGGCTTGCACAAATGATTTATAATGAAGTTTCAGTACTGAAACTACAAAAAGGAGGATGAACTAATACCTCACTTTGATTAATTTCACATAAAAACACATATTATAACTTGCAAGAAAACTTACTTTTCTACACAAAGGTGCTGGAATGAGACAAAAAGACAAGGAATACTGAAAACATTCACAAGTTATCCTATCAAATCATTCAAAAATACACACAGAATTTGCAGAAAGAAAGAAGGGTTAATAATGAACACCCAAAATAACATAATCACCCTTGCTGTCACTTGAATTGTATCTCCAAAAATGAATTACAGACTTTGCAAAAATAGTCCAAGACTCATAAGTAGTCACATAAACTCTATGCATAAAATCAAAACCCCCTTAAAATGAGCCTTCAACTCATACTTATGCACATTTCACCCAACTGCATTTTGAAAGCCATAAATGCTGGGTTGGATTCAGCCCCAAAGGCCAAGCCTGAGTGACTTCAAAAAGGTGTAAAAAATGGCCCAAAAGGCATGGCCTAATAATATCATCAACTGCCCCTCATAAATGCAGTTATATCTCCAAGCAAACTCCTAAAAAGTCTCCAAATTGCAATAACTTCCTGCCCTTCAAGTCTCACCAGCACATGACTCATGTTACTTGCAAAAATATCCCAAGATCCTTCTAATTATTTTAAAAGTAAAATAAATATCTTATTCTTACCATTAATATTCAATACTTTGTGATTTATTTAGCTAGTCAATATTTATTAATATCGATTAGATAAATAAACCACAAAATATTTAATATTTAAATTAATAATATTTTATTATAACATTTATAGTTTATATTTCAATAAGTATTAGTTGTATTAGTAATGCTTATTAAATGATGAGATAAATCACTCAACATTATTAATACAATCGATATTTATTGAATTATAAATTATAAATATTATAATGAAATATTATTAATAAAATAATAAAATAAAATATTTATTTTACCTATAAAGGAAACTAAGAATCACTTGGGACTACCTTAACAAAAGCTTAGCAAAGCTATATAAAAAAGGAAAGCTCACACATAAAAAGGTCACCCCATATCATGCCATGAACCCAAAATTCTGCTCAATGTAATTGAGGAAATGATAAAAGGAAAAGTAAGGGCTTCATTTTGGTCACTTGAAGTTGTAAGAATGTGCAAGTGACATAATAGGGCTATTGTGAAACCCTAGCCGTTAACAAGCTTCCACAGATCTATATCTCTATTTGCTGTAGATGCCATGAGTGAAGAACTTACTAGTTTCACCATGAATGATGTCTATTGCAGGTATAGTGTTCTGCTGTTAAATCTTTTCATCCATGCTTCATTTCAAACTTGAATACATACAATTGACTTTGTTTTGAAAACCCGAATAGGGTTTGAAGAATTTTCATGACCGCCATGCATGAATCTAGGTTCAAATCTCTTGGGAGTTTACCTATCAGCCACCATTAGATACTTGCTAGAGCTGGAAAAGCTCGAATTAAAAGAGTTTCATTGGCTTTTTAAAATGGTGACCAAAAATCATATGCTGGAGGTATTTTTTTTTGCTTATCGCAGGTTTATATCTGTGTCTTGAAAGCGCTAAATTCACTCCTGGGTTTTATTTTCAACCTGAATGTATATGCTGTTTTGATTGACGATGAGGGTCTTATTTTTTTTCTTTGTTGGTCGCCATGATATTTGCTTGCTGGTTGAGCTCGTGGGCTCTTCCCTTTCTCTCCCTTTTGTGTAGCGCCATGAGAAGAAACCTTTGTTGCTTTTGTTCCATATTCATAGTGGTCGTTTGCACAGAGACCCATGTCACATCTGTTGGAGCTAAAACTGTTGTGAACGTTGATTTACTGCCTGGAAGCATGCTTGCTTGTTATTTTATAGCATGGATTTCTTACATATCAAAATATGTATTTCTTCAAGATTCCCCATATACTTTTCATGCTGATACCTGTGAGTTCCTTAATTCAACTGTGCCAACCATATTACTGTATGTTTAAAGTAATAGAAATCATTTCTTGCACAGTTGCCTTCCAGTTGTAGCCTTGAGTTAAAGTTACACAAATGGATCTTTCATTTTCATTGCTCTTATAGTACCATTATCTGCTGGTTTGTTCAAGTATTCTAGTGTTGAAATATTTCTCATTGATTGATGTCGGGTTTCTTTGGATATATGCTGAATTGAAGGATGTTGCTATGTATTTTATGCATCTGTTGGTTATATATGAAGTTGCCTTTGTTATTGAGAATCTTCTTGTTGAAAATGAGTTCTGGAATTACTATCCATCTCTTTTCTCCAAACTTTTAATTGCAACAGCCCACTCTTTATGTATTAGCTCTGTCATATCCCGCTTCATGCTTTGCACCAGAATAAGCATCTGTGTATCTCTGTAATTCAACTGGAACCACAATTTTGACAGTAGAATTCATACATTTATTTATAACTTCTGAAGTATCAACAATTGGTCCGCATATGTGAGTAAATGCATAGGAAAAACTGGTGCTTTTATTTCATCATATTTTGTTGCATTGGCTCTATTCTGAGAAGGTACTCCTTAGTTTTGTTCAATGATGTTGATTCCTTCATTGTTAATAACAGCCTCAAAAATAATTTTGAAACTCCATATAATGTTGCATTTTAAAGTCCACATCAGATCACAGTGTGCAATTATGTTGTTATCCATTTTGAAATATCACTAGTTCTCATTTTAACCAAGGCTTTTCAGAATTGACTGTGATGCCTGACTATTGTTATTCCATGTTTCATACTATTTTATTTTCTTGTAGTCAGTTATTTAGATCTTATAACAGCTTCTTGAGTATATTTCAAACCTTGTTATTGATAATAGTGACCTGTCATTTTTCTCATTGTTGAAAGGCATTTAATTAAGATCTTTCCTTGTTAGCAAGAAGGCAGAGCATCACTTGAACTGAATGAAGGTCTATTTTAAACTATTTATATACCATCTCTGATCATTGTAATAGAACTAAATTGCTCCCTTTCTTTGATACTACTTAGCTGCATCTAAAATTTGCCAAAAATTTGAATGTTCGGTTTTGTATATTTATTAGTAATCCATTCCAATAGATAACTAATTCTCTTCGTTGCACCAATATCAGAGATAGTTTCTTTTACTGTCTTCTTTGTTTGTAAATTGTTACAAGAAACTTTAGATGCTGAGAGTTATCTAAATACTCATTGTCTCTGCATGCTGAAATGATGTTCTCCTGACTGTTAGGATATTCTGAATTTCATGTGATATTTAGGCTATCCTTTAGGCTATTTTACGAAATGCATCGACAGATAGAGTATGTAGTCATAGAGATAGGTAGTCATTTCTTAGATCCTTCGGGATCTAACATCAGTTGCTTTTATGTTTTACAGATGCTGGAGATCATGGAGCTCGGAGCTGGACGAGTGCAACAGGGAGAGAATTCATAACTAGTCAAAGCAACAAGCAATGACTGGTTATCTCTACTCTTTATTTTCTTTCATTCATATATATTTGTTCATGTATTTCTTGATGAAAGAAATTTAACTAGTTATACTCACGGCTTGTGTGAGATTTTCTCTACTCAACATTTTAATTCATTTCATACTTTGTAAAAATGAAAATTATACATATCAGTTGATGATCTATACAATGAACATTGCATCTCTTTTGCTCATGATTTCATTTATGATTGCAAAAATGATGGAATATAAATGAATAGAAAAAGTATGCTTTCCTTCTGCATGTTACTTGGAGTAAAATTTTTAGCATGTGTAAAATTTTGGTAACAGGTCTATCATTTGCAAAGGTGGGACATAAAATGTAGCAGAGTGACCATGTTGATTGACATTCTAATTGGGCTATATCTCAAAATTTTGCTTGCATGAAGCCCCTATAATCACTCTACATTTTGTTAAAGTTTATGGAGGCTCAAAATTTGTATTGGTGCTAATATTAAGATTGTCTTGTGTTCAACCTAGCAATTGCACAATATGCAAGAAAAGGGAATTTAGTTACTAATTTCATCAACACGACATAAATTTGAGTAGTTGCTCATTGTATCACCAATATACATTTTTTCTCATTAAGGAATAATTGAAATTTAAAGTTTTGGACTTTTCGTCCATATTCATGCTTAATTAATAAGATCAAATAATGAAAGAAGAACATGCGATTAGTGTAGTCACTCAGAGGAGAATCCTGAACTCCTTAATCTTTCTCCTAGCATTGTGCTCTTTTCGAAAGCCTCTATTACTTGCTCTCACCGTGTTTCCTTTACAAAATTTCCTCCTCTTCTTAAACTTGTGCTTCTCCCGATCGAGTTGGGTTTCATGCCATTTTGAATGGATGCAAAGGTCATTTTATTAAATTTCTCACTGTTTCCAAATCAAAGTCTACTTTTTGTGTTAAATGAAACATGGAGATTGAGAGTTTCAAAAGATAACTTCCCACCAGTGACCACAAACAACTCTTTAAATAAATATGCAAATCGCTTAAGTACCCATTAATATATGAAACTTTATGTTATTTTCTATATATAATAAACAAAATAGGAATAGTCCATTTTCCTATCATATTTGTTCATAATACCTTAGAACAAAGGTAATATTAGTTCCTTCCATAGAGAAACTTTGCTAGAGCTTAAAGAGTGATTAATGTCTTATTTTTACAGCCAATCAAAATATTTCATTGCCCTTCCTAAATGTCTATTTTTAATATTTTTTTTATAGCTCATTTCATGATGACAAAGACAAAGACAAAGACAGAACTAATGCCACATAAACAGTTGTTAAACTCCTAAAGAGCAAATAATATTTGTGTATTACTGTCTCATCTATGTTAAAAATAAAAAACAATCTCCCCAATGAAAGCTCCACTTTTACCGCCCCTCACTACTTTCATCAGTGGCAGATTTCTATAGCGAGCTTTGTAAAGCCAGCGTAGAGTTCTGCGCGAATGTCAAAATGGCTGTGTTGGGAATACCCATTTGGCTGGTGAGAAAACATCTGGTTTTTAGACATACTTTTTTCCGGTGGCCAGCTAGGTTCTTGCTACTGCACCTGGTATTAACAGAGGGCTTCTTGTGGTAAGCTCTGGGCCCTGCTCATTGATTTAGATGACAGGGCATTCGACCAAAATAAAAGAATGCGTTGGGCTGAAATACTTTAATGATTGATTTTTTCCATTTGGGATGTGCTCAACAGGTTACAGAGAACCCAGTTTCATTGTTAAAAAAAAAATACACAAGTTCAGTAGGTTATTGAGACCGAATCTCATAAGAATCAGGGCATCCTCTACGGCTCTATCAGGTATGGCGCCAAAAGCCTTCTTAAACTCCACGCTGATTCAAAAAAAATATTACACGATGCTATGTTTTGTTCATAGCATGGTTTTGTTATCTGAGATCCTCTTCTTTAATATAGGGCTGTTATTTGGGTCTTTTTAGGATATTTATCTCCGGATTGCTCCGCCAAAATTCAGAAACTGGACCGAAACAACCGATAAAAAATACAACTCCGCATAGATATGCTATCTGGGGCTAGTGCAATGTTGAAACCCTGGCAGCTAATTCAACGTCAAGCTCTTAAGGCCTCGGTCACATATTCCCTTGGGAATCCTGTAGGTCTTTTTCAGTTGAATGTATTTGTTTTACATAATACGGAATTTCGCTGTTCTTCAAATGAGTTGTTTCCATTTCTATCGTACCTCAACTCCCTCCCTTCGTTAGTCTTTGTCGGCTCATCTTCCATAGTCCTGGACGCTTTACGACTTCGAAGAAAGCTGATAATGTTGATGATTCTCTCATCTGAACATCTACACCATTAAGTCCACTTGAAGCGATGCCTTGACTTTCACCTTAATAGCAAAACTTGAATCTAGAGGGCATTATGTGGAGAAGGCGCACGAAGCTTCAGCATATAGACACAACAATGCTGAATTTTTTCTTCGTGTGGTGGATATTGCAAGTAAAATCTGAGATAAGAAAACTACCTATAAACGTAAAATATCTAGTCTTATCCAAATATCAATTGAAAGGCTACAATCGCCAGGTTGGTTACTCGCATTCTAATTAAAAATACCCACAAAAGAAGTAAGCAATTCATTATACGCTTTCCTCAAATATTATTTCCAAAATGACCTCACAATACTTGTTTTTTTAGATGGCCGCTGTGAATTGTCTGTAATATGTTCTTTTCTGCTCTAAATCCATATAAAACATAAACTCTTCCCAAAAGAGGTCTATATAATTTGAGATGACTGCAGCGCACTAAATTTGTAGAGCTCAAGATCGCAGTCCTTGAAATGTCCACATTGATTCCACATTTGGCATGATTTTCTACACTTGGCGAATGGTGAGGAAATAGCGCTAAATCCTAAAATTTTCATAATAAATATAGTTGTTTTTTTTTCTGCAAAAGCATTATAAATCTATTTCTGTAACTCCCTTGATTTTACAGAGAATACTTTTCTGCACTCCAATTGTTTTCTAAATGATTTTTTTTTTAATAAAGTTGGACTGTTCTGCTTAGAAACAATCGATTCACCACAATGATATCCGGAGCTGATCAAAGTGGCAGACACGAGCAGATGAGCAAAATCCTCACAAGGGTGTTCATGAATTTATGCCTCTTTTAACGATCTTCTAAATATCACCCATAGTATTTATGTGTTCAATGGGGCTCTTTGCCTTAGAAACGGCCACATCTGCTAAAACTGCAAGGGTGATTTTTTCTCTCCTCTCTCCCAAGGACCATTTTTCCTAGTCATACATCATGTAACAGTATAGTTCTTCCCATGTGTTTTCCATTTTCAAGTTTGCTTCTATAAATTTTTTAGCCATATCTGTTCTGTATAATTATAATAATCATAACCAGTTAATGCCTTTGCAAAAGAAACTGTGTTGCCAGAATTTTCCCTTGTATATTTTCCTATAGAAAAGTTATTGTGTAAAACTGCAGAGGAATCATTTATTGATTGTGGGAACTAAATTCTCTTTTCTTTTTCAAAATTTCGTGATAGAAATTATTTCTTAAATTAGATTTTATTTTTTCATTGTTTATTGATGGAAACAATGTGGCAGGTATGGGAGGTGAAATCCTGGAAAATTCCAAAATCAGGCGTTTCTTCACGAACATTTTCGTCTACTTTACCCAAAAACTCTGTTTTGGTTGTTTCAAGACTAACATTTGTAGTCGCCCCGCCACTGTCTTCAAGTTGGGGACTACACTGCTTATGGGTGTTTTCTTTGTTTGTTTGACAGGAAAATTTTACCTAGGCCTGAAATTTTTTTTTTAAAAAATTTTTAAAAAGATTTAAAACACGAGTCATATGACATTTTTGGCTTCTAGTTGCTCTAGTTTATAGTAAATATGACATTTTTGGCTTTAGTGTCTCTAGTTTATAGGAAAGATGAAGTTCGCTGAATGTGTATGCAATTTTATCAAGAACTATGTTTAATTTGAATATGAACGGTAGATTTTTTTTAAGAAACAAATTGTTTTTTACAACCTAATTTGTTTGTAGTTTTCTTTTTCAAAATAATAATATAGAGCCATATAAACTGAATTATTTATTATTTTGGATAAGAAGTGACAAAAGCTTTGTATTCTATTAAGAATTTGATTTAGCAACGTTTTTTAGTGATATCAAATATCATTTGGAATGTTTATTTCAAATAAATAACAAATCTAGATAAAGGTATGCAATTAGAGAATAATATCTCTATATTTGTTATATTTAGTTCCATTCTATAAATTGTTTTCAACATATATAGAATGTTGTTTTCCATTCTCTAGATTGTAATTTGTTCTTCATTCTTGTCTTTTATCATTATTTTGTTTAGTGTTGTTCTTTTGAGTTGTGTTGTTGATGTTCTGTTCTAGTTGGTTGTCCTCATCTTTCTCCTTGTACAAGGGATCATAACACTTTCAAAATCCTTCCAATATATATATATATATATATATATATATATATATTAAAGATAAATAACAATTACAAAGTAGAAAATTTTAATATAAGTAAATTGATCTAAATTACTTTACGTGATATGATTTTTGTAAAGATAAATAACAATTACAAAACTGAAAATTATAATCTAAGTAAAATAATCTAAACCACTTTATCCAATCTTATTTTCAAAGATAAATAACAATTACAAAGCAAAAAAAATTAATCTAGATAAAATATTTTTATTTGATTTTTAGATTTAAATGGGCATATTTTTCATCAACATTTCAAATCTAATTTAATTATCCATCATGGAAATTATAAAGTAATAAGACAACGAAGAAATAAAATACAAGTCTTTTTCCTTCTATGTACCTCATAAAAGTATAAAATATAATAATCAAATAAAAAATTCCTCAACCTGGTTGTTGATCGTTTTTAGCACACCTAAGTCACTTAATCCAATCTAATCTACTAGAAATAAAAGAACAATTGTAAAGCATGCGATTAATTATCTTGGCTACCATATATAAGCTCAATTGAAGTGAAGTATTATTATAAGGTTTGGTTACCAATGGATCTCTTCAGCTGTCAAGCATATTAGTGCGGCTTGTAAGAGAAACAACACAAAATGTTACAACTAAAGGTAGTATTCATGCATTGTCATTCTAGACCTAATTTTAGCCCTTTTTTTATACTTCAATTTTATGAAAATGTTTTCATACTTCTCAGGCTATGTAATACCCAAAGGATGAGGAGTGATGACATTTTTCTACGCAGCCCATATGTATGGAAAACTCTATAACGATCCTCTCAAATTCCATCGATGGCATTGGCAAGGAAAAGATAAAGTAAAAAAGACTGATGAATTATATATATGATTGTTTATATTAATTTGTTAAGACATGTAATTAGACAATAACACTATGGTAAAATTTGATAGATGGAAGCTCCATTTGAAACAAAGATTGTAGGAGATGGAATTTTGATTAAGTAAAAACAAGTTTTGAGGAGATGGAGTTACTATTAAT
Source organism: Cupressus sempervirens (assembly GCA_028749045.1). Lineage (NCBI taxonomy): Eukaryota > Viridiplantae > Streptophyta > Pinopsida > Cupressales > Cupressaceae > Cupressus > Cupressus sempervirens. Next base: position 573,142,318 of record CM053785.1, read on the forward strand.
ACTCATTCCTTTTAGAATTCCATCCTCTACATTCACACATTTGCAGATAAAAGTGGGGCACAACTTTTTGTGCCCAAAGGAAAATAGTTGACTGGAAGTTTTAACTTGACTAGTCAATCTGACACTGTAATTGGATGCAAAGGTTGTTATCCTCGGATCCTAGGTTATGCCATCCTTTCTATAATATGCCTCTTATTTCAAATGACAATTGAATGTTGAGTTAATGAGATTAATCAACAGAGGAAGCGGTCTAATATTTAGCATATAGAATTAGGAAATTTGATTTTATTCACAACGCTTCTTAAATATACGACCACCCTTAGTCATCTTCTGAATGTCTAGCTACCTCTGTTGCCCGTATCTCTCTGTGTTGGCTAGATTTGTGTATCATTTGAGAATTTTTAATTTTTCTACTCATTAATTTTGGTTTAGATTATCTCGGTCTTATCATATTATGTAATTCATATGAATTTTTAAATATATCTTTTATGATCAAATCCATTTTGGTGTTCAACTTGTAAAATGTTAGCCATCATGAACACTGTTGCTCTATGTTTTCCCTAGCCAAATATGTTGGTTGCCAGTACAATAAAAAATAAGGGTAGTTGTACTATTGTGAGTGGAATAGAATTCAATGACATCTTCACACACTTCATTCCATTCACCTCAACCTCCAAAGTTTATTTGATTCTCAATTTCTCTTTGTGGCATGGATATAGAAGTACAGTATGTGGCCAAGTTGATTCCTAGTCCTATGAATCACCACTGATATTTTTTATTTTGTATATTGACCCTAGCACTTGTTGCATCATGTTTGAGTTACATTGCCGATGAGTTAGTTGTTCAACGACTCTGTATAAATGAGTTCTTATTTTGTTCTTCTTATTTCATTGAATTGTAATTTCAAAAGGTCTTTAAGCATATAGGGTGACCTCCACATAAAATATTACTACATATAGCTTTGAGTAGTGTATATTATGAAATATTAGACAAACTCATTCAATGCCATTCACTATAAGCCATGGAACTAGTAATCGCATTCAACCTAAATTTTTAAACCACACTGTAATAGATCAGTTGGAATTTATTATTTTATAATTACTTGACCTGGAGTTCCAATAGTTAGAAAAAGATATAACCAAAAATATAATCTTAGAAATATTTTGTCCACAATATTTTTGTGCAAACTAGAATAGGAAAGATACAAAGGTGGGATGAAATGCTTTCTTGTATTGCAACTTTGTACAAAGAAGTTCTTACTTTATTCTTCTTATTTCATCATTTTAAGTTGTATAGACCTTTAAACATATGGGGTAGCCTCCGTAGGAAAGAGTACCGTACTTGGTATATTAGTGTGAAACATTACACAAGCTGGGCTTCTTTCACACATCAAATAGGGCTATTTTGGTAGTAGTATTTATTTGGTAGACTTCTCTTTTCATTTCATCAATGTAAGTTGTATTAGAATTTGAGCATGTAGTCTGGCCTCCACTAGGAAGACTAATACATATAGTTGAGTGTGTTAGAATAGTATACATGATCTCCAAATACAAAGACAAGTTAGATTTCTTCATACATCAAAGAGGGTTAATTTATAGCGTTTCTCAAGTTATCTATTTTTTTCATTTCATTTGTAAGTCATATGGACTTTATCTCATCCTACCCTCATTCTCTCCAACTATGTTCAATCAATTGAGCTACAACTCCTTGGAGTGATCATCTTTGAAGTTTGATTATCATTTGTTTTGTCTGGTAAATCTTGAGAGGCATCTGATCTTTAATTCATTCGAGGTATGGTTGAACCAATCTCTTTAAGATTTGCACACATCACACTTCTCTATAGCCTATGACCTAGAATAATTATACCAATATTTGACCGCATCCTTTGCTTTTAAAGTGAGTGGGGGACTTGCGGTTTGGTTACACTAGTAAGAGTGCCTTACATACCATTATATGTAAACAACATAAATTTTGAATGAATAAATCATTAGATTATGCATTAATTTATTTCAAGCATCTTTTTTTTGTGGTTTTCTTGTATACCAATGTCCAATTTTCCTCAAGTGTTCTACTATTTATGTTGAGTTTCAAACAATTTGGGGAGATGTTGAGCTGGATTTGGACTCACTCACCCCTTACATGGTAAACCTGCTTCTGATTAGGGTAATAAGGGATCTTTCTCTTTCTTCTTAGAGATGAACAATTTTTAACATCCTTGAAATTTGATCTGTTATGAAAATTCTAACATCCTTGCAGAACTTGACCATTATAATTTAGTTTTCATTGGTAATCACACATATGCTGTGATATTTCATTATTTTTCTTTGATGCGGATTCAACTACTCTACACTTATGCATAGAAAAGGTTCCATTGGGTTACCATAACCTCTTCCAAACTCTTCTTTGTTGCAATTTCATTTGTTATCTATCTTTTGAGGTAAGCGCTTCTATCTCTAGTCATGTGCTTCAATTGAAGCAACCTCTTTGTCCATCGTTTCACTTCTGCATATGTAATTAATTTTGGCATCCTAAAACTAAGAATATTGAAGTAGTATGTTTAACTTATATGTTTGACCAACTTTATGTGCACATTATATAGTAGCTCCATTAAATCTTTAGTCTTTCAGCTATACATTTGTTACCTATAATTTATGCAAATCCCAGAGAAGGCATGGTAGATGCAGTTGGTTTTTCCTGTATTAATTGGAGGCATATTACTATTTGGAGCCATTTCATTGAATTGTTCTTCATCTTGACCTCCATCTGATTACACAAATTCTACTACATTTTTGGATTCCTTTACATAGTCTTTGTTATCAACACTCACCTATATTGAGCTTAAAATTGTCTTCTGCTACTTTTAGTTGTGTAGAGAGGACCACCATTGGTGGTGGAGATCTTATTTGACTTCAAGCTCCTCTGCATTGCACCTATATTTATATGATGCATCCTATTTCTTCATAAAGCTAGAGATCACAAAGGTTGACAATGATCTCATATATGTTCTTTGTGTTGACCGATACTATTGGTTTTGCACATGTTTCTAGTTTGTAAAGACTATATATGCATCAGAAGATTGATTAAAGCTCTGTATTGTGGCCAATTTTTCTCAAAGGAACATATTGATTTTGTTAAGAAGAATTAAAATTTTGGATGTGGCTTTCTACATCCATGCTTTAGGAGAATAGCTCAGGAAATTTGGACTTTTCTTTGTATACTAGGAAGAGATAGTGATTGAAAAGCTATTTTAGAAGTTACACATGCCATATTATTATTCTTTTTTTAATTTTCCAGTTATTAGAATAATAGGTACTTTATATATGGCATTTGTAAGATGCATTTTGATGAAATCTATAGTTACATGACTCACTAGGACTTTCTCAGTGAATTTGATTTTTTAGATACCATACTTCTTCTCAGACACCATTTCAACAAGTACTTTATATATGGCATTTGTAAGATTCATTTCTATGAAATCTATAGTTACATGGCTCGCTAGGGCTTTCTCAATGAATTAGATTTTTTAGATACCATAATTCTTCTTAGACACCATTACCCTCCTGAACAATTGTATCTCTATCAATGTAATTACTTCTCGACAAAATATTTTATGCCTTCTTCTATTTCCCCAAGGAACTATGCTGCCCTGTAGCTCTTGTTTAAATTGAAATAAACTTTAGATTTTCTATTTCCTTTTTTCATTAAATCAAAATCTTATTAGTATTTTAGAGACACCAAGTATGCTCTATATCGTATATAGTAATACTTATATCCACACATGCAATAATAGAATTTGATTTTAACATCTAATTTTTAAAATATATAAAAATACAATCTATTCTAGCCATGCATTCGATTCTTTGAAATATCAATAGAGATCAAACTTATAAAATATCATGAAATAACTATATACATGACGTATGTACAACCAGTCTTCTCCAATCATATCCTTATTGAGGAGCTAACCTCCTCCATCTCAACCACACTCTCGCCTTCAATCATTCCTATAAAGCATCTCAATTTACTTGAGATCTCATTAGTACGTTAGTCCATAACATAAAAAAATTGAACTTACATTCCATCAATTCTATTGTAATTCTAATCATTTCAACATTTGTATTTAACATAGTTCAAAGTAAATCATCATCACAATAATATGTCGACATGCTAAACATCATCATATAATCATGACATAAGACCAAAGTATGTCAAAACAACCATACAAAATGACTAACATGTTTAAAATTAAACATTAAGACTTTAGTCAAAAAGTACCTAACCAAGTCAACAAAAGTTAGATAATGTCATAAGAGGAGTCCAATACTAATCTAGTTCGAAGATTTACGACCAAGTAGTGCAACTTGCCACTAAAAAATATAATTTGGTCATCCATTCTGTATATGTGCCTTTGCATATAAATCTGATCTAATTGATATACCAAATGAATATTTCTTAAATTATAGAAAAAATTAAGCAAAATGAAAAGATATTTTCTTAAAATAAAGATAAAATAACATTGATATTGATTTGTGAGCTAATATATATTTTTCCTATGGAAACTTTTTCTCTACTCTTAAAAAAGAATGTTAGAAAAGTAAGGGAAAAGTAAAAGACAAAACATAATGGATATACTATTCTAAAGGAACTTAGATAATCTCTTCTTTAAAGGATACGAGACATTTAAATAGTAAAAATGCTAGATAATAATTGTAATAAGAGAGTATTATTTTAGGATCCTATTAAACTAAACATGTTGCAAGAAGTAAGCATACCATCACAACTTGTATATAGTTGAAGATCTTATGCTTATATTTTATACTTTATTGTTCTCCTATGACACTTTAGTAGAGTCTGACGACAAGAAAATTGTGTTTGAAATTTGGTGGTGTAAAATATAACTGGAGAGTACAAGAAGAAGTGACGACAGATGTCTAGTGCCAAACTCATTGTACATCTATAGTTGGCAAACATCTAAGCAAAGATGGGGGAGGATGTTGCTAAACCACAATTAATAGAGACATGATTGCAAGATTGCTATTGAAGAGAGGAGTTGACTATGCAGTTGATAGATTCTGCTCACCATCTGCCCATTCCATGGCATACTACGCATACCTGATCCAAAACGTACTATCATACTATCATTCTGACAAGGAGGACAATCTTGTTAATTTAAAAAACCAATGCATATGTTTGAAATAACTCTTTTATCAAATAATGACCATTTTAATCAATTTTTTTATTATTATAGAAAATGTGATAGAAAAATAAGAATATATAGACTAGATAAAAACTATTAAAGAATTAATAGTACAAATAATTGAAAATAATTATTGATTTATATAAAAGTAATCTACATTTTAAAAAAATGAGAATGCCAAATGTGAAGGTATGCCACATTGCCAACATCAAACCTATTTATAATACACAACAAAAAAATAATAATTTAAAATTTCAATTTAACAAGAGCTCTTTGCGAGCTTGAGTCCCTGCCTTTTGGCATGAATTGTGATTAAAAAAATGAAATCATAAATGTTTTTTAATGGTATAAATGTAAGATGAAAGAACGAGTTAGGAAATTTAATGAGAATGAATGATTATTTAATTGAAGAAAACCTCCTACAATTTTGTTTCAATCATATTGAAATTAACAATGGATTGTAACAAATTTTGTTTTTAAAATATAATATTTAATTATAATTATAATTTTCTATTCTCTATATTACTAAATTGATTTAGATTTTACTAGTCTAATTTTTAATTTTTTTTAATGTATCAGTTGTATTTCTTATATTATGTTTTAGAAGGTTTACATTTGAATAGGAACTCATAAGTTTTATTATTTTTACATTTGAATGAGGATTTCCAAATACATAGATAATGATTTCACAAATTAAAAGAAAATATTTTTTTGAAAAATAAAATCGCTAAAAGATTTTGTAAGTATGTTAAAACATATAATAGCAATCTCGAAAAATTCTACTATAATTTTTAATGAAAAATAAAGTAAAATATCAAAGTATTGATAAGAACAATAAAGTTAAATTTTAGCACCAAAGAAAGGGGAAGATTGTAGAGTTTTTTCCAACAATGAAGAATGAGAAGGTTTTTGAGCACTTGCCTTCTATTTTTTATAATTTTCTACTTACGAAAATAGGAATAAACAACAAGAAACCAAAAATCAAAATTAGCTCATAATAATTGATTTCTACTTTTTTATAATTTTCTAGAGTAAACAATAGAAAACCAAAAATCAAAATTAGTTCATAATAATTAATTTTTCAAATCATATGTTAAGTTTACTTAAATTTAATTGAATAATAAAATAAAATATACTTATTTAATATTATTTACATTTTTTATACTGAATCATTCAACTTTAACAATAATATATCTACATATAAGTACATGCTTCTTTCTTATTTCAATAATTAAAAAAATTAAATTTCAATATATTATAACATAATATAATTATAAACTAAATCATGCTATAATGTAATAATAATAAATTTAATTAAAAACTATTGCTTTTTAATATTATTATTATAATATTATATGTTCTATATACAAACTAACAATTTCCCCCCACCATTTTTCCATTGAGTTTTCACGGTACTCATAGTTTCCACTCTCATTTTTAACTTTAAGATCATTATCGATTATTTAAAAAAAGAGCTCGCATGGAAAAATATCTATGGTGTGCTTTTAACAATGAATTTTTTTTGACTTTGGTTTCACACCCTGCGCAGTGCATAACAACTTTGAGCTCCACAATCTGCAGTGAAATGCCCAAACAAAACAAACAAATAAGTTATAGTGATATTTGCAATACACTTCTTTTACACTGAATCACACAAGCTTTATACTTACTTGGAACTCATATTTATGCCTGATTCTCTTTGCATTATCACCAAACAAGCTTAATCCACAGCCCAAGGCACCCATTTTATGGGAGATAAATGCAAAGATGGCGTTATATAAGCCTAAAATTTGGTAGGTTGACCCATTCTCCTTGTATCAGTGTTTATATTTTTAATTTGACAAGTCTCCTTGTTCTTCCTTAAATGCTTTTAAAATTTGTAAACTTACTTACCTTGTATTTTAATACTAAATAGTATAATTGTCAAATGGTGTTGCGAGGAAGTTATGGGTCATGACATTTATTCGTAGTTTATGCGTTGACCAGTGGCCCATCTTATTCATAGTTTATGCATTGTCCTCTTGCATCGAGACAATGTGACATCATTCGCCACAACCTTCCTCTTTGCATCCAATGCCTTTGCTGGGCTCTCAAAGTCGGCACTCGCTAAACAACTGAAAATTTGCACCTCAGCCAGTGCCCCACAGTTGACCTGCCTGCCCATGTGTTGCCCGTCCATTCTCTCTGACAACACAGACGTACTGCCTTAGCTTTCTTGTAGCAATGTAGTAATATATTTATACATACTTTTTGCTTTTTGCTGAAGAAGTTATATATAAAAATTAATAAGTTAAAATAAGAAAAAGTTTGTTGTAAATTATTGTATATTCATATTGAAGGTTATTTAAGTTAAAAATATTGTAGGTTTTGTTTATAAAATGAATATTTTAATCTATTTTATTTATTTAAATATTGTAATGAGATATTTTTTAAATAAAGTTGTTTCAATAATTTTAAAAACAAATTGAAAATAATAAATTAGAAGTCAGTTTAATTTTAATTATCATAAATCTATTGTAAATTTTAAATATATTTTATAAAAAGGATTTCATGATTTTTTATTGATCTATATTGAATGATAGTAACAAAATAAATATATTATTAACAGTGAAGTAAATATATCTTATTAGCTTTATATAGAGAAGATTATATAAGTATAATAAACAGAAAAATATTTTTATTCACTTGTTAACTTTACTTATTTTTATATTCTATTAACTTTTAAAAATAGGTAAACAAAAATAAAAATATTTTTAGTCAATTAATTTAATTATTTTTCTACCTTATTAACTTTTCTAAAGAAGTGAATAGTTTTTTTTCTTCTCATTGTTATATTTATATTTTTCTCTCACAAATTATTATACAATGTTTCATTCGCTAATTCACAAAAATAATAATAATGATCCTAATACTTAGAAGGTAACATTCATCTTCATATATTTTATAAAATATATTTATATTAGAAATAAAAATTAAGAATTTAGTAAATTTTGAAATTTATAATTAATAAATAGTTAATATCATAAATATAAATAAAATTAAAAAAATTCTTTTTATCTTAAAAGTTAAAAATATAAACTATTTTTATTTACTATAGTGAGTAATTTTATTTAATTTATATTTTTTAATATAAAGTTCCAAAATTTTATTACTTAGTAGTATCATAAATACAAATGAAACTTGTTTAAATATATTTAATTTGAAAGAGTTACGATCTATTTGATTTTCTTCGTTTCTACTCATTAACATTCTTTCTCATATTTTATTTTATAAGTTAGAATATATAAAACATTTTTACTTATTATTAAGATTATTTTTACTATTTATAATATATCTAAAAGATTCAACTCATTTCATTTTTTCATAAGAAAAAAAGAATTAGAAACATTATAACTTAATGAGTATCATAAATATAAATAAAATTTATTTATTTTCTTTATTTTCTTTAATTTCTTTAATTTATTTTATTATTAGAAATTATTCTATATATGAATTTAGAATAATTTGATAAACTAAACAACATTTTGTTATTTTAACTTATTAATTAAAAAAATATATTAAGAACTTCTTTAGCAAATACTATATCTAAATATTAATTTGATAAACTTTATTTTAACTTATTAATTTTTAAAAATAATTAAGAATTTCTTCAGCAAATACTATATATATACTTTAATACATGATTGTACAAACATAGAGTGCTGAAGGAAGTATGCCTGTGTTGTCAAAGCAGATGGGTAGCGTAGGGCAAATGTGGGGCACTTTTCGAGGTGCAAATCCTCGGTCGTTTAGTCAGTGCCCAAGTCGGTGTTTATTTTGTCCAGAAAAATGACGGCACCGTCAACAAGCACCTGGCGCCGCTGCTTCTCTGGTTCCTCGCTTCGTCTGTCGCCGCTAACAAAAGCCCAAACACAGAGTATATACTAGAGATGCCATTATAGACCACGTTAACGGTATCTGGCTCTGTCTGTTTGTACCCATGCAAGAAAACGACACGGTTGCATTTGCATCCACTAACATTTGACATGACAAACCACTGGAGCTCGCATTTGCATGACAAGCATTAAATGCCTTCTTATCTATTATGTTTTTTTTGGTTTTTTCCTATTTTAAAAAAGAGATATATCCCCAAGAAATTAGTTCTTGACCAATTAAAAATCAGAAATTTGATTGTGATATTTGAATTAAAAAATATGTCTCAAAACTTTAGAGTTTAACATTTTATTTTTTGAAATAAATTGATAATGGAAAACATTAGTACATAAGGCAGGGACTAATAAGAATAATTACCAAGACCATAGAACAAATTAATAGGACGCGGTCATATCCTATTTTCAGCTTTTCTTCTTTGAAGATTTTTATTATTATTATAAACTTTTGGTACATTATGTGGAGCTTAGCAGGGGCCCAAATTAAATTTGTTTGAAATTTTCTGAGTTTTTGAAGGCGAAGAGTTATACCTCGTCCTCCCCTAGAGGGACTAATAAATTGTAAAGACAATTTCATTTGTAAGGGAGGTACGATCCTGACAGCCTCTGTCTCATTGAAACGACAGGTTGCAGGGGGAAGGAGGGATGTATGTATAAGCATGCAAGTCGCACTGGCTATGGGGATGCCCTCAACTTCTGCATGATAACGTACTCTTCAGGGCTTTGGAATGACACACCAAGTGTATATTGGCCTTCAAGGAAAGCCATTCCCTTTTGCTCCTCACAAATGAATTTAATTCTAACGTTTCTCCTCCTGTTGCTGTGTAGGCCATGTAAAGATGCAATTTGAACTGCTGAACAAGAGGCGCCTAGGAACACGAGGAACCACTGCTTATCTTTCTTGTTTCTTTTGCTTTGCTATACATGAACCCTCATTTTTTCGACTTGTTTATCTCATTTGCGTGAAAGATACGTCTTCTTTGAGTGCATAGAACGCAGAGATTTACTATATACATTCTTTTCCAAACTGGGGCGTTTATTTAATTGTAGGTAGACCTCTGTATACTATATGCTACGTTTTCCCTTATGATTGCCCTCTAAACATATTTTATACTTCATTAAAATCTGAAACAAAAAAATTATATTCTCCCAATATAAATGTAGCCTTCTTCCGTGATTTTCTTAGGCACTTTAAAGGGCAGAATTGGTTTTAAATCTATAGCATCTTCTTTGTGAAAAATCAACTATTGCAATCACTGATTATTAATTTCCTATCGTAAACGATTATTAAACTGCTGAAAATTTGAAAAATCAACTATTGCAATCACTGATTATTAATTTCCTATCGTAAACGATTATTAAACTGCTGAAAACAAATTTTCAGCTAATATTGAAAAATAACACAACTGCAACTTCACTTATATAATACGAAAATAAATGAACAAGACAATGAACACAATATTTTCGAACAAATTGTTCTTGGAAAAACCCCTAGGGTAAAACCAATTCTACAGATGAAAAATTATATTAAACTTCAGCAAATCAAGAGATACAAAATTATTTACCTCTCACTGGCAGAACTCCGACAACCTCCTAATTTCTCCCGCTGATATTCCCCACTGCTATCCCCACGCTAACATTGTGCCTTTGCTAACACTGCAAGACAATTTGCTATCACTGCAAAATGCTTCTCCAAAACTTGTATCTCCAAATGACCCAATGACCCCTTTTTATACTATCCTATTAGAAAAACCAACGACCGTGATTAAATCAAACCAACGGCTGAGATTAAGACAACTCGACAGCCAATAATAGAATTGGTTGCAAGGTGTCCAAAAGAAAATCACTAAAATTAGTAAATAATTATCCTTGCTATAACCATTTACTAATTCTTAGCAAGTGGACAAACAACTGTCCAAACTACCCATAACTAATGCTGCTATACATAGATAAGGATGAACAACTGTCCAAGCTACCCATAAATACTACTGCTATTTTCGGGTCAGAAATAATAGCTGTCCAACTAACAATAATTAACAACTTCCTCATCAAACTGTGATACCTGATCAAATTTTGTGGAGCTTTAATTTGAAAACTCTCTACTTTAACAAATGCAATTAGTGAAATAAATAGATGTGATAATGATTATTCATAATAAAGGTTGGAGGTAGATAACAATTATACAGAATATGTTGTAGAGATGAGTTTTTGGATAAGCAATTTTAAAATTTCATTATTCATTTATACATTTGAATCTCCCCTAAATTGTGAATTCAATATGTTGAAGGTAAACTACAGCTTTGTAAAAAATTGCAGTTGGAGAAGATTCAAATGTATAAACAAATAATGAACTTTTAAGAATGGTTGTCCAAAAACCTTTCTCTACAACATATATGATATAAATTGTTCTTTACTTCTAAGTTTTATTATAAATAGTTATTGTTACGTCTATTTATTTCACTAATTGCATTTTTTAAGTATACGACCACAAGAAACACCAAAGTCAACAAAAGAAAGTGGACATTTGATATTATACCCTCTCTTTACTCACTTCAGTTTCATATTGTTTTGTTTAGAATTATAAGAAAAAAATAGTGAACAAATAAGCAATCAACCACTTCGGTTTTTGACAAGCCTTTCTGCATTACTCTTGAGTTAACACAATCTATCTACTTTATTTGCTCAGCATTCTATTATTATAGTTAACTTTCAAAATTCTTTGAGTGCTATTGAAACAAAATTTGTAGGTGTAACTAAAATTAATGAAAAAGTGGTCAACTTTTGTCAAAGTAAGTTATGTGAGGTCGCCTTTTCTTTGACAATTTTTTTTTAAGCAAAGCATTTTAGCGAATTTCAAATACCATTTCTCTGCTTTGATGTTTGTTTCTCTTGCAGATGATGCAACCGGGTTCAAGGTATAAACCTCATGCAGGCCTTTAGATAAAAGATTTAGAATTAAACCTTTGATGAGGCTGTGAGAGTAAAGTTTGTTAATGAAACTACTTACTGAGGAAAACTTATAATTTGATCAGTGATCTAATAGATCCAAATCTAGAAATATGTTAGAAAAAGTTTTTCTTTCAAGGTTGATATTTATGAGTTAGATGTTATGCAACAACCGAGAATATAGTCAAACCTCGGTAGCAATCAATTTTAAGAAAATTTAATTGAATTGAACATTTTTTTCAAACAACTTACGTTCATTTATGTTGTGCTATGTAGGAGGAATTCCTGCAATTTCTTGACAAAGAACCATCTGTTGTATTTGAACTGACAAAATTTGAAGGTAATTTCTCCATTTGCAAGTGGAAGAGTGTAAACACTATTCAATAATTAATGTTTTATATAATTAAAGTTTGTTTTTCCAAGACAAAGCATTGTAAATAACATAACTTGTTGCTGATTTGACTGAGGAAACAAAATATTATATTGTCTGGAATCAATCATATCTTCATCAAACCTGCAACATTTTCTAGACAATACAACATTTCGTCTACGGAGTCAAATCAACAACATGGTTATGTTAATTGCAACGCTTTGATAAACAAACAAACTTGGATTATATAAGATATTGTTTATTAATTAGTCTTTAATGCTATTCCACTTGCAAATGAGGAAGAACTTCTGCATGATGTAGATCAACAAGGGGAGGCTCAACCTGAAGACCCTAATATCGGTATTGTGCATTTATTAACAATTTAATGTATTTTAATTAGGGGAAGACCAAAGATGGTGATTTTAAATTTTGTTAATAGATCGATTGTAGGGAACAGCTGCATTTGAAGTTGATTTTTAATACAGAGCAACAATATTATGTTAATTTCAATATTTTTAGACAAACTAAGTTTTATTAAAATAAACATTGCTTATTGAATCGTGTTTAAAACTCTTTGACTTACAAACGAGAGAATTTTCAATGAACAAAATATATTTAATGGTAGTGAACTTTTGTATGATGTAAAGCAACAAGGGAATGCTCTACCTAAATGCCCTATATTGTATTGTGCATTGATTGGCATTATAATGTACTATATATAAGAAGAGCAGTGAAGGCAATATTAAATTTAAATTTCTGTAAACAGTAGTCTGATTGTGCATTTTGATTGATGTCAAGCATCTACACGCTAACTCACCAATTAGAAATTTCCTATCTCAACCGACTTGCAAGGTGTCCTTCCTCTATTGATTCATCAACACCTCTATTTCCCCAATCCATTCAAGACATGCCCAGAGATCTGACTCATTCCATCACCAGTATCAACCATCTACTCCTTTAATTAACACACGTGTTCCCTCATGAAAACTACGACTCCTTACCATATCAACTCAACTCCCACCTCTCTATTCAGACTCATGACCTTAGAGACACTCCTTATATCTTCCTAACATGTCCACAACACTCACAAACTTTTACATACTTGTATATTCACATGAACTGTGACTTTCTTCTTGTTAATCTTATATCGTAACACTTCCTCATACTTTAATATACCATATCCCTTCTCAGGGGATTCTCCCAATGCTTTTATTCTAAGAGATCCTAGTCTCAATTCGATGCCAATCTTCAACACACCCAAACCACAAATTTTTAACTCACCCTAAACACACACAAACCCCTTGTAGGATTCAAACAACAGCAGCAACACAATAATAAAAAAAAATGATAATATTCAAAACAAGGAAGGCTCTGTTTTACTGCAGAGAAAAAAAAAACTGATATATTATTCCAACTACAAATTGCTATTCAGCCAATACATTTATTCAAATAAAAATTGTTAAAACTAATCCCTAACACATAGATCAAAATATAGATCAGGAGTTCTGAAAGTAGTTTTAGCATTATTCCATGCCTATGATTAAGGATGGGAGAAGAAGTAACTAAGACTAGACAAAAATGCATCCAAAAATATCATCTAATGCATGCCATACATACAGCATGCTTCTTGTTTAAACTACTCCTAAACTGAAGTATTCTAAAAATTATTTATAGAATGGTGGAAATGGAGCAGTGGAGCTGGAGTTTGAAGTGAAGATCTCAGCATCAATCTTCATACTCCCCCTTGATGCTGAGAGGACTCACAATCTGATCTCTGAGTACCAAAAACTGATCTTTTGTAACTGCCTTTGTGAAGATGTCTGCAATTTGCTCCTTTGTGCTGATGTACTTCAACTCAACCGCTTTATTTTGTACCAAATCTCTAATAAAATGTTGTTTAAGATCAAAGTGTTTGGTCCTGCTATGATGAACCGGATTCTTGGCCAATTTAATGGCACTTATGTTGTCACAAAAAATCACAGTAGGCTGAACCTGTATCTCTCCAATTTCTTCAAGAAGCTTTCTAAGCCATAAAGCTTGTGTGCCAGCTGAAGTGATCGCAACATATTCCGCTTCTGTAGAAGAGAGAGCAACCATACTTTGCTTCTTTGAACTCTATGTAATTAAACCGGAACCCAAAAAAAAACAATTACTAGATGTAGATTTTCGGTCATCCAAACAACCTTCCCAATCTGAATCACTAAAGCCAACAAGCTCAAACTTATTAGAAGAATAGTGAATGCCAAAATCTACCGTGCTTTTCACATACCTCAAAATTCTCTTGGCTGCCTTCATATGTTCCTCTGATGGATTTGTCATATACCTTGAAACCAATGAAACTGAATAAGCAATATCAGGCCTTGTGTGAGTTAAAAACATCAAACTCTCCACAATGCTTCTGTATAATGTCTCATCAACAATTTTAGCACCATCATCTCTACATAATGTAACTCCATGAGCAATTGGAGTGGAAAGAGGTTTACAATCAGCCATATCAATTTTTTTCAACATATCTTTTGCATACTTTTCTTGACAAATAAAAATTTCATCTTTACCTTGATAAACCTCCATGCCAAGAAAGTACTTCATGAGACCTAAATCTTTCATCTCAAACTCATTCATCATAGCAACTTTAAATTCATCTTTCATCTTTGAACTACTACCCATATATAACAAATCATCAACATACAAACTCACAATGAGAATATCATTACCTTCTTGTTTGTAGTAAAGGGTAAGTTCACTCTTACTTCTTTGAAAGCCATTCTGCTGAAAATATCCATCAATTCTTGCATACCATGCACGTGGTGCTTGCTTGAGGCCATACAAAGCCTTCTTCAACTTGTAGACATAATCTTCTTTGCCTTGAATCTCAAAACCTTGTGGTTGTCCCACGTATACCTCTTCTTCTAAGTGCCCATTCAAGAAAGCACTTTTCACATCCATGTGATGAATACTCCATTTCTTTTGAGCTGCAAGAGAGATTAGCATCCTAATAGTTTCTTGTCTTGCTACTGGTGCAAAAGTTTCTTCATAATCAATGCCATACCTTTGAGTGAAACCTTTAGCAACCAATCTTGCCTTGTGTCTTTCAACACTTCCATCACTATTATACTTGGTCTTATAGACCCATTTTGTGCCAATCTTCTTCTTCTTATGTGGAAGATCTACAAGCTCCCATGTTTCATTCCTATCAGTGGAATCCATCTCTTCATTCATTGCTTGCATCCAAACCTCATTAGCACATGCATCTTCAAAACATGATGGCTCAAAATCAGCTTTAGCAAGTAATGCAAAATTTACTGTCTCACCTATTGGATCTTCTTCATGTGCTTGATTTTGACACCTCTCATAAATATCACTCAATCTTCTTACCTTCCTTGGAGGACTAGAGGATGGACTTGCTCTTGGTATTGGTGAGGGGTTTTTTGGTGGGCTTGGTGATCTTGAAATAGAACCATTAGCTGACTGCTCATTATCATTATCAGCAATATCATCATCATCCAAAACTGATTTTGGCTTTCCAACATGTTGTTTTTGATGACCATAAACTCCCCCTTCATCAAAAATCACATCTCTTGAAACAAAAATCTTATTAGTAATAGGATTGAATAATCTATAAGCTTTGCTTTCCTCACTATAGCCCACAAAAATACATGATTCACTTTTAGCATCTAGCTTTTGCCTATTCTGATTAGGGATGTGAACATAAGCCAAACAACCAAAAACTTTAAAATGATTTACATTAGGCTTTTTCTCATACCATGCTTCATATGGAGTCATCTTGTGGAGGGCACTTGTAGGACTCCTGTTGAGAATATATACGGCTATAGCAACTGAATCAGCCCAATAAGAATTGTTCAAACCCTTGGTTTGTAACATGCTCCTTGCCATTTCTACCACTGTACGATTCTTCCTTTCAGCCACTCCATTCTGTTGGGGTGTGTATGCAGTTGTGAGTTGTCTTTTGATGCCATTCATCTCACAAAAATTCTGAAAATTGTTTGAGCAAAATTCTCCTCCTCGATCTGTTCTCAAACATCTTATTGTGTTCCCTTTCTCATTCTCTACACGAGCTTTAAACTTCTTAAATGTATCAAAGGCTTCATCTTTAGTCTTCAAAAAATATACCCAACACATACGTGAGTAATCATCAATAAAAGTAATGAAATATGATGACTTACCCAAACTTTGTGTTTGCATTGGACCACAAATATCTGAATGAATAAGTTGAAGTGAGTATTGGGCCCGCCATGCATTGCCTTTTGGAAATGATTCTCTTGAATGTTTCCCTTTTGCACACCCTTCACAAATCTGTTTATGCTCTTCAACCTTAGGCAATCCAAGAACTAATGCATTTGATGTTAGATTCTTCAAACTATTGAAATTTAAATGGCCATACCTGAGATGCCACAACCAACTTTTATCCTCATAAGCCATATTGACAAGCTGATTATCATTTTGACCAAATTTCAAAGGAAACATCCTATTCTTTGTCATAGGAACAACTGTAATCACTTTATTTTTTTGATTCTTATCATAGATAGTACAGTGCATGTTCTCAAATACCACTCTATAATTCTTCTCACATAGCTGCCCAACACTCAATAAATTATGCTTTAACTTGGGAGTATAATAAATATCTTGAACACTTTTCATACCTTCCTTTGTCTGAACATCCATGGCTCCTTTGGCCGCAACATCCATAGTATTGTTATTACCAAGGGTAATATTGGATCTGTAACTATCATCAAGCTTTGAAAATATTTCTCTGTTGCCAGACATATGGTTAGAGCATCCAGAATCCAAATATCAAACATCATTCATAGTACTTTCACCTTTCCCATAACACAAAAATAAATTACCCGAGGAAGGATCCTCATCTTGTTGGGCATAATTTGCACTATTGTTACCTAATTTCAGTCTACACTCTCTCTCAAAATGTCCATACTTATTGCAATGATAGCATTGGATGTTCCTTTTATCAAATCTGCCTCTACCTTTGCCTCCTTGAGAACCTCCTCTTCCTCTAGATCCTCTTGAAAAATTCTGATTTTGGCCCCTTCCCGAGCCTTTGTTGTTGTTACTACTGTTGCTAGCACCATCGTTCTTTGAAATTTGCAATTGGGAAGCAAAAGCCTTCTCATTAACACTGATAGATGTGTCCCTTATTCTATCCTCATGTGATATAAGAGATCCAACCAATTCATCATACTCCATGGTAGCTAAATTTTTGCTTTCTTTTATGGCAATTACTACAATATTCCATCTTGGGGTTAGAGATCTCAATACCTTTTGTATTATTTGCTCTTGAGCAATAGATTCACCCAAAGTGGCCATTTTATGAGTCACATCTTTCACTCTCACATAGAAATCTCCCACACTCTCTGTCTCCTTCATCTTCAAGTTCTCATATTCTCTTTTCAAGGTTTGTAGCTTCACAACCTTGATCTGATCATTGCCATGGTAAGCATCTTTTAGAGTCTTCCACGCCTCTTTTGCTGTCTGTGCATCAGCAATTCGAGGAAACAAGCTCTTATCAAGAGCCATCTGAATGTGAAACAATGCCATTGCATTCTTCTTCTCAGCTTCTTTCTTCAATGTCCTGTCATTAGGTTGGAGAGTATTCCAATCTGCAGGCTCTTCACATCCAGATTCAACGATCTCCCAAAAATCTTTCCCAATCAAAAAAGTCTTCATCTTGATTGACCAATATTGGTAATCAACTCCATCAAACTCTGGGATTTGCAAATTGTGAGCCATGCTGCTGTCTTCCAAACACCTTCAGCTCTGATACCAAATGTAGGATTCAAACAACAGCAGCAACACAATAAAAAAAAAAAATGATAATATTCAAAACAAGGAAGGCTCTGTTTTACTGTAGAGAAAAAAAAACTGATATATTATTCCAACTACAAATTGCTATTCAGCCAATACATTTATTCAAATAAAAATTGTTAAAACTAATCCCTAACACATAGATCAAAATATAGATCAGGAGTTTTGACAGTAGTTTTAGCATTATTCCATGCCTATGATTAAGGATGGGAGAAGAAGTAACTAAGACTAGACAAAAATGCATCCAAAAATATCATCTAATGCATGCCATACGTACAACATGCTTCTTGTTTAAACTACTCCTAAACTGAAGCATTCTAAAAATTATTTATAGAATGGTGGAAATGGAGCAATGGAACTGGAGTTTGAAGTGAAGATCTCAGCATCAATCTTCACCCCTTATGTTCAAACTATGACCGTTACTTCATACCTGCCTAGGACGATCACTCTAATACTTGGATTTGTATGCCCTTCATTCCCATTCACTTGATAACCCTATGAAATTATTTCTCTCCGTACCATCCAACCCATGACTCCCTTATCCCCCGACTGTATGAGCCTTTCCTATCCAAATCCTGCTCTTATTGTCATTATACTTGTCTCTTATAAACTCAAGTGTCTTCCAATGCATGGCCCTATACAATGAATCATGTACATTAGATATATTATTCCTCCACCTGTTTGACCGATTCTGGGGCTCTGTCACAGGGTATTAAAACTGTATGACCCACTGGATACCCTTGTCATTGGTTTAACTAGTCTTTACTCCAATCGGTTTATCTCTCTCAAAAGTGAATGGATTTTGATGAGATAAAATCCAATATGAAGTAGATTCAACCCCCTCTAAGACTATAATGGTTGAGAAATTGTACAGATACAGTTTCGTTAAGAAAAATGCATTAAAACCTGACTGTCTTATAGAGAAAATAAGACCAAAATATGGAGAGAACTTGTTTTTATTGCCAACTTAGTTATTTCGACCAATACACTGATTTGGAGGAACTTGTTTTTATTGCCAACTTAGTTATTTCGACCAATACACTGATTTGGAGGCTTTTACATCATATTTAAAAATATCCTAAACTGTTTTAACTCACAACTTTCTCCTAACTACGAAAGAACGAACACTTGGTCAGTTTTTGCCCTTAACAAATGTTATTAACTTGACGACAAAAGTTGTCAACTTGACAACTTTTATGTTCTTTTGCCTGAAATGCTTAAATACTACTCCAATTACAACCAAATGGTCATTCAATGACCTCATAAGTATAAACTATTGATTAAGCCCCTAATCTACCTCTTTGTAGCCTTTACATAGCCATTAGGCCTTACTGTCCAAAATGGCATATTTAAACTTATTGCTTGCACCTATGATCTGAAATGGATTTTGTAGCCTCTTACAACCTTGTTTACATGCTAAAACCATTGAAACATAATGCTCCATGCTTGTAGGTCATAGATCATTGGGGCAATGAGGTGCTCCCGCACCATACTTCCCCTAGAATAGAACTCATGCCCCATGAGTACCCTGTTCCATATGAACTTGAAATGATTTGAATGTCTATAGAAAAAGGACAAACACTTGCATAACAATCCATGAAATAGGGGTTAGAATAAAAAGACATTCCATTTGTGGCTAACTTCCATAGTTAACCTTGGCTGATTGACCAAGTTGACTTGTTTAGTAGTGCTCTTCCTTTGTGTCATATTTTGGATCATTATTAAGAGTTTGTCTACTGATTTGATTGGTTACATACGATAGGCTATTTTTGGATCACATGAATTTAAGATTTAAGTAAGTATCAGTTTAGATGAGTCAAAGTAGTGTACTGATGAAAGTTCAATCTCTAATGTAGAGATCATAACCTTTGAAATTCTTGGTTTGTCTGTAGATTTCTAATATGTCACCATAAATAAAGACTTGCTCTTGCACCATAGTCCCCACAAGAAAAGAACTCATGCCCCACAATTACCGTGCTTCATATGGAATTGGAATGATTTGAATATCTACAACAAAAAAAAACACTTGCATAATAATTCATGAAATATGGGTTAGGATAAAAAGAGATTCCCATCTGTGGGTAACTTCCATAGTTAACCTTGTCTTATTAAACCGGTTGCCTTGTTGAGTAGTGCTCTTCCTTTGTGTCATATTTTGGATTAGTATTCAGTGTTTGTGTACTGATCTGATTGTGCACAATAGGACACATGACTGATCCAATCATTACCCATGCACTTAAGTTATTGTTTTGAACCTCCTTTTTCCTTGGTTTGGATTCAATTTCTTCCTTCATGAGTTGTTCCTTCTTCCCAAACATGACAAGGTTTGGCCCATCCCCTTTATCATTACCTTGCAAACAAGTGAAGTTGATTCTCCTCCCATTCTTGTTGACAAGTTAAATGTTCCTCCTTCCATCATATAGGATCTCCCTATCAAATTTCCATGGTCTTCCAAAGAGAAAATGTTAACATTCCATGGGAATCACATCACACAAAACTGTCCCAATATTCCCCAATGTAAAAATCAACATATGCCTACTCCGTACAAGTGATTGGTTACGAGTGACCCGACTTTCCCTATAAGGTCTTGGATGAGGCATCTAACTTCCTCACAGGATGTTTTAAATTTTTCCTTGCTTGAATGCAATCTCTCATCATTCTTATGCTCTTGATCCATCTTGAAAGCATTTTAGCAAGAATAATAAAAAGTTGACAGAGTCAAACAAACTTGAAAAGAAACATAAATACCAATGCTAAGAGCATACACAATTCACTAATCCCAGTATTATCGCATCAATTATTCATGAACATGGTTCAAAGGTACAAACATAAAATACTTGTCTCTTTATTGCCTAAACCACGAACTTCTTTATTGCCCAAATTTACTCATAATCCACCAATTGCTCTTTTGCCATCACACAGTTATAGTGCAGGCAGAGAATGTAAAATTCGAACACAAGCACAGCTACTATCCTCACAGATATGAATGGAAAACATGTAAGCATAGGCGGGCATGACAACATCCTCGCCATTGATGTCAAAAAGGAAGCTTTGGCCAAGGTTGCACCAGAAGCCTTAATAGCTGAAATTGTAACACCTACAACAAACACCTCTCGATAGATCAAAGTAGCAGATGAATACCCTTCTAGTTAAGAAGCTTCTTCTGAGATTCTACACTCCAAGGCTCTTCAGCTACATGTTCTCACATGCATCCCTCATTTCTTGTGTTGTTTCCGTTGTGCACCATAATCTCTTAAATTCACATCAGCATGCAATTAGCAAGAATTCCTAAGTATTTAATAACTCACCGAGCAACATATTCGACACCCATTCGTCATCACAATTCCTCTAGAATCCAATTGTCCTATTCTGGTTCTGGATTTTTACTTAGACCCGCTCGGATACCATTTTAAATTTTAGGAACCAGGATAACATTCAACAAATAACAGATAAATCAAAACACATAAATACCAGAGATACCTTGGGAAAACCCTCCCTCCTACTCGAGCCGAAAAGCCAACCACACGAAAAATTATCATTTTATTTAAAAGAGAAAGATGTGATACTTTTCAAAAATTATTTAGCCAAGAGGAATTGTAAATCCACTCTGCTATCTCATAGAATAATAACTTAGATGTTATATCTCAGAATAGCTCTTATTACACAATGAACTTTTCACGCCTGATAATCACCGAAGGAATTGCTGTCGATGGCACACTAGAAACTCCTTATCATACAGCCTCATGCATCAATACCAAGAGACCATCGAACATAGACTCATTATCTTCAACTACCGTACGAAATGAATGGATGGCAGTTACATCAGAATAGTCACCAGTCTTTCGTCACCGACATCAAAAATGAGAGCCACGATATGAATAGACAGTTCAATGCAATAATCCATGCCAAAGAGCATAACTTAACAGCAGTAATGAAGCAGACTGATTCATCTTCTCATTCTCGAGACAGAAGGAATGGCCTGTAGTTAATAAGATACAAGGAATGACCTGTGGTTAATAAGAAACAGTTATAAGAGCATATGGAAAATAGCAGTTACAGGAATGCCCGATTCAAGGATTGTAACCTCATCACAGTCTTATGTTCCACGATAGCAGAGAATACTGAGCAGGATTCTCAGAATCAATAATGAAGCAATCATCACAGGTAAGAAAAACATCTCCTGCAGCTACAAACATTAACACCTTTTTGCTTAGAACATTAAATTCATTTATTATTACGATATCAATTTAGGAAAGTTGCTTTGAAAATCTCGTAGCATGTTGTCAAATACTGTCCCCATAAGCCAAATAATTGCATTGGCATGTAAAGCGAAGTGTAGAGAATTCTATATACATGGCTGGTGCTGGCTAATTGCCTGATACAAATTCTTCTTGTTGTGCATCAGAATGTGCTAAATGTTTCCCACCAAATCACAATTTTGTTTTATTTCTTAATTTTTTGTTGACTTTCTACGATGTTATTAAACAAATAGTCTGGTCATTTATGTCTTTCTTCGTCTCTCTCTCAACTTTGTATGGAAAGTTTTTAATTAATCTTGCAATTAGTGAAAGCACATACAGGTTTATTCTAATACATTGCTTTTGAGTTTCTTAATTTTGAAACACTTATGGAAATTGAACTAATAATGCACATGCAATTCTGTTGGTGTCAGGAGAACAATACATGCCTCAAGAGAATGTCAGGAGGCTGGACTATTGTGCAGCTGTAGTTCTTTTGGGATGTAGCAGTGGCCCCTGTATTATGGCCAACCTTTGGGAGGTTACAGATATCGATATTGACAGATTTACCAGGGCTTTGCTTCATAGTTGGCTTGAAGCGACATCTAGCCATGGCAACGATCTGGATATGGAAGAGGAATTCCTAAACCTTACTAGTAGTCAAAATCATGTTAATAAGATTAAAAAGGTGTTACAACCTAAGCACAAACTAAAGGATGATAAAACTAAATGTTTGCAATCCCAGCAATTACTTTCAGAACATGTTATTGATAAATCCATAAGAATAAGAATTGTAAGGGATCAAGTAAGAATAGGGTCTTGTATTAGGAAATGCCGCAGTTCATGTATGCTTCCTTAAATGGAGCATCCCGTCTGTTATGGAATAACTACTACCATTCAACACAGATAGTAAAATTCATATTTGTAAGTTGTTCCAGTATATCAAATAAAATGTTGTAATACAATTGACAGTGTAGTTACCAAAAGAGTAATCAATGCGTTTATTAATTCCAGAATTTCAGCTTCAATTGGTGCTTTGGAGGGAATCTTATACAACCGATTTTAAATATTCGATCGCTTAACAAGATCAGATCAGATGATTTAACAAGAGGGCTGAATGGTTAGTTCTAAGGGAATGGTGTTTAAAGTAAGTTTGCTTTGTAGGCTGCTAGGATTAATGCTTTGATACTACTTGTAATGACTCTTTTTCAGGATTGTCCCAAGTCTTGTCCTAAATTCCCAAGCTTTACTAAAATAAGGAATGTGAGATATATTGTTGCCAATTAATATGTCTTTTAACAAGACAAATCTTGATTTAGTTCCTGCAATCATATTACACACATTCACCAGTTCTTCTACTAGGTTTGATAAATATATATGTATACTAATCATAATTCATTAGATAATTCAAGTTACATATATATTCATTTTTATGGTTCAATCACAATTTATTTTGAATGAGAGCACGATAGATAGTCCAAAACAATCCCCACACCAAGCCCAAGAGTAGACTTCATACAACTTGGTCTAAGTGACAGGCACATTGGACATTTATCATGGAATGGTCTACCTAGTGAGTTTTTCATCTCTGTCCTCCCTATTCATGTCTCTTTATTTATCCTCTTATGAAATGATTGTCTGATTGTCCAATCTCTTATGAACTGGCCTACTCTTTATAAGCACTAATTGCTAATAGGATTCCTTTTCTTGAAGTCTTCCTCTACCATTGTCTTCTTCCTTATATCTTCATGTCCCTTTAGGAGATGCAACTTATAAAAGTTGTTGTTCTTAAGGGATGGCCACAATATTTCTCATTAAGTGTTGCCCTTCAATATTAATCTTTATTTAATTTCAAACTAATAACATTAATCAATTTCTTTTTTACTTGTGTAGTTATATTTTAATCTTTTATCAAATTTGCTAATAATTTTATTACCTCGTTTTGTCTTTTTAAAATCTCCCATGTTTATTAACTTGCCACTCTTAAGGTAGTTTTTGTTCTCTACTCTTTTATTTAGGAGAATCAATGCCTGAATTTTTTTTTTTTTATGATCCCCTTAGGTAATTGCATCTTAATAAATACACGTTATTAGTCTTATTCAAAGGAGTTGGCCCTACAACAAAATAGATTTAATTTAATATAATCACCAATAGGTCAACTAGCATGGATATTATATACTTGGTCACCCCCTTAACTTTCAACACTCCCTTAAGTAATGGATATTCTATGTATAGTTATGTATATTTTTGTAGAAGGGAAAAATTGAGTTTCTTCCTAGAAAGTTGAACGCAACGTTCCGCTTTGGCCCTATTTAGCATTTTATTATTCTGTCATTCAATAAATTGAATATAATAATATAAATAAAAATCATATTATTATAATATATTTTTTTGGATAAAATTTTTATATTTTGAATTTGCATTTATTCTTTTTTTTTTTTGTCAGTTTGAGGTCAAATCTAAGATTAATTATTATTGTTATTAATTATGATTATTTATTAAGTGCAAATAGATTCGAACTCCCTAAGACCTTCTAGATGAGAGACTCACAATTTTAGTGTTGTGTTGTTGTAGGCTCTTGCCTTACATTTATTCTATTTTATTAGATAGTCATATGTACATATTAATTAGGAAATGAAATAAAATATTAGATACCCTTAAATCTAAAGGTGTGAAAGCTTAATATTTTTTGAAAGGTTTGGAAGAGGTCTTGGAGCTTTCTTATGGGTGATAATATTATTAATGAGGTAGGATACTTAGGTTCAATACAAATAAGTAATTAATTCAACCAAATAGTGTTCAAAGATTTTTTTAACATAAACATATATCCTATGTTTATACATTTATGTTTATATTTAGAATATTGAAAAAGTATTTATCTTTAGTTCTATTGAATACGAGCCAAAAATATTAAGAATAATTTTTTTCTTACAAATATATTCATAATATTTGTCGAGTCTTGGGCAAAGTAGTTGGATTTATAATGTCTTGAGAGCTTTCCAGAAGCGTGGAAGCTTCTGGTGATTCTAGAAATCAAAAGGGGAGGGAAATAAGAGGCACTTCATGGAAAAGTAGAAGGAAGGTATGGTGGGCAAGGTGATGTGCTGCTACTGGTGCTTGCTTTCGTGTTGCTAGTGGATGTGATGCATGCTTCTACCGACACAAGTGCCCAAGATAGATAGGGCCTAATTGTAGCATATGTTAGTGGATTAGCTACTTAATCTTGTACTTGTTGTCTATCTTGCATCTACCTATGCCTTTGTGTCTACATGCACTCCAAGGTTAGTAATAGTTGGGCCCCACGAGATCAGATCCACACTAGGATTGATCAAATCCTGCTACATATCCAATTTAAATCCCTCCCTACAGAGGCACGGGTTGAAGGCATGCACCGCTGCCTTCACTGCATCACTCTAGACTTTCCACTCATGAAAACATGCATTGGTCATGTGTTGAATGCATTCTCAATGGAGCTCTAGTTTTGCATCATTCACATCATTTTTTATTTATATTGTTTTTTTTTTCATGCTTAATAAAACTACATGTTGTAGTTAGAAATAGGGAATATTGAGAGAGGGGCAGGGGGGGGGGGGAATCAATATTCTACAAACTTTTGTTGCTGACTGGATATTATTAGTTACTTTGAACCATGCATAAGAAAGTAAACAAGTAATGTTGAACAGTAATAATAACCATGCATAAAGAGAACTCATAACATCACATTTTCTTAACTAGGGAAACCTTGGCCAAGAGAAAACCTCGGTGGGGATGATACCCACTAGATAATATACTGATATATATGTTCCTTATTAGAAGATGGATGTTGTTAGGAGTCAATGAGAAAATTTAGTATAAAGAGTCCCTATTAGGAGACTTTGAATCCCTGTTAGGAGATTCCGACCCTATTAGGAGTTGTAGTACAGTGGATGCAAGAAGAGCTCACTGCCCAAACATGCACTTCCAATTACAAGAAGAGTTCACTGCCCAACCAAGTAGTTAGTCCTCAAGTATATAAACATGATGTACCTTCTTTCTTAGTTGATCTTTGACCTTAGCTTGATCTCGGATTAAAAATTCAGATTCTCAAAAACTTTGTATAAATTGCTTCACAAAAAGTTCTCATATCACTTCTCATATTATAATTGCACACTACTTCACATCACTAATGTCTTCGCAAGATGTCTTTGCATAAATACCATGCCTTTTCACAAATTTCTGCTAGGTCAACTAATACCATAATATACTTTTTGTTGGTGTAAATAGGTATTTACTATTTACACTTTACTTAAGTTTACTTAGGTTAGTGCGTTATTTTATTATTTTGCATTATTTTATTATTTCTCTTTATGAGACACTTAGGAGTTTGTGCATCTTCTACAGTTGTTATGTAGACAACATAGAAGTATGCAACTCTTATTATGCACATGGTGCCTACACCACAGGAGTTTGCATCATTCACTGAGTTGTCATGTAGACAATACAATTTTTCGCACTCCTAATTTAGCACATGCTGTCTACAACATTGATGTGCGTGTTTCACCTTTGTAGGCTTATCCTCTCATCATCGCACTTACTTTCGTGCATAATGGAGGATAACCCATATCTGGTGGACATGTGCCTAGTTGTTGGACTTATCATGATGCTGATTCTGAGGCATTCTAGATGCATCTCAGAGGCCTTTATATTGAGGCACTCCTAGTGTACTTGTACATAGAATTGAATACTATACAATTATTTTGATCATACTTTGTTCTAATTTGTGCTTGTGTTTTGAGTTCCTTGGTCTTGGGTAAATTCTGCCCTAAGGTAGATTCTTACATGGTATCAGAGCAGAGGGAGATACTCATCACATAGCCATTAGAGACCTCGTTGCTTCATCTCTTTAAGGGACCCGATTCAGATCCGGAGCATCAACTACAATTGAGAGCGTCTAGAGCCGAAGCAGACCTTGCCATTGCGTCCAGAGTGAAGATTCAGTGAAGATTGACTATAAATTTGCCTATTTTAGGCCATAGTCAACCGGGAGGCAAATTTTTTTTGCAAATCGAAACTCGAAGGCCCGATTTGCAAATCTGGTATGGTCATATTTCGATGGTTAATTCATTTTTCATTTTTCGGATCGATTAATTCTGCAATTTATTCTTTCTTTGTATTTTTCGAAAATATTTTGTTGAAATTATTTTTTGCCCACTCAGGCATACAGAGGAAATTTTTTTTTTTTTAGCGCATAGGCTTGGTGCCTGCACGCTAAATATTTCGCAAGGAATATTCCCTTTTCATTACATTGGTTTCTGAGGGCTTTTTTCAGTTTACCGACAACCAAATTACCACATTTCGGCAAATAGCTTACAAACTGACAGGCAAGCGATTAAATTTCTCGGCGAGTAGCACCAACAACCGGCAACCAACAGAAACCCCACATGGGTGTTGCACTCACTATTTGTTTTAACATCCGTAGTGCTTTATATTTAAACAACAATGCATACCACACATTAATCAATGTGGGACTAAAAACAAAGTCCTGCCAGATATAAATCTTCTGATCCTGTCTCCAAGTTTCGACATTGCAACGAATTTTTGGTAGTCGCAACTTGCACACCGTCTGTTAAACTGCCTTCCATGTGCCATAAGCATAACTTGTCCACGCCTTGCCATGTGTCCTTTAGACAACGCTCGGTGCAGATTCCATAGGAATACGTGGAGCCTTGTCAGCGCTGACGTAAGCTTCCAGCTATCAAACACGTCAGCTCCAGTCAACAATACACATTAGATCCAGCCGTACATGTCTGTACTGGGTGATGTCATCATAGGTCTGAACAGATGTTGACGTCAGCAAACCTAAAGCCTAAAATTGATGGTCATCAAACCGTCATTCCAAGGCATTTTTGAAATGCTGAGACAACCATTTGGATGTCAAATTTAACATAGTGTTTTCCTCTGCAGACCCCTCTTCATATGCAATTTTGATTTGGTAGCCTGATTTCAAACAATCATAACTTGGTCATATGGACTCCAAATTAGGTGCATTTTTTTTTGATTTTGGGTCAAATTTCCTAAATATTTTAGTGGTGTAGCTAGTTTCTAGTTTTGGTGAATGGATTTCTTAGTATAAGTATTTTTTGGTGACTGTACCTAGCTAATCCTGCTTTTTGCAACTTCAAAGGCATTGTACAAGGTCATCTGGACTCCTTTTCAGGTTCTATTTTTTTTGAAAGTGTATTTTTTTCGTCTAGTTTTCAAAACTGCAATCAGATTGTAGTCTTATTTGGACAAAAGTATCACTTTTAGAGATAGGTCTTGTTTTGCATTGTAATGCTTCACAATTGATGTAATTTTGAGCTACATTGTAATAGTCCAGATTTGTACTCTATACAGAGGTTGTAATTAGTAAAAATTAGAAATCCCACTTTGTCCATTTTGGCAAGTGGCCTATTATAAATGCACTATATATAAAGTGCCAAAATTATTTATTTGGGGGGGGGGGGAATTTTTTGATTGAGTGAAAAAGGGGGGCTGTGTACTGTGTACTGTGTACTGTGTCTCCTTTATCTTGTGTTCTTGCATTATGGGTTCTTTTTAAAAGTTAACTACACATAATTATTTTACTTGGAAAGAAAACATTAAAGAGCCATTGGTAGAAAAAGGTTTATGGCATTATGTCACTGGTGCAACCAAGAAACCTCCTGCTGATGCTGATGAAGCTCGTAAAGAAGACTGGGAATCCAAACAAGAGATGGCCTTAGGAACCTTGTTGAAAAATATCTCCGATCCTATCAAATTTCACATTAGGAAGCTTACAGATCCAATAGACATTTGGGATAAACTAGAAGCTTTGTATGGGACAGTAGATGAAGACATGGCTTACACAATAGAGGATAAACTTCTCAAGTTGGATTTTAGAAGTTTTGACACAATTAAAGACTATCTTACCCAAGTAGAAATGTATAGGGCACAACTGAAGGATTGTGGTGAACCCATTAAAGATGGAAAGATGATCAAACACATCATGACTCATCTTCCACTTGAATATGCTCCTTTTGTTGCTAGCTTTAATGCACACAAATTAACAATGGGTAGTGCCTATATTAAGCCTTCATTCGAGAAATTCTCAGAAATGTTGATCTTAGAACATGACAATCTAGTGGGTATGGGAATTCTCAAGTCTTTCAAAACTAAAGCCTTGGTAGCAAATGAAGGTAATTCAAGTGGCAAAAACTCAAACAAGAAGCAGAAGCAATGGAAGGCTAAGCCATAAGATGACACACAAAAATCCTCCTCAAAACAAAAATCTTCCACAAGTCAATCTTCTTCCACTCAACATTCTTCTTCACAACAAGGAAAGTCTTCTTCCAAGAACAATCAAAAGGGGAACAATTCCAACAAGAAGGAGAAGAAAACATGTTCCTATTGTAAGAGGAATGGACATGGAGAACATGAGTGCAAAGATAAGTAGATTGATGAATTGGTAAACATTATGAGGAAACACAAAATTGATGTTCCTAATACATACAAAGACAAGGGTTCTTCAACCACTTCAAAGGGCAAGGGCCAAGCTTTAGTTGCAAGTACTAATAATGCGGAGGAATGGGTTCTAGATTCAGGAGCATCTCATCACATGGGATGCTTCAAGGGAGCAATTTTCCTCTTTAAAAACTTCAAATGTACCTTACATCTATGTGGGCAATGATACTCAAATTAAAGTAGAAGGTAAAGGGAATGTTGAGTTAGAGAATGGCGTCTTCAAGGATGTACTTCATGTTCCTAGCCTTAGCACCAACCTTCTCTCCATCTATCAAATCACTCACTATTGATGTGGCAACAAAGTAGAGTTCCTCCCCGACACAGTAGTGGTGAAAAATCTAAAAGATGATTCAATGGTGGCAATTGGAAAGGCAAACCATGAGACTAGACTTTATTCTTTCTCACATTTTGTGCCTAAGTCCACGTCTCTTGCCTTGTTGACTCATTCAAACACTCAAAGTAAACTATGGCATGAAATATTTGGACACCTTAATTATCGCTACCTTTAGCAATTAAGCAGCAAGGAAATGGTCATTGGTCTACCTCAAGTCAAGTTTTTAGAGGGAGTATGTCCAGGTTGTGAAGCAGGTAAACATCTCGAAGAGAAATATGACAAGGGGAAGTCTTGGAAGGTAACTGTTGTTCTAGAATTGGTACATAGTGATGTAGCTAGCCCCTTTCCAATACCTTCTTTTGGTAAGGCCCACTATGTTCTCACATTTATTGATGACTTTTCAAGGTACACTTGGGTCTTTTTCCTTGGTCATAAGAGTGAAGTCTTTGACAACTTTATCACATTCAAAACTCAAGTTGAGAAGAAATTTGGGAAAGCCATCAAGATACTAAGGATAGATAATGGCAGAGAATATGTCAACTCTAGACTTATAGACTATTGCACACATGAGGGGACAGATCTTCAACATTCAGTTCCATATACACTACAACAGAATGGTGTAGCTAAAAGAAAGAATAGAACCCTTAAGGAAATGACTACTTGCATGCTTCAACACAAGTCTCTCAATCAAGTGTTTTGGGCTAAAGCCATGTGCTATGCCAATTACATTCAAAATAGAAGTCCGCATAAGGCCTTAGATGGAATAACACCTTTTGAGGCATGGTGTGGCAGGAAACCAAGTATTAAGCACTTCAAAGTTTTTGGTTGTCCAGCATGGGCTAGGATACCTCCACAAAAGTGAAAGGCATTAGAACCACAAAGCAAACCATGCATATTTTTTGGATATCCTAATCATCTCAAGGCATATAAATTAATGGATCCAGAGACTCATGAAATATTCAATGAGAGGAGTGTTCATTTTGAAGAGAAATGTCCAAGTTTGGCTTCTTCAACTCCTCCTTCTTCCTCCTATGTGGATAGTGATCATAGTGATGAAAGTGACTCAGAAGATGAAATTCCTCTAACCTTGACTCTTAGGACTCCACCTTCGCAAGGTCAACAAATAGTTGAGGACATTCCTTCATCTTCTTCCACTAAACCTCATTGGGCACAACAAACTCTTGATGCAACAGGTTCATTGGTGGGAAATCCTTTAGATACTTGGAGAACTAGGTCATAGCACAAGTCATTTCCACATGCATACATAGCCATTGCTTCAGATACACAATCTTTTAAGGAAGCATCAGGGATTCTAAAATGGGATAAAGCTATGAAGGAAGAATACAATTCATTGATGAAAAATAACACATGGGACTTAGTTCCCCTTCCTAAGGGAAGAAAAGTGGTTCAATGCAAGTGGATCTATCGAACCAAATTTGCAGTGGATGGAAGTGTTGATAAACATAAGGCTCAACTAGTTGCTAAAGGTTTCTTGCAAGTTCCAAGTATTGACTATATAGAGACTTTTGCACCAGTTGCCAAGATTAACTCCATTTTCCTAACGCTAGCAATAGCTACAACTCAAGGATGGGTTGTACACTAGATGGATGTTAAGAGTGCATTTTTAAATGGTGACCTTCATGAGGAAATTTATATGGAGCAACCACAGGGATTCATACAGGATTCTACTATTGTTTGTAGATTAAAGAAGTCTATTTATGGTTTAAAGTAGGCTCCTCGGGCTTGGTATGCCAAAATGGATTCATTTCTCCTCTCAGTAGGTTTCAAAAGATGTCATTCTGATTCAAATGTTTACATTCTTCAGAAGGATGACTCTCACTTGATCTTAGTGCTTTATGTCAATGACTTGATCATTACAGGGAGCACTGCATCCATCATAGCCAGTGTCAAGACCTCTCTTCAGGACAGATTTTCCATGATAGACTTGGGTTTGCTACACTACTTCCTTGGCATTGAGATCATACAGTCTTCAGCAGGGATTTCACTTACACAGCCCAATTATGCTCTTGACTTGCTTTCTTGGTTTCACATGAGTGACTGCAAACCTGCTCCTACTCCCTTCCTATCAAGTGTCAAGCTAGAGGTTAAGTGCACAACTCCACTTGTTGATGCAACATTATATCGATAGTTAGTTGGGAGCCTTATTTACTTGACACACACATGCCCTAATATTGCCTTTGTAGTTGGTATGTTTTCATGCTTTATGTAAGAACCTCATGAGCTTCATTGGAAGGCTACCAAACGCATTTTGCACTATATCAAGGGTACACATACACATGGGATTCATTATGTAGCAGGTACAGGGCTTCAGTTGATTGGATACATAGATTCAGACTATGTAGGAGACTTAGATTCTCGAAAGTCTACTTTAGGGTACACATTTCACCTTGGTTCCGGCCCTATTTGTTGGCAAAGTAAGAAG
Organism: Cupressus sempervirens; assembly: GCA_028749045.1. Classification (NCBI taxonomy): domain Eukaryota; kingdom Viridiplantae; phylum Streptophyta; class Pinopsida; order Cupressales; family Cupressaceae; genus Cupressus; species Cupressus sempervirens. The sequence continues at coordinate 573,175,134 of CM053785.1, forward strand.
TAGGACAACGTTTCTCTTTCTTCCACAGAGGCTGAGTATTGAGGGGCTGTCAATGTAGTTACAGAGGCTCTTTGGTTATAGCACATCTTGGAGGAGTTTGGATTTGATCTACCTAAGACGATAGTTATTCATTGTGACAATCAAAGTGCCATTGAAATCTCTAAGCATCTAGTTTAGCATCAGTGGAAAAAGCACATTGAGGTTCATATGTACTATATTAGAGAGCTTATACATGAGAAAATCATTACACTTCAGTACTGTCCTACAATAGAGCAGGTCACTGATATTTTCACCAAACCCTTCACCGAGGTCAAGTATACTCATTTATGAGATCTCTTGGGGGGTGTGGGATGTTGCAGATATGGGAGTCCCTTGACTTCTCTCTTCTTCTTCTTCTGGGAGGGATTTTTTCCTCTTATGAGGTCTTCTTCTCTCTCTCTTTTTCTCTATTGTACTTATCTCTCTTTTTGGAGGAGGGTTTTTCCCATGAGGTTTTCCCTCTTTCTTCGCTTTATGAGAGATTGCATTGCATCATTTTAGCATTGCTTTTGTACATGGGTACCTAACATGGCCTAGTAGCTGGGACCCATTATGCATTAGTGAGCTTAAGTGCACTCCCCTAAGTTGCACTTAAGGGGGGGTGTTGGTGTAAATAGGTATTTACTATTTACACTTTACTTAAGTTTACTTAGGTTAGTGCATTATTTTATTATTTCTCTTTATGAGACACTTAGGAGTTTGTGCATCTTCTACAGTTGTCATGCAGATAACATAGAAGTACACAACTCTAATTATGCACATGGTGTCTACACCATAGGAGTTTGCATCATTCATTGAGTTGTCATGTAGACAATACAATTTTTCACACTCCTAATTTAGCACATGCTGCCTACAACACTGATGTGCGTGTTTCACCTTTGTAGGGTTATCCTCTCATCATCGCACTTACTTTTGTGCATAATGAAGGATAACCCATATTTGGTGGACATGTACCTATTTGTTGGACTTATCATGATGCTGATTTCAAGGCATTCTAGATGCATCTCAAAGGCCTTTATATTGAGGCACTCCTAGTGTACTTGTACATAGAATTGAATATTATATAGTTATTCTGATCATACTCTGGTCTAATTTGTGCTTATGTTTTGAGTTCCTTGGTCTTGGGTAAATTTTTCCCTAAGGCAGATTCTTACACTTTTCCAACTTAGAGTAAACATCTAGGATGTCAGCCCTAATTGGTCAAGTAATTATTTTGCAAACAAAATAATTCCTTTCCCTTTAATTTTGTTGTTATGTTTCATTAGTAAATCATGAATATCTCTTTTCCGTACTGATGTCTAAGGTTATACACATCATAATCAAAATGTATACTATCTCCATCTATCTTCACTAGTCATAATATGATGTCAGAAACATTTTACATATAAAACAATGTATTGCTGTAAACCAATTTCATACTTACAATTTTTTGAGTACCAAAAGATAAGTATCTTTATTTCTAAGGTTTTCTGCAAGTAAGTACATCACGTGTTACCATTAATGAAAATAATTACATCACTACATAAAGCCAATTTTCAACAATCTCTTCCTTTGGCATTGATGGCAACAAAGTAAGGAAAATTGGCTAAGTGACAAAACGTTAACAAAAACTTACAATATTATCATCTAATACATATACTTCTTAATTGCTAAATTGTTCCCCCTTTGAATATGATTGATGCATACATAACTTACTACACAATTTTCTTTTGCAACTTCTCCCCCTTTGACATCAATGACAAAGGTTGAAAAATCCAAAAAATTGTCAAAAAAGTTGTCTGTTTGCTATCAAAACACAATCTTGCTGCCTTAAGTTGTTAAAATCTTCATACAATCATCAATATTTGCCTTCAAAATATTCATATCTTTCTTCCATGTGTCCTTTGTTTCTTTGGCAGCAGTGAGCATTGCACATAAGTCATATGATGCAATCTCAACTGCATTAAGGTTAGAGTAAGTGAAGTTTGTATAAGTGTCTTTTGCTTTGACACATTCTTCCAACTGTCTTTCAATGACTGACATCTTCAGAGAAATAGTCTCTCTAAATTCTGATAGTCTTCTTAAAGTTAGTTCCTTTTCAAGTTCTAGTTTCCTAATGTTTTTGTGAACACCGACAACTTGTCCTTCCAATTCATCAACTCTGCAAGAGGGTTGTTGTACCTGACTAGTTAGAGCTTCCAGCTCACTCGACTTCCCTTGAATCTTTCTATCCAAATATTTGGTTAACTTATGAGATAAAATACATTTGATGTATAGTACCTTTCCAACTTGTTGACATCTACAGAGTTCCTTGATACAAGTATCAAGCCTCAACAAATCATTTCAAATATTCTAACAAATGGTGCTAAAAAGATTAGCATCATGTGAAATTTGAGCCTTTGACTCAACAACATTCAAAAAATTTGTAAATTTATCATCAAACAATTTTACAATTGCTTGTGCTCTCTATTCGGGGTCTGCTTTAGTGCGTTTGGCTATGAGGGTGTTGTGCAATCTATCAGTCACCTCCATTAGAGCTCTTTGTAGACTTTTGACCTTTTTGTTCTTGTCAAATAATTTTTCCAAGGATGAGATCAGGTTAGATTGATCATCATCATCACCTGTAAGGTTTGCAAGAGATATAGGAGAGGATGAGCTAGATGCTTTCACCTCATCTTCCACTAGTTTCTTCTCTGTTGCCTTCTTTGATTTTCTCTCTTCTTCTTCCTTCTCTTCTCTTCTCTTTCTTTTCTCTTTCTTCCTTTTCTTTTTCTTTCTTTTCTTCTTTCAATTTTTTCTCTTTTTCTTCTTCTTTCCTCTTTTCCTCTTCTTTCTGCTTCTTTTCCTCTTGAAGCAATTTTAGCTTGGATTTTTCAATCTTCTTTTTTTCTTCTAGTTGTCTTTTCTCTTCTTCAATCAATCTCAACTGATCCTGAATATCTTTGAAAAGGGGCTCAAGTTGATCATAACTTATAAAAGGATTATTATCAATGTTAATTGTGACACTAGTTTTATCAATTTGCATAGTATCACCACTTATTGATACTTTCAAAGTTTTCTCTACAGTGGTAGGAGTTGTCTATACCTCCATCAACATTTTATTGATAGCTGCAACAATTTCACTTCTTATTGTAATCTTATCACCTCCCATAAATAGAATAGGCCTCATTTTGTTTCGTAGATAGGGTGCCAGTTTACCCATCAATTTCTTTATTTTTTCTTCATCTTCAATCTTGCACATAGTTCTTATCATTGATTTCCAAAGTTCCACATCTTCTTCTTGAATTGGTGTCTTCTTTGCTATAAGTCTGTCATAGACTTTCTGATTTACAAAACCTTAAATATCCTTTAGTTTCAAGTTATTTAGAATCATATATCTCACAATAGAGATATCAATCTATTCCTTCTCAATATCACTATACAAATCATAAAATTTGTTCATCTGTACAAAGTTCCCTTCATTAACAATGGTTGTGTTAATCTTCTCTATTTAGGTTTCTAGGGTTGCCTTGTTTTACCTGTTGGCCGCTTGGAAACAATGACTTTCTTTGGCTGTTTGTCTTCTTGTTCCTCTTTTTTTTCTTCATCATTGGAGTCTTCAATTGTCAACAATGTCTTTTTTCTCTTTTATGGTCTAGTAGCTTGTTGTTTAATTCTCTTTGACTTCCTTTTGGTTCTACTTGGTTGTTCAACTAATACAATAGCATATATAATGCTCTATTCTATAGGAGTTTCTACAATAGATACACTGGATTCTTGGCCAACTAATAGAGGTGTCACATACATTATGCCTTGTTCACTCGTTTGTTTTAGTCTGGAGATTATTTGTCTAACTACTTGTAATTATTCTTCTGACATACTGGCCTCAAATAGTGCTTTCTTCATTATAGATGCAATCTTCTTATGAGATGCTTTTTTAATGAAGCCTGGTAGGTAGACTGGGTTATTTCCTCATACATTCCAAATCTGTATGATGCTTGATCTATATCAGATTTCAACATTAAATCAATATAACTGATAGCTATATCGTCACTTAATTCATAACCTAGGGGTTCAAGAAATATTTCCCAAGGTTCTACTGCTTCAATATAGGTTAAGTCAATATCCACCATAAAACATATATCATTCTTAAATCTATCAACAATGGCAGGGGCAATTCTGTATCTCTGTTTCATCTCATTCTAAAATGTTCTCACAATCAAATTTTTGCCATCCAAGATTTTCTTTGCTGGATGTCTTCTGCACACATCTATTATCTTGTCCATAGTGCATCTTTCACTGCTCATAATTTCAGTAACTAATAAAAATGGAAATCTCTTAAGTACGTGAAAGAAAATATGATTAATTAGATATTAGGATTTGAATACACCATTCTTAGTTCTCTTAATCTTCTCCAAATTCTCAAGAATTTGTACTCTCAGAATCCTCATCAAATTCACTTGTTCTTTCTCAACACATATCTTATAAGCTACATAAATTAATCCTGCTGAAAATTCATCATTGTTAGAACTTGCACAAATAGAATATGCAATAATTATGCTCAAGAATCTCAAATCATGTTGTCTGATGGTGTTGATCACCATTGCTTTTCCATTGTAAACTACTTTAGTGTAATTCTCAACCTTTTTCTTAACTAGTTTCTCACCAATAGGTACACTGCCTTGTTTTCTAAGACCAGTGACCTCATGAATAAGGTCGGTTGAGATATCAACTACATTATCTCCCATTCAAATCTTTTCATTATGAATTCTACTCAATATGATTTGAGTCCATTCTTCTATATCAATTTTGTGGTAAAAATGATATCTGACTAAGTCTAAGTCTTTCAGATGCTCATATTCAGGCTTAATAGTCATATCAAGATTGAAAACAATTTCCATATCTTTGTTCATAAACTCACTTCCAATGGTTTCAGACTTACTACGTAGATAGCTTCCTACATCTTACAAGAAAACTACATTGTCCAGAGTAATTGATAAAGTTGAATTAGGGTTTTCCTTTAAGGGTTTCATAGTAACAACCTTTAATTTGGGTCTCTCAATATTTTCAACATTTGAAAAAACTGACATATCCATGATTATGCCAAATACAAATTTATCAAAGAATTTATGTGTAGAGAATGATAAAATACCTTTTTTAGAGTAGGGTTTTGCTCGAAATCACTTTTGCCAAATTGCTTCTGGGTGCTCTATGCTTATGAGATGATCGCAATGTAGAAATAATCAAGTTCATACTCTATTTATTTATCTAGAACTTGCATTAATTGCGTACTTTGCTAAATCAAAAAAGTTGTTTATTTCACTCAAATATCTGCTCAAAATCAATTGTCCGATCTTTGAATGCTATCCAAGGTTCACCATAGCTTCCTTTCATCATGACAATGCTCCACAAAATTTTCTATATAAACATAGATTTCATCTTTTGTCACAAAGTAAACTTTCCCTGTTATAACAATATCTCTTATTTCCTTTGTAACTTGTTTCAATAAGCTCCAAATTGTAAGCAAGCTTAACTACAATCCAAAATCATTAAGATACATCTCTCAACCTCACTACTCATAGGTCGATCTCTAAATGAAGTTTCCAATTTTGATGTTGTAAACAAGCTTAATTCAACTTAGTTGGATCAAACTCGATTATTGACTTTGATTTTCCTATCTTAGCATCATCTAAATTTTTTCTCTAAAATATCTAATCCTTTTACAAATGCCTCATTAAGTTCTTCTTGAAGTTAACTAACTACATTTGTTTGTTCTTCATTGTCTTTCTTAGTTCTGGAGTTACTTTCATGATTCCTTTTGTCATTTCTGTAGTTCCTTCCATTGTTGCTTCTATTTCCGAAGTTTCTTCCATGATTCCTTTTGTCATTTCTATAGCTCCTTCCATTATTGCTTTTTTTTCATTCTGTAGTACTTTGTTGTATGTTCGAAGTTGTTGCATAATTAGCATACTAGGGTTCTACTTCTAGGATTCTGTTGATTGATAGTTGCTTGGCAATTCTGGGCTATGTGTCCAAGTTTATTACACTTATAACACACAATCTTTTTCCTTTCTTCATATGGTCTACTTTCTCTTAATGTCCTTTCATTAGATCTTCTATCTGCAAAGTTAGTGTTTCCAGACGTTCTACTATTTCTTCTATCATTATCATATTTAGGTTTCCTACAATCAATTGCATTATGATCAATACCATGAAATTTATGATAGTAAAATTTTGTAACATGATTAAATGATTTATTTGTACAATCTCTTTTCATATGACCTATTTCATTACATGAAAAATTTTTACCTCTAAATTCATACCTGGTTTCCTTAGGAGATTCCACTTGCTTAGGTTCATCCAATTTCTTAGTTTCCTTCTCTTGTCCAACTACTTTGGATTTATCAGAAGATTGACTCGATTCAATCTTATTATTAGCTTTATCTTTCTCTTTCAGATATGATTTACTTTTAAGTTTCTTTGTAGACATGTTAAATAGATAACCAAGACCAGTCTTATCATAGGTAGGTCTTTGTATTGACATTGATTCGTCAAGTTTTTCTCTACTAGTGTAAAGGTTTTCAAGTTTTTGCTTGCACTAAGTTAGTTCACCTTTCACAATAGTGTTGTACTTATGAAGTTCTTCATGATCTTTTTTCAGTGTTGAAAATTTAGATGTCTTCTTTGCCAGACTCACTCTAAGATCTGAATTTTAAGTCTTCAAATCAGATTCAATCTTGCTAGGATCATTCCTCAAACTCAACTTTAAAATGGTAATCTTCAATTCATGCTTCAAGATCTTGTACTCTATTTTTAGTTTTGAATATTCATCATCACCAATAAATTTAGTAGATTCAGGCTTGGATTTGAGATGTTCAATCTTGTTCTTCAATTGTCCAATGTATACTTTGGAGTCTTCATATCTATCTTTAAGCTTATCTCTTTCTTCAGTAAGGAGATCAATTTGTTCAAGTGCCTCTTCAAGGTTCTTCATCATCTATTCCATATCCATAGCAATCTTACTCAAGTTGTTAAGCCTTTCTCTGAGTAACCGAGCTCTGATACCAATTGTTAGAAATAGGGAATACTGAGAGGGGGTGTGAATCAGCATTCTACAAACTTTTTTTGTCAATCGGATATTATTAGTTACTTTGAACCATGCATAAGAAAGTAAAGAAGTAATGTTGAACAATAATAATAACCATGCACAAAGAGAACTCATAACACCATATTTTGTTAACTAGGGAAAACTTTGGTGGGGATGATACCCACTAGATAATATATTGATATATATGTTCGTTGTTAGAGGATGGACCCTATTAGGAGTCAATGAGAAAATTCAGTATAGTGAGCCACTATTAGGAGAATTTGAATCCCTGTTAGGAGATTCTAACCCTATTAGGAATTGTAGTACAGTGGATGTAAGAAGAGCTCACTCCCCAAACATGCACTTCCATTACAAGAAGAGCTCACTGCCTAAACAAGTAATTAGTCCTCAAGTATATAGATGTTATACCTTCTTTCTTGGTTGATCTCTGACCTCAACTCAATCTCAGATCACAAAATTAGATTCTAAAAAAAATTGCATATATCGCTTCACAAAAAGTTCACATATCACTTCTCATATTACAATTGCACACTACTTCACATCACTAATGTCTAGAGATTACTTTATTGGTGAATCTTTTCCTTTTAGCGATCTTGTCTCATGGGTCAATCGTCATTTGGCGAATAACACATGCAACATAGGTCAATTGTGTCACTGGATATTTATCAGATTTGGGTCCAATGCCCGTGGTAGTCACCCATTAGTTATCACATGACTGGTCAAAAATATCAGTCCAATCACCAATGCAATATACATTTTGGATACATTTATTTTAAACATTTCACCATCCTTTGCATGTTGTTTCTTATTGGCCCACATTCTTTCACCATTACTACAACCAAATAATTTTCCCTTGGGTTGGGCGGTGCCTACCATTTTCTTGATGTGTGTCGACCACCAGCCCCATTTAGTTAATTGTTTCCTATTGTGGGCCTGCATAGGAAGGTGCATTTCATGCTATATTTGACATTCTCGCTTGTTAATCTTGCATAATTCACCAACCTATATTGGACTATAATATATTATTATTCTACACAATTTTCTCCTTTTTGGTTTGGAGATTGACATTTCTTATTGCTGTCGAAGTTTTAGAGTGCTGAGTGTATTGCCCATTGACTCCTGGACCCTAGTTTTTGTAAAAGGCAAGTGATTTTTAATTTTAATTTTTTATGTCACTAGTGGTACTATCATACAGGTTATTCTTTTAGTTTTACTGTCCAGTGTCCACTAATGACTGGACATCTCACATGCTAAGATAGCCTATAGGTTTGCAAATTATATTGGGTAGTACCATAGACTACAGTACCCTTTTTTGGAGAATGAATCATATTATTGTTATTATATGTAGTCTAAGTAGTCTATTATCACTATTCACAGTCTTTGAGTCGTCACTATGAGTCCTTTGTTCAACAACTAAGCTGATTTATTTTTTTGTAGCCTTTATTAGTTTGCAATGTCAAACAAGAGGGGTAATAGGGGTTCTGGTAGGATCCCTAAAAGCCAAGAGAGGCCACCATTACCAAAACACAGAACCATAGTGGCATATTTTGGTGGTGGAAATGTTAGCAACCTACAAGATTCACAAGTTAGATCTCCAGTGTTTATTGAAAAAGGAGATTCATCACAAGTTGAAGACTCAAACCGTATTGAAGAAGTTCAAGTTGGTGAACCTGATATCTCAGTGAAGGACAAACTTGAACATGATTTGGAGGCACTTCACCTAAGTAGGGAGCCACAAACTAATACTATAGAGTTGGAGTCTGTCCCGAACCAGTCGGGTGAGAAAACCAAAAGTGATTCCATAAATCATGTTCATGCACAAAAGGGGAAAAGAAAATTGGGATGAAAAAAAGATTAATCTTGTTGGGATCTATCCAAAAGGAATTTTCAGTTAGAATAAGTGGAAAAGTACTAGTTCATTGAACCAATGGCCAATCCAATTGATGGTGAGCCTCTTGTAGAATGTAGATGTAAGATTTGCATAGAGATAACAAAGAAGGAGAAGAGGTTGCAACTTAAACTTGATACTATAGAAAATCATGTCAGTAAAGTTTACAAAAAGGAAACTATACATGGAGTTGAAAAATCCATGCTGACTTGAAAAATAAAGGACAACTGTCTGCATATCAGGAATGTCAAAATATACAAGTTACACCAGCAATTGTTGGAGAAGCGTTTTGCAGTAAAAGGCTCCATTGAAGATTTCATTGGGAAAGCAATGGAAGTGCAAAATATGGGAAAAGTAGTTCAATTAAGTGTGGTCTTTTATATTTTGAGTAGAGGACATCTTATGACAAAGTACCCTTCAATTATTGCCTTATTGCACTTTTTCAAAGTTTGAAACTATCGGAACAGTCATTGGTCAGTAAACAACGGGTGGGAATGGGCTAGATGTCTTGTACAAGTTGAAAAAGAAGATATGAAGGAAAAAATAAAACATCCAAATTTCATTGCATTGTCTATAGATGAAGTTACAACAATTGATAATACTTCCTAGGTGTGCATGCATGTTTATACTGTAAACGATCTTTGTCATCAACTCTTTCTACTATCTATTGCTAAATTGAATTGTAGTGCGATAACTGAAAATTTATATGAATTATTAAAGACTACTTTAATTAAATGTGGAGGTTTGGATAACATGGAGATTACCAAAAATTTGGTGTGTGTCAAAGCGGATGGAGCTTTAGTTATGCAAGGTCATAAAGGTGATCTTTGCAAAAAGATCAAGAATGATTTGGCACCCAACGCTATTCCCATTCATTGCATGGCCCATCGAATGAATCTAGATTTTGGAATTGTCAGTGATTTTGATTGTGTAAGTAAAGTGGAATCTCTAATCAAAGAGATTTACCAATACTTTTGTTGGTCTAAAATGAGTTCGATAATTTTAACACTTTGGTCAAGGACTTGTTGATGGGAGGAAGCTTCTTAAAGACAATGATACCAGATGGATCTATTTGGATGGACTAGTGTATCAAGTAATCTTTGAATATCCACCATTTCTTAGACTAATCCACTTTGTGCAAGATAGATTCCCTCGACAATATTCAAGTCTAACTAATTTTAAGATACTCTTAACTTTAGCAGCTATTCTCCCCATGCTACAAAAGATGAGAAATATTATAAAAAAGGTTAAACAAAGAGCTATGTACATTGTAGAATATAATAAGCTGCATAAAATGACATGTAATAGCCTAGATACGATATATTGATTACTACCATTAGATGAATCAAAGTTTGCAAAGTGGATAGAAATCACAGATTTGAACAATCCTGGGAACATTTTATATATTGGTGCAAATGATGAGGTATATGCTAGGGTACATGGAGTTGACATACCAATGTAGTACTATGCCTGTGTCAACCTCGACTCCAACCCCAATGAAGTAGGAAGTGAAGTTGAATCAGAACTAGAGAAGATACTTTCACATGTTACAAGTGAAGACTTCAAGAAGATCAAAGACTCTATGCTTGATTCTGTCAAGTGAGTTTGCTACAATATTTCGTGAAAAATTAGATTTAGATTCCCTCCAGAGAAACTACTCTAAGTAATATCAATTATTTTTCTACAATATTGGTCTCTAAACTATCTGACTGATTTTTGAAGAAGGATGACGACTTTGATTCAACATTTTTGCAAACCTAAAGTAATCAATGAAGTAACTATAAATAGAATTTTATTTTGGTTTTAGTTGGTGCCCTTTGGATAATATCCAAGACCTCTTTGGCCAATGGAGTAGCCACCACTCTGGTTTGAAATCTCAATTAATCAGCACCTGGACTCTCCTACACTTTTGCTAGGGAATCTGGAAAGAGTGCAACAACAAGATATTCAGGGATAGAGAGTCTTCAGAGTTTATTATTGTAGAGAAAATTGAAGGACTCATTAAGGAGAACTTTACTACTTCAAAGGGAGGTAACATAGAGGAAGGTGGGAAAAGTAGACAAAGAAAAGAAGACAGGGATAGAAAAAGATAGCAAGCTAGATGGTCTTTCCCCCTGAGGACTGGTACAAAGCCAACTTTGACGAGGTAGCTAAGGGGAACTACGGTTCGATTGGTAGTGGAGGCATCATCAAAAATAGTATGGGTGGGGGAATTGTGGCTATTTCTTTCCCTCTTGGTCACTAGACAAATCACTCCGTAGAAGCCAGGGCGGCTAGACACATTGTCAAGCTGGCTCTGGCCTTTAGAATCGAGCACCTTTGGCTGGAGGGGGACTCTTTAAAAATCATCACTTGCATCAAAGGCCACACCACACCTTCCTAGATGATTTCTAATGTCATCAAGACTTCAAATCTAACTTGGGCAAGTTCAAAAAGATTTTCATCATCCATGTTTACCATGAGGCCAACTTGGTTGCTGACTAGTTCGCTAACAATGCTGTCACCAAAAATTCAGAGATGACATGGACAAACGGCGTTGGCATCCCGCCAATGGTGATTGAGTTAATTTGGCAGGACTAAATTTAGGGTACTAATATAATCCCTTTTTAATTTAGAAAGGATATGCCATATCACACGTTAGTAGGGGAGTAATTAAAAGTCATGCAGATCTCTTTTCAATTCATAAAAGTGAGTATAGATGACACGCTTCGAAGGTTGGCTTGAACAGAACCACTAAAAATTGTAAAAAAAATTTCATTTTTAGAGTCTCAAAGAAGACTGTGCTTTGCAAAATTGATAGCATAATAGGGTTTGCCAAGCTGAAGGAAGTCATGGTCAGGGAAAGGATCAGAAGGGAGCCTTTGGGGGAGTCAAAAAATTGGAAGAAGAAGGAGAAGGTTTGGCATAAGCTCGAAAAAGGTGATATTACCAGGTTTCTTCAGAAGCTCCATGGTTTTGATGCGAGGGTCACCAAGGTTATGGTGGACACATGGAAAAATGGGAGAGTCAAAATTGATGAAGTCACCCACCAAATTATTGAGGCGTGATCATGTAGGTGACATAAATCTCCCAGGAGGGAATAAAATTCTACAGAGACAAAAAGATGTCGGCTAATGCAGTCAGTGAATTTGTCAAGGATGACGCTAAAAGAAACAAACTTGTCAAGGCTAAAACTTATTACGAGATGGAATCCATCAAAAAATTGTGGAGGTATGTTCTTAGGGTCATTATTGAATATATTACCCTTGATAATAGGTTTGACAGGATTAGACCACACCATTTTGTTTTGTTAAATCACTTTAGGTATGGAGTCAAAATTTCCGTTCCTTTCTATCTTTTTACTTCCATGTCTAAGGGAATAGAGGGTTTCAAGAGAAAACCCACTGCTAATCCTACCCTCCATAAAGGCCTTCTCCTCCTGGTTTATGAGTTTTTGAAAACCCAAACAAGGGGAAAATCCATTGGTGACTAGGGCTGTGCTTCTAAGGTTACCGTCAATTCAGATTCTAGGGACGCTCAATGTGTTAAATTTGAGGATGAGGAAAATTCCACCAAAGCCATCCTAGCTGCCCACACTCCTTGTATTCCTAGTAGAAAGAGGCCTAGAAGTCTTCCTCCCATTCCCCCTAAGCCAGAGTCTCATGTGGAGAAGGAGAACAGTGAGAAAGAAGAGGAGACTGACACTGAATTTAAGGATGAAGACAAGGAAAAGGGGAAGGATAATGTGAAGGAAGAGGAGAAGGGGAGGGAAGGTGATAAGGAGGAGCTAGCCCTTAATGTTTCTCCAGGAATCCCCAAGAAAAGAAAAGCTTACTAGGCCCTACTTTAGGAAGACACTAATGCCCAAATTTTTGAGTCTCCTGGCCCTGTCTCACCCTCTCCTCAACCTGAGGAGATGACTAAAATTATGGTGGAAAAAGGTGGGGAGGTGATAAAGAAGAAAAAAAGAAGGTCATGGAGGAATTTCAACATGGATACTACTAGGTTGGAAATTTTTTGTGAGCTAATGAACATACAGGTGATGGAGGACATTGACGACATAACCCACTATGACGAACTTATCGACCTTGCTCTGGTTGTCTTATTTAATAGTGCTCGGGAAACTAGCTTCAATCTCCTAAACAACGCGAAGAATACCATGATAAATAATTTTTGATCTATTGAATGGTTGTTCCAAGAAATTGAGGAACTTAAGGTAAAGAATAATCAAGGAAGCAACTAGAATATCCATAGCAACCAGGTGAATACCGAAAATAGGATTGATTAGGATGGTACCCAGAAGAATTGCAGCATCTAGGGTACTGGTTCCAACCAGGAGGACAGATTATCCCTGGTTGAACAAAAATTCTAGAGAATTGATTCCATCCACTAGATTTTGACAAAACAAATGATGGACACTTTGCACACCCTAAATGAGAACATTGTCAATTTGGGGATTCTTTGATGAGAGCTGGCCTTAGCAGGGACATGATAGAGAAGACCAGTATGGATATTAGCCAGGTTGAGGATGTTCTGAAGGACTCCAGGGACTAGGTGGACACCTAGAACAAGGACCAGGAAGGAGCAAATAGTCAGAAGGAAAATAAAGCTACAGAAACCCTATAGGACCTGGATAAGGAGAATCATTAGTCTGCTTTCTCTTTTTGTTTTTGTTCTACGGTAGGTTGCTGGCTTTTGCCTCCTGGCCTTGGGCCTAATGTTTGTTTTTTGGCTTTCTGTAGCAATTTCTTGTTTTAGATTACGATAAAAATAGGTTTTGAAGGGACCTCGAAACCCTTTTACATCCTAAAAAAGGGAATAAACACACTAACCAAAAGGAAAGAGCCCATAAACCTACTAAAAAGTAGTATCAAAATCAGGTTTTACAGAGACCTAAAACCACTAATAAAGTCTAGATAAAAAACTTAGGTTTTACAAGGACCTGGAACCAACAATATATAAAAAAAACTAAACTCCAAAAACTAGGATCAAACATAGGAACCGGAAGAACCAGTTAGCAAATAGGACCTACACAGGAAATTGACTAGAAAAGAAGACCCAGGAAACTATTGCAATTTCATAATCATCTTCACAACCTCCTTACCAATCTTAGCCATATCCTGGATGGAGTTAGCAATCGAAGAAGCATCATCAATCAAAGCTTTTCCCCTCAAACTCTATCTTGTCCTCTTGCTTGGGCCCTCCGAAGAAATGGTTCCTTCATTAACTCTTTTACCCAAAGTTGCCATAGCTGCACAGATGCTTGAGGTAACTTGCTCCATTTTTGTTCCACTTTCCCTAATGAGCAGTCTAAGATTCTGCTCGTAGTCCTTTAGTTTTTTTGGGATATCTCCCATTTCCACCTCCATGTGTTGAATAATAGCCCGGTCAGCCTCCTAGTTATGTTGCAATGTATCCACTTTCTTCTTTAGCCCCATTATTTCATTATATAACTAGGAATCAACCTGAAGGAAAGAGTCAGCTTTTTGTTTAGTAGAGTGGAAAAAGGAAAGAATGGTCTCCCTCTCTGGGGAGTCACTCGCATCATCAACAATGGTGTGTGGAATATGGTCATCTTTATTAATATGAATCCCCCTGTCCAACGGTTCCATCTGACCAGGCTCCTCTTGAGTATGGTGGCTCTGTGCCACCTTATCATGTCCCTCAATCTTCTTTAGAGGAGTGGAAGCTTTCCCCATGTTTTCCTCCTCACTCAAAATGGCTAAATCATTATTTTTTTTCTCTTTATCACCTCCACTAGACTTGAGACGAGTGTCCTCATTTTCAGACTTGCTCTATTCTGAATTCACTTTCGTATTTTCTTCCTCTCTCCCCTCCTCATTATTGTCTTTCGAATTCGGGTAACCATCCAGGTTAGAGCTAAACTCCCCAGCATCCATCCGCTCCTCTTCCTTAGGGGCATCCTTATCAGAGCCATTAGTGCTCTTCACCTCAGTGTCCTCTTCCTCAATATGTCTTCGAGAACTGGAGGGTTTCAGTTTAACCTTTGTTATCTTTTTAACACTCTAATCCATAGCAGTTTCTTGTTAGCTAGACTTTGTTAAATATTTATATTTCAGATATGTTGTAAACTTTTGGGTTTCAAGATCCCTATAAAACCTGTTTTCCTTAATCAAAAACTATAAATGGAATTTTAGATGAATCTTGATTGAGAGATCAATCATATTCTTTTGCAAACATAATGAGGGAACAATATGATCTTATAGAGAACCCAAATGAAGAGGGAGTGATAACAAAGCTTTGGAAAAACCTTGGTGAGAGCAATCAATTGAGAGAGTCAATACCAGAATATTTCAAGCTTACCAATTTATGTTTGACAATGATATTGGGTTCAATAGAGGATGAGAGAGTTTTCAGTACTTTGGGCTTCTTGAAGTCAAAGGTTAGAAATAAATTGGACAAAAATTTGGATAATTCTTTGAGGCTCTATAATTCTAGGTATGAGTTAGATAGTTTCCCTTATGAAAAGGCTCTTAGCATTTGGAGAAACCAATGTCAAAGAAGAGGGATTGCCAACATTTCAAACCTAAGTGGCAACGACAGTGGTGGTGGCAGTGGCAGTGGTTCATGTCTTGATATTGGAAGCAATGAAGATGATGTTGACTTTGGCATGCATACTGACATTGATAGTGAATTTAAAGAAAAAAAAATGAACAATGAAATGTTAATGCAATAAATGAGGAGGATTCTAATGACAGTGATGCTGAATTGATCTAGGTAGAGTGGCAACTATAGCAACTTCTCAACTTCAAGTTCTAACTTCTATGTGAGTCAAGTAGTATGCTAGTAGCTCTGATCTAAGACACTATCTACTAATTAATTATGTTTGTAGAAGTTAATTTATAGCCTTCATTCACTACCCTTTTATAGATGATTAATTTTTTTTTGGAACATGTGAATGTTACAAACTTACATGTTGAGATTTTCATTGAAACTAGTTATTACTTTTAGAGTCTACATATGTTGAGATTTTTATTGATTGTATTTTTTAAAAATGTTGAGATTTTAATTGATTCTAGTTTCTTTAAGAAATTGTAACATAATGCATTTAACATAATAAGCTCTATTTAAAAAAAAATTGTATTATAATTTATAATTATAAATTAGCCTCTAACATAATACATTTAACAATTACAAACAATTACAACCCTTTGCAAATGAATCAATGCCAAATTGAAATGACCCTGAATTCCCTTTTGTAGATACAAGGGAACAACAATAGCTATAGGTCGGTTTGCAATTGTATATATAATTATATTATTACTACAATATACATTATGTGTGTACAATCACATTGCCAATTCGCCACTTGCCAATTGTACAATTTTTTCAAGTAGGAGTAGGGATTTTTTTTTTCCATTTGCTCTATGTAGTAATAGTATGCCAGTGCCTAACTATCCAACTATGCTGATATGCCGTCTCTTGATTCCTGTAACAACATTAAACAAAGTTGAAATTAAACCCAAAATTTGAAATTAAAGAGCAACATGTAACAAAATGATTATAGTACTATCACATACTAAATTGTTACTTCTTAGTGCTATTAGCTATGTCTGCCACTGACAACAAGAGTAAAAATTTGAGAAGATGACCTAGCTCTAATGAAGTTCTTTAGGGCACTCTATTTTGCATCATTTGGAAGCTCCATTTCTTTGAGGTTGTAGCTAAATAGTTGTAACCTCGTCAACAATGAATATATCACAGAGATAGTTTTACATGAATTGAGGAATTTATCTATAACTATGATAATGGTTTGATGCAACTTGCAATTCTTTATGGAGTGGTTTCCTTAGGAAAGTTTCCTAAATTAGAATTCATGGTGTTCTACAACTTTTTCATGTAATCTTCTTTTCCAATGAATCTTCCCTATGAGTTAGCAAGATTTGGTAATCCAACATTTAGCAAGTTCAGTATGTTGTGATTCATCTTCATCAAGTCTTTGGAAGAAGATTTGAGAGCTTCATCTCTTTCCATTACTTGTTCACAATTGTGACATACAACAAAGGACATTACAAAGGCATCCAAGCAGTTGTTTATTCCATGGTTTGCCAAATCCCTATCACTGGATCCCCATACTTTATTCAAAAAAAATTAACATGATTTTTTAAGGAATTGGTGAAGATTCCTTTTTTAGCCTTAACATCTTTTTTTACATTTTCAAAGAGAAGTCTAAGATTTTTATTTAAATCAAGCCATTCACACAAACTATCATCGTTCTTCATTATTTTGTCCCAATTTTCTTGCTTGATAAGTTTAACTGTGTTTATTATAGTATTCTTCACATGATGGTCTTCAAAAGATGTTGTTTTATTTTGTGCAATTACATTCTCCATCTTTTTCTTCATTTCAGACATCTCTTTTTCACTCTTTTTCAGTATTTCCTCTAGTTGCCCTTGCAAATTAGTTGCTCTCTTTCTCTCATCCTCTAATTTCTTCTTCAAATCTTGGATTTTATTTGCAATAGTTACCTCTTTTTTCTTCTCATCCTCGAGTTACCTTTTCAAATCATGGATTGTCTTTCTAGTGGACTCTTTTTTCTTTGCGTTGTCCAATTTCTTCTTTAAATAATAGAGTATTTGAGTAGACTCCTCTTTCTTTGCATTCTCCAATTCCTTCTCCAAATCCAAGATTTTCTTTACAGCTAACTCTTTTTTCTTTGCATTCTCCAATTTGCTCCTCATATGGTGGATTGTGTTACTACTTGCAGTAGCATTAGACTCCATTTTCTTCGCATTCTCCAATTCCTTCTTCAAATCAAAGATTTTTGTTGACTCCTCTTGTTTTTTCATATTCTCCAATTGCTTCTTCAAATTGTGGATTATGTTTGCACTAGACTCCTCTTTTTTCTTCTCATTCCGCAATTCCTTCTACAAATTATAAATTATCCTTGCCTTAGACTCCTCTTTTTTCTTTTCATTCTCCAATTCAATCGTCAAATTATTATTTTCCTTGATAGCAGAGTCCAGGTTGGTTTTCAATTTATTGTTGACCTATGCATTACTCTTTATAGACTTGAACAACTATGCAGTAAAGGCTTTTTCATGCTGAATTCTTTTTTGGCACTCATCCAGTTCTTTAGTCAAATTTTACAATTGTTCATTCATCTTTTCTTGCTAGAAAATTGCCTCTGTAGGAGAAGAATTCTTTATCCCATTTTGCAATTCTTTGAATCTATTATCTACTGCTTTCTCCTTGGCATTCACATTATAAAGGTCTTCCTGTAACTTTTCTATTTTCTTTGTGAGCCTTTTATTTTCCCTCTCTGTTTTCAGAAGTGTAGAGTAGACCATTTTGTTTCTCTCTTTTGATATATTGATTTTATCAATATTTTTCACTTTTGACAAATCCATTTGAAGATTGGTAACTTGTACATCATTACAATTTATTACATTTTCTGGTGGATTATTATCTCTACCCAGGGGCATAATAGCCATGAAGTTCATTATTTCATTGTTTGGATCATATGTTGGAAATATTCTGTTATTAGATTCCTAACATTCAACAAGTGCATCACTTTTCGAAGTCTTCATAATTTTCCTATTTCTTTTGCTTGTCTGATCAAACTTTGATGCAAACTTGTTCAAACTAAAATCTAGGTTTGCTAACAAAATTGAGTGTTTGAAAGGTGAATTATCAGTTGTATTATTGTATGCTTCTCCAACTCTAGTTAAACTTACTCCACCTATAATTGTATTTTGAGGATCGCCAACATACTGAAGATGGTCCATTCCAAATCTTGATGTTTTAGGACTATTTTTAGGGTTTTGTACAAAAGCTACTGGTACATACATCGTTGAAGTAACCGCTAACATTTCTTGTGGTGTAATTGTCATAACTTTTTTCTTTTTTACACAATGTTCATCCATGCTAGTGTCAGTGACAGCATGCCAGTGCTAGTGGGATCAACTACAATTGGATTTGAAGATTTAACAAATAATCTATTGAGATGACCTTCAAAAGAAGAAGTATAATGTTTCTTTCCCTTTCTAGATGAATTATCTTCAATCTAATTGGAGAGTCCAATGATTGGTTTACTTCCTCTTTTGGGTGGGTTTAGTATTGAAACTTGATTCCAAATCCCTTCACCACTTACACCAATGGGCCCTATACCTGCATAACTCTTTTTTTAAATTATCATACTTCCCCCTAACTATACATTCATTTAGTAGAATCACTCATTTGAAGATTAACAATATGTCTACCCTCAGTTGACCTGGAATCCTAAATACCTTGAATGTCGACATTAGACTCGAGGTCCTCTGTCTTTGAATATCACTGTCACTACAACTGCCAAAACCATATAGTACAGTTGGATGCTCTTTATTCCAATAATCATTGAAAATTTCACCCTCCTCAATTTCCTCAAAACCTATTAATGTCATTGGTTCACCCAAATTTTGCCTCATTTTCCAAAAATCAATCATCTTGGTTTGACACCACAATTCAGCTGCACATGCCTCTTTAATTTCTTTTAGCATAGACCTCTTAGAAGGTTTAGATGCTTTCTTGTAGAAATTTAAGTGTGTCAAAGGCTTTGATTTGTGTGACTCTAATATGTGCAATGTTGTAATTTGGGATGACAATTCTTGCATTTAAATATTATTCTTTGTTGCATGTTTCTCCATCTCTTTCTTAACCTCATTCTATGAATCCTTGTTTTTTAAATTTTCTATCAATGACATCTCCTGATGTTGATATTTTCTTGCAGAGTTCCCATTGGCAATAAATCTTGTTTTTATTATGTTCAGTGGATCATAATTCCAGTGACTGACAAAACCAAAGCCAAAAAAAGTTACCAATTCATTTGTCACTTTAAAAGCCTTTCTCTCAAATGTGAGGCCTCCAATTGTGAAAGGCAATTCTTTTTTTGTCTAGTGAAAAGTTCATCTACATTCTCCATCTACCATACATATTCTAGTGTAAAAACCCTTTCTGTAACATGCATTGGAAGTTTGTAGGGTTCAACCGCTAAACCGTAAAACCTTAAGACAATGTACTCTTCCATAAAGAACTGGTCAACTAATTGAATCTGACTTCCCAGTTGAATGCAATCTTTACAAGACATAGGCAATCTAGGCATCATAGTGCCTATGATTTTTTGGTAAATAAATGCCAAAAAGAATTCTACAAAATGGTTGTAGTTTTTATTATTAGTAGTCATCCTCATCTTATGTGTTCACTCATATACTAGACTTGGAGTCTCTAATTTCTTTTGGGTTTTCTCATCAAACTTATAGACCTCGATATCAAGCTTGTTGTTCTCTGTCTCAAATATGGGGTGATGCTTTGCTAAAAGAAGGTAGCACAAGTAACTTGTGAACCTAAATGTCTTCATCTTGCCTATAGTTGTACTTTTTTTAATCATTAGTAATTTTTGTTGCATAGATTCAACAATGTGCTGAACAAAATTATATTTTACATCTACGTTCTCAATCACTAACCATGATAATGGATATTATAAATCATTTCAAGAACACTGGCCACCACTTCCTTGTTACTGTCCAATCCTAGACAAAATGATAACAAAGAAATAGTATTATGAACCCATGGCACAAAAATATCATACTGATAAGGAGGCTTATGGTCTATTTCCACTGTCACACTAGGAGAGGACTCTGAGTTTATTAAACCTTTAATGTATGAATCTTGAAAAACTCTTTCTAGTTTGTAATAAGCCTGTGCTAGTTTATCCAAGTCAATGTGATCATTAAAGCTTTCTGGTTTAAACCCTAGCCCTAGGTCTAACAGAGTGAAAAATTCACTCTCAATTATGGATAAAATTTCTTCTTGAATGTTTTGGTTTATGATTCCCTTTCTATTTTCATCATAATTCTAAGTGCATAGCATTACTATTTTAGGGCAAGGGAATACTTTGTGTACATCGAGGTTTGCTAATCCAATAACCAAAGTAGCTAGTTTTTTTGCATGTGCAAGATTACTGTTGTTATATTTGTAATAAATTCTCTCCTTATGTAGATCTTTCCACTTATTAAATAATGAATATCTAATTCCCATGATTCCAAAATCTCCATGGATAATAGGATAAAAAATATCATGACATTCATCGATGAAACCTGGGGTTTGTAGCACTTGCATGAGTTCTTTAATGTCTTTCTTTTCCTTTATGCTTGCATTCGTATGAGAGGTTTTTGAATTTGTTTT
The DNA here is from genome assembly GCA_028749045.1 of Cupressus sempervirens. Lineage (NCBI taxonomy): Eukaryota > Viridiplantae > Streptophyta > Pinopsida > Cupressales > Cupressaceae > Cupressus > Cupressus sempervirens. Next base: position 573,196,289 of record CM053785.1, read on the forward strand.
TCCCATGTCTACTACTGGTTATTACACAAAATTATTCTTCAAGCCTTACTTAAAAAAATTGTAAAGTGTAAACCTAAGACAATTAAAATCAAGATTTCTATTGCTGCAAATTGCAATAAACAAAAAATTTAAAAATTAAAATATTCGAAATCGAGATTCGATAATTGGTGTTGTTCTCTGATACTCAAGTTTCACACTTTTAGAATTCAATCTTCAAAACACAAAATGGAATTCTTTCAATCGTTAAAAAGTTAAAATTTGAAAACCCTATTGTATCAGACTCTTGACTTGCAGAACTTTCAACTTCATACTCTAAAAACATAGAAGGTTAATAGATAAAGTTAAAATGAAAGTATTAAATGATTAATGGTTTTAGGTACTTTACTAATAGTATGTAACAATGTACATGTAAACAACATAAAGACTCAATAATGTAGTTCTGTACATAACTATAATAATAAAAAGTAAAAAATTATTATATTAATATACATTTAAATTTTGAAATTTGCTCATTTTTTATAAATAAATAAATAAAAATTGAACTTAATTATCGATATGATTTTTCAATCAATTTGTGGAATGCTATCGCTATTGTCAAGAGTCATTTAGAATCGTGACACTTGTTAAGGACACGTGTTAGGATTCTAGATGTTTCTTGACAATAGCGACAATGGACCCAAAATTTACTCAAAATTCATCCCGGACTGTTACCGTTGGCATTGATTTACCTTTTACTTAACAATCGCGGCATCACCGAGTTGGGACTAAGTAATAATTTTTTTAAAAGACTAAACATAATTATTAATAATATTAACTGAGTCCTGACACTTAATTGAGCTTTGCAATGACTAGACACGTGTCACAATTTTGGATGAATCTAGGCACATGAGAAAACATTTTTCAAATCATTCTGAAATTCATCTCGGACTGTTGATGATTCTTTTAGTCAACAGTCAAGATTTCAGATAGAATCTTCAGGTACACGTGTCCTGATTTCGGATTAATTTAATTATTTATATAAAATATTTAATATATGTAAAAAATATAATTTATAATAATTATTAGAATAGTTATAATATAATATAAATAAAGGATTTTCTTTTCTATCATAAACTATTTATTGTAAAGATGATATGAAAAATTTAATGAAGATATATTAAATTTTATAAAATACAATTGTTGCAAGATATGAAACAAGTGTTGCATAGTGGCTTAGTACTTACCTTTAGTTTTTATATAAATCTATTTTAAATTTAATAAATTTATTATAATATATAAAATATTTTACTTAATAAAAATGTTATATAATTATATTTTTCTATAACGATGTTAATTTAAATTTAAATTTCATTCATAAATATAATCATTGATATATATGTTCTATTACATATATATCATATGATTATAATTATATTATATTATATTATAAATAATTATATTATATGTTCTATTATATAATAAATAATTATAGTATAATAATAATAATATTTTTATAATAATAATTTTTAAATGATTATATAATATAAGTAATATTATTTTTAATTGAATGACAAAAAATATATTATAATTTATAAAAAATACATTATTAAAATATAAAATATAAACCAATGCACTTACATTAAAAAAATAAAAATATTAACGTTAATGAATCACATTGAAAATGAAATATTTAGCTCTTATATCCAACCAATATAAGAGCTAAATGAATTCATCCAATCATAATTTAGAAAAATATTATATAAAAATTTTTAAGTTAAAATTTTTGCATCTATGTTATGTAATATATTAGTTTGATGAAAGAAATTACAATGATTTATTCTTACTCATAAAAATATGAAACACATTTAATCACTAGTTAAAGTCTAAAATCCAAAATGTATCACAATAGTACTTAGCTCTAAGCCTACCGACAAGTACTAATAATAAATTATAATGACAATAGTTTAATTCAAATAAAATAATTAAAATTTAAAAATATATTACAAATGGTATATTTTTATTCATATTTATTATTTAGTTTCAGAATTAAAATGTAATATAATTTAATTATCGATAAATTATTAACATATATTGATAATTGTGATAATTGTTAATAAACATAATTATTAATAATATTAACTAAGTCCTGACACTTAATTGAGCTTTGCAATGACCTGACATGTGTCACAATTCTGGATAAATTTAGGCACATAGGAAAATATTCTCTAAATCGGCCCGAAATTCATCTCAGGCTGTTGATCTTTCTTTTAGTCAACGGTTGGGATTTTAGGTAGAATCATCAAGTACGTGTCCTAATTTCAGGTTGAAATAGAATTTAACTTCAATCATTTAAAATTTGGCCCGAAATAGAGCCGTGGTCATTGAAAAGAATTTAAATAGCATATTAATTAATATAGAGAAAATTATTGAAATAAATATTGTTAAAAAAATTGTTATTAATTATTATTATTATATTTTTAAGTTTACCATGTCAAAATCATGATGTTAATTTAATTATTTACATAAAATATTATATATATATATATATAAATAAAATATAATTTATAATAATTATTATAATAGTTATAATATAATATAAATAAAGGACTTTCTTTTCTATTATAGAAATGATTTTCTTTTCTATCATAAAATTTTTATTGTAAAGATGATATGAAAAATTCAATGAAGATATATTAAATTTTATAAAATAAATTTGGTGCAAGATATGAAATAATAATGACAATAGTTTAATGTAAATAAAATAATTAAAATTTAAAAATATAATTATAAATGCTATATTTTTATCCATATTTATTATTTAGTTTCAAAATTAAAATGTAATATATTTTAATTATCTATAAATTATTAACATATATTAAAAATTGTGATAATTATTTATAAACTATTCTTCATCATTTAAAATATTTCATAATGAAAAAAAGTTAGGTGACAAGATAGGTACAAAATAAAAAATTGACAAATAAATTATCAAAATTGTATTTAACTTTATTAAGGTTATAATCTTTAGTTTCCCTTACAATCCGTTCTTATCACTTCATTTGTTTTAACCAATCAGATTAAAGAAAAATAGTTTTAGAAATTACAAAACTTTTAATCGGATAATTTTCAATTGAATAATTTTATAGTATAAATCGTTAATCAAATATATTATATGAAACCATAAAAGGATTGTTGAAACCCTTTTTTTTTTTCTAAGTTATAAATTTATAACTATTAACAATTAATTATTTTAAACAAAGTCACAGACTAACATTTCAACAATGCATTGAGAATCGAGATGCCAAAAACAAAATCGTAGACTAACAAGAAGTTGGAACAATGATTTGAGAAGCCAAAAACTATTGTTTTCATTGATAATATTTTAGAATGTACAAAGCATAGATATTCAAAATAGCTAATTAAATTAGCCTGGTTTTACTATTTCGTAATTTACATTAAAGGGCAAGGTCCAATCCAAAGAAAAAATAGATATCTTAAAAATAATTTTTTGCCCAAAAGGCAACGGTTAAGGAAACAGGATTCAGGAAACAAGGAATAGGGAATCAAGGAACAAGGAGGCTGAAAGCATCAGCGAGCTAAGGGGCCAAGGGCTTGAAGCCTTCAATCAGAGAGGTCTTCAAGTCCCTTCGCAAGGAATCTATTGGAGAAGATGATGTCATTGAACTCGTCCAACCATGTGAAGTCAGTCTCATTGACGTTGTCCAACAACATCCACTTCCAAAGAAAATCCCTTTTGAGTCGCGCCAACTTTTGATGATGAGTTAATTGTCATTTGTTCATGCCAAGAAGGAAAGGATGTTTTTGTACAATGCTCCCTATGCCTTGCTCCCAAAACTTGTCTGCTACATTTGCAAAAGGGATGTTAATTCCTGACCTCGGTACCTACTTAGCCAATACAAATTTTTTGAAATCATCTTTTAAAAATGTTTCCTTAAAAAAATTACACGGAAGCATCATGATGTCTATTTGACTACCTCCATGGTCGAGAAGAGACGCAAGGAAGTGGGAGGTAATATCTGTGGACATATGGTATCTCTTATCATTTTTTAAGAATTCATGGCCGAGGACCATGAATATAGCATAGCAGATAAAAGGACTTTGGGCATATGGCTTGCAAACCATGGCAAGGACATCATCAGGAATCCTGTCCAAAAAGGGCTTTTGCAGAGCCATTGTAGTGCATTTTAGGTGAATTGGTGTATCCGTGACTAAGATTCAAGAAGCTCTGTAAACCAAATTCAGATTGAAGAATTTGAGAAATGATAATGAAAGAGGAATTGAAGAGGCTATTTAATGGTAGTTGCATTAAATTCTTTGGCTTTTGCAATCTTTCATATTTTATTTTTTCCTATTCTTATTAATTTTCAAGTGCGCGAAACATCGAAATGTATTGGCATTAATGTTAGATAGTCAAAATTGCTTGACATTGTGTAAATTCTAGTTAATGATTTCCATGCAAAACTTTCCACATGTCTCCATTCTAGAGAATTTCATGCTACTCCAGGTCTTTTCAAGTGAGTGGCACTGAAATGCATCTTCTCTTACTATTAACAATACGAAAGTGACAATAGACGATTTGGTAATAGTGACACTAACATAATGACATTACGCCATTATTAATAATAGACCTAAGATAGTACACAAGTTGAAACTTGAAGTGACTACTTAGTAGTCAGTATAGTCACTAGCCAATAAATGTACAAATTTGCTTTTAGATTAAATAATTTTTCAGTTTACCAGTAAAGATTAGCCAAGACAATTATTATTCATTTTCTTACAAAAAAAGTAATTTTTCTCTAACATTATTAATTCATTTTTGGCAAGGGAAAAAATAGCCATCATTTATGTAGGAGTTGATGAAATCCAACTCCATAGTCGCCAAGATTAGCTGCATGCAAATAACCCATTGAAGGGAAACCATGAAGGAAGAGGTGAAGCTTGGAAAAAACCCTAAACGAACATGAGAGAGAACATATTGCAAAATAATGGAAATATATTTACAATGAGTTGTGTGTAAATACAATGAGAGAGCCCGAATATAAAGGCCTCATGAAAGCTTGTAGAACAAGCTAGAAAGAGGTAGAAGATAAGGTTGACAACTAAGCACTCTTCCACAAAAAGGTGGAACATGCTAGATGGGAACAAACTCTCGTGTTGTCAACAACTCATCATTACATGCATTAAATACTAAATATTAAATAAATGCATTAACCTAAGTAAGCTTATGTAAATAGAATAAATAAATAATTATTAATTATTTACTCTAACAATTTATTTATTTGTCAGCAAGAAAAAATATTAATTCACCACATTTAAAATGATTTTTGCTAGGGCAAGAAAAAAATCGCCAACATATAATATTTTATTTCCCTATATGGAACACTAAATCGCCCTCAACATTAAAATTTTCATGCCCACAAAATGTTGGATTCACTAGCATTTTAGGCATTTTTCTCAGGAGGGGTTTCTTAAAGTTATCACTGCTAATGTCTTCGCAAGATGTCTTTGCATAAATACTATGCCTTTTCACAAATTGTTGCTACGTCAGCTAAGACCATAATATACTTTTCAAACTTAGAGTAAACATCTAGGATGTTGGCCCTAATTGGTCAAGTATTAATTCTGCTATTCTATTTCACTAGTAAATCATGAATATCTCTTTTTCATACTATCTGTACTAATGTCCAAGATTATACACATCATCTTCAACATGTATATTGTCTCCATCTATCTTTTCTAGTCATATAATATGACATCAAAAATATTTTACATACAAAACAATGTATTGTTGTAAACCTATTTCATACTTAGACAATTTTTTGAGTACCAAAAGCTAAGTATTTTTATTTCCAAGGTTTTGTGCAAGTAAGTACATCATGTGTTGCCATTAATGACAACAATTACATTGCTACATAAAGCCAATTGTCAACAACAGTTAGCCTCGTAGGCATCAGTTTTAATTATTTGTTAATTAATTTGCATATTATGCAAAACTCTAATTTTCATGCAATCTCTTTGTATGTTATTGTTTAGGATTTTTATTGCAGTTTTTACTATCTTCCTTGATCAACAACCAAGGTTAAGTGTTTTAGTTTTCCTTTATAATGTACTCTTTAATTTTAGAAATATGCATTCAATAAAAAGAAAGTTTTTATTTTGAGTTCTTTGTTTATGCTCTATTTTTTATTTCTTTGATTATTATTATAGCATAAGAGATTTTATTTTAGATCTTCAATTGGTATCAGAGTAGGTTGTAGAATATTGTTCTCTTGCAAGCAAAGCAACAGTTTTCTCTAAGATATTTCAGAATGGAAAATGGTGGCAACTTTTCGTTCTAGCTTTTGCTATTTTCTAGAGACAACTATGAATATTGGAGTATCAAGATGAAGACCCTACTATTATCTCAAGATCTTTGGGAATTAGTAGAAGGAGGATACACTGAGCCTATAGACCTAAATGCTAAAAATGACTTAGCATAGGCTCATCGAAATTAGTTGAAAGAAGACAAGAAGAAGGATAATTGAGCTCTTTTTCTCATTCAAACTGCATTGGATGTGTCTATTTTTCCCACTATAACTGGTATGAAAAAGTCAAAGGATGCATGGGAAGCCCTTCAAAAAACATACCAAGGATTTGACAAGATAAGATTGGTGAGACTTCAAACCCTTTGAAGAGATTTTGAACATTTAAGGATGAAAGAAGCTGAGTCCACTCATGAGTTTATAAAGAGGGCTCAAACTACTATCAATCATCTTAAAACTCAAGGGAAAACTATCACAAACCAAAAATTAGTAGAGAAGATTTTGAAATCTCTTCCTCCAAAGTTTGATCCAGTGGTCATAACCATTGAATAGAGTAAAGATACTTCTACCTTCAAATTAAAGAGTTGATAGGTTCTTTGCAATCACATGAAGAGCGCATGCAATGTTCAACAAAGAATCTAGTGCAAGCCTTCCAGTCTACAGTCAAAATTGAAATAAAACCTGTAGCCCCTTTTCAATCAAACAAAACTCAAGGAGAGTCTTCTACATCAAGAGGACATGGTAGAAAAAGAGGAAGAGGAAATTTTTGAGGAAAAGGAAGGAGTTATGAGGATCGAAGAAGCATCCAATGCAGATATTTTGAAAGGTATGGACACTATGAATCTGAATGTAGAAAGAAAAAATCTAATTTGAATAAGTCAAGAGCCAACTATACTGAAGAATCTCTTGAAGATGCAAAATACTTTACATTCTTTACATGTAATTTGGAAAAAGAACCTCAGAAGGACATATGGTTTCTTGATAGCAGTGCTCAAATCATATGACAGATAAATCTAATCTCTGTATCAAATTAGATGAATTTATGAGAAGTCAAGTCAAATTTGGTGATGATAAAGAGGTTGATGTTATGGGAAAAGGTACCCTTGCAGTGAAAACTAAGCAAGGATAAATTACTTATATTCATGACACCTTGCATGTGCCCAAGTTACAATATAATCTTTTGAGTATGGGGCAGCTTGTAGCAAAAAATTATAAGGTTGCTTTTGAGGATAATTGCTACAAAGTTTTTGATAAATCAGCTAACCACCATCTTGTAGCAAAGACTTGTATGATAGAGAATAAATTGTTTTCTCTCACTTTGATTTCCACTAATTTGCATGCTCTTAAGGCAACCACAAATGATTCATGGTTATGGCATGAAAAATATGGTCATTTGCATTTTCAAGGCTTAAGTTTGCTTCATAAAAAGGACACGATGAGAGGACTTCCTATAATTTAGAGAAAAAAAGAAGTTTGTTCAGGGTGTGTTGTTGGAAAGAAACATTGAGAAATTTTTTTGGTGAACAAGTCATGGAAGGAAAAATCTCCTCTAGAGTTTGTGCATTCTAACATTTTTGGTGCTATGCAAGAGGAATCCTTAGGTAAGAATATATATATTTTGACCTCTATTGATGATTTCTCACACCACAAATGGGTTTATTTTCTTAAGAAAAAATATGAAGCACTTGGATGCTTCAAGCATTTTACAGTTATGGTAGGAAAACAAAGTGGGTATTCTATAAAAAATACTCAAAACAGATAGAGGGGAAGAATTCATCTCCAAAGAGTTTGTTGATTTATGCAACATGCATGGCATTCAAGATAGCTTACGACAATCTTTACCCCCTAGCAAAATGGTATTGCAGAAAGAAAGAACCATACCATTACAGAGATTGCATGAAGTATGCTAAAGTATTAAGAACCTTCCAAATTTTTTTGGGGGAGTTGTAGTGGCAACCATAATTTATATTTTGAATCGAAGCCCAAAAAAAGTGCTTCATAATATCACTCCAAAGGAATCTTGGAGTGGACACAAGCCCTCAGTAGCTCACTTTTTTGTATTTGGTTTCCCTGCATATGTTCATGTTCCTATTCAAAAGAGGAAAAAGTTGGATGCCAAATCCCAACTTTGTATCTTTGTGGGATATTTTGATTCCACCAAAGGATATAATTTTATGAACCTGATACAAAGCAATGGATATTTAGTCAAGATGTGGTTTTTGATTAAGGGGGAGTGTGTCAATGGAATAAAGAAGATCAACAATCTACACCAATCATCATGGGTAATGAAGATGTTCAAGTCCCTCCTCTCCCCATAAGCTCAAGCCCAATTCTACCAAGCCCACCAAGTTCTACTCCAGGTGAAAGTTCAAACTCACAATCCAGTCCAAGTTTCTCACAGAAGGTATGAAGTTTAAATGAAATATATGAAAGGAGTTCTACTATGAATTTGTTTGCTAACTTTGCATTGTTAAATTCCATTCAAGTTGAACCTTCTGTGTATGAAGAAGTTGTGATAGAACCAATGTGGATTGATGCTATGAATGAAGAGATGCATGCTATTGAGAAAAATGATGCATGGGAATTAGTTCCACTTCCAAAAGACAAATAGGTGATTGGTGTCAAATGGATTTACCAGGTGAAATATCATGCTAATGGATCTGTGAAAAGACACAAAGCTAGACTAGTTGCCAAGGGATTTACACAAACACCTGGAGTAGATTATTCAAAAACTTTTGCTCCAATTGCCAAGTTTGATATAGTAAAATTATATTATCTATTGCTGCTCAAAAAAAGTGGTCAGTCTATCAGATGGATGTAAAATCACCTTTTCGAAATGACTATATTGATGAAGAAGTTTATATGGATCAGCCTATTGACTATGAAATTTTAGGAAAAGAACCCTTGGTTTACAAGCTGAAAAAAACACTCTATGGGTTAAAGCAAGAACCACGTGCTTGGTATGCATGAATTGATAGTTATTTCTTGAAGAAAGGATTCATTTGAAGTCCTTTAGAGCCAACCCTCTATATCTAACATGTTGGTAATGATATTCTAATTGTTTTCCTTTATGTTGATGATCTCATTTTTGCAAGTAATAGCCCATCTCTCATAGAGAAATTCAAAGAAGAAATGAAACAAGCATTTGAGATGTCAGATCTGGGACTTATGCATTATTTTCTTGGGATAAAGGTGCAACAACAACTTGACAGTATATCCATTTCTCAAACCAAATTTGTTTTTGATTTATTGAAGCAGTTTAGAATGAAGTCATGCATGATAGTTGCTACCCCTATAGCCCTTGGTGAAAAGTTAACCAAGGATGATCCAAGTCCCCATGTTGATTCTACATTATACAAAAGTTTGGTTGGGAGCCTCATGTACCTTACTACAATGAGATGTAATATTATGTATTTCGTGAGCCTCATCTCTTGGTTCATGCAAGATCCACATGAGTCTCATTGGCGAGTTGCAAAAAGAATCTTAAGATATGTGAGTGGTACACACAATTTTGGTATTCATTATTCTCGTAATGATAAATTTGATTTGGTTGGTTACACAGACTCTGATTGGGCCAATTCAATGGATGATCCAAAGCCAACCTTTGGTATGTTTTCTCACTTGGTTTTGGAGTTATTTCATGGAGTAGTAAGAAGGAGGCAACCATGGCTCTCTCTTCAGCAAAAGCAAAGTATATTGCAGCAGCAACAGCCAGTTGTCAAGCGATATGGATTCGTAGGATTCTAGAAGATTTGCATTTGGTTCAAGAATATCCTACAACTATTTTTTGTGATAAAAATAGTGAAATTGCAATGACCAAGAATCCAATGTTTCATGCTAGATTGAAGCACATTGAAATTTTCCATCACATCATTTGAGATTTGGTTTAGAATGGTATAGTGGAGTTACAGTTTTTCTCAACCGTTGAGCAAGTTGCTGATATCTTCACCAAAGCTCTCACTACTACCAATTTTATTTCCTTGAGAAATTAGCCTGGTCTCATTCCCATTGTTCATGTAGGGGAAGATTGAAGGCATGCACTACTACCTTCATCGCATCACTCCAAACTTTTCGCTCGTGACGACATGCATTGGTCATGCGTTGAATGCATTCTCAATGGACCTAGTTCCACATCGTTCACATTATTTTCATTTAGATTTTTTAATGTATTTCATGCTTAATAAAATTGCATGTTACAGTGAGCCTCGTAGGCATCAGTATTTATTATTTGTTAATTAGTTTGCATATTATGCAAAACTCTAATTTTCATGCAATCTCTTTGCATGTTATTGTTTATGATTTTTTATTGTAGTTTTTACCATCTTCCTTGATCAATAGTCAAGGTTAAGTGTTTTAGGTTTTTTTTATAACGTACTATTTAATTTTAGAAATGCACATTCAATAAATATAAAGTTTTTATTCTAATTTTGGTTTTTCATTGTTTATACTCTATTTTAAGTTATTTGATTATCAATATAGCATAAGAGCTTTTATTTTAGATCTTCATAGGTAAGGGTATGGGCAATAGAGAGAACACTAACATGTACTGGAACAACAAGTAATTTATCAAAGGAATTTCCTAACAACTATATTAAGCACCAACTCAATCATATGATGCCTCTTGTGAAATAGATCAACTAGCTTAGTCGAATAGTGATATGCTTGGTATCTTGAGCCTCCTTACAAGGCTTTTGCTAAAAGAGAATCAACTTGCCTATAACAATAGAAATAGGAAAAAAATAAAATGAAATAAAATCTAAAATTCTGAGTCCTCTTTGATCAAACTGTCACAAATAGGAAGATAAGATTAGAAATAATCTATTTTTCTATGATCAATAGATGCGTTATTCAATCTATCCCAGATTGGAACCTGAAGAAAATTTTCCTCCACAAACTTGACATTATTGAATAATAATATAATAAAAGATACAATCCTTGATTTCATATCTAATTTTTTTAATAAAAAAAGTAGAATTATATCACCCTTGAGAAGCTAAAAAGATGGATCTTCATCCTATGACGATAGAAATTCCAATTGCAGTCAAGAATATACACCAGGGTAAAGAAAATAAGGGCATGTATAAAAATAGATAGTGCATTGGTCTAAAAGTTGCAAAACTCTATAAATCAGCCCTTGGCAAGATTTTGAAACAGTAGAACTAGCTAGCTTGAAAGGTCTCATTCTTCAATATTCCTCAAATGTGAAGTTTTTGAGCCTATAAATGTAGCACATGGCACATAATATTTACATCACAATTTGTCTTCGCAAATTACCTTTTTGGAAATCTCTCTCTGCATATCTTTCTGAAAGGCTATCCCCATAAAGTTTCTCCAATGCCTATCAAGGTCATATTTGCATTTGTGTTGCCTTTGCCCCAAATCTCACATGAACATCTTTTCAATATAATTCGGTGCATCTATGAATGGATGCTTGAATAAGTTATTAGCTTTGAGGTAATTGTTTATTAGTTAATTACAAATGAAAGCTTGTTTCTTAAAGTTCTTCCCTGAGACATCAGAAAGAAAAAGAAAAAGAAAAACCTTTTTTTTTCCACATAACATACATGCTTTGTTCTTTTTTCTAAAATTCCTAGCATTTACACTAGTAATTTTTGTGTTGAGACATTGAATAAATAGCATGTCGAACAAGTCTTGAAAACTTTGTTTTATGCATTTTTTCAAACTTTGACTTGTTTTATGAATTAGTCTCTCCATGGTAAATTTTGGGCAGCCATTATCCTTCGATTTTGTCACTTAGAAAGAAAATTTGTGCAAAAATAATATGTGTACACCTTGAAAACACATAAAATATCTATAAAAACCCTATCAATTAGAACTATCAATTCGTAATTGATATATTCTTAGGGCATAATTGAGCAACACAGTTTGTCGCACCAATCTTTTTAGGATGACATCTTAACAACACCAAGTAGCACAAAAATAACCCTTTAGCTCATCTATACAACATGCCCATTCCATTACATTTATATATTAATTTTATAAACTCCCTCTTGAACATAATTGATTATGTCGAGCCCTTCATCTATAACTCTAGTTAGCTGCCTAACCCATATCCCCATATTTCTTTTCTTGAGTGTCTAGGAGCTACCCTAGGCATCTCATGGGAGGTGATGCGATAAAACTAACATGTGTTATGTGGAACACCCCTTTGATTAGCTAGAGCATAATGACCACATGACATAAATCTATATCCACCTTCAAGAACACCCCTTTGATTAGCTAGAGCATAATGACCACATGACATAAATCTATATCCACCTTCAGGAAGGAAAAAAGAAATAAGCAACTCCTAGTTTTCATGTAGTTTTTTAATACAAATTAAAACTATATTTGGTGTAGGACAAAGAGACATGTAGAACACATAGAATAGGTAAGCTTTATGTAGCCAACTGTCTTCTAGTGCATCCACAAAATGCAATGTAGCAACATGGTACCAAGGGGCTGAGACATTGAAAGGGTAGGGACATGAACATTGCCTCATTTGTTTGTGATAGGGGCTACATGAAAGTTGTATAAGCATTCAATAGGCCATGTGCATAGCTCCCAACAGTAGGTGGCATTCAATAGGCCATGTGCAACCAAACCTTAGAGCAGAGGAAGCTTGGACAATTTATGACAAATTTGATAAACTCATGGTGTGTTATAAGGTGAACACACCGCCATATGAGATGTAAGATTTCAATCGAGTGCATACAAAATAATCTATTGTTTTTAATCTCAAATAGGGACCATAGACAAGCCAAGATATCTTTCTATGGAACTTGAATCCTTTGATTTTCTAGATTTAATGACTCATATATTTTTTCAAATGGTGTATTAAAGGATTAAATGTTTGGCGTATTTCACATGCCATGATTATCAATAATCACACATCCCAAGCTACCTCCTTGTAGCCTTTACATAGCCATTAGGCCTTGTTGCCCAAGATGGAAAATTAGAAAATTCAAACTCATTTCTTACACCTACAATCTCAAATGCATTTTGCAGCCTCTTACACCTTATTTACATGCCAAAATCATTTAATTATAAATCCTACATGCTTGACCTCATGTAGGTCCTTGGGACAATGAGGTGCTCTTGCACCATATTCCACCCTAGAAAACAACTCATGCCCCATGAGTACCATGCTCCATATGAAATTCAAATGATTTGAATATCTAAAAAAAGAAACACTTGCATTATAATCCATGAAATAGGGGTTAAGATATAAGAGATTCCTATTTGTGGGTAACTTATGTAGCTCATCTTTGTTGATTAAGTTGGTTGCCTTGTCAAGTGGTGCTCTTCCTTTGTGTGATATTTTGGATTAGTATTCAAAGTTTGTTTGCTGGTCTAATTGTGCACAATAGAACACATGACTGATCCAATCATTACCCATGCACTCGAGTTATTGTTTTTGACCTCCTTTTACCTTGGTTTAGATTCAAATTCTTACTTCAAGAGTGGTTCTTAACAAACATGACAAGGTTTGGACCATCCTATTTATCATTATCTTGCAAAAATTTCAACTTGAATCTCCTCCCACTTTTTTTGACAAGGTATATGTTCCTCCTTCCATCATATAGGATCTCCCTATCAAATTTCTATGGTCTTCCAAAAAAAAATGGCGACCTTCCATTAATCACATCACACAAAACTATTTCCAAATATTGCTAGTCTAAAAGTCAACATATGCCTACTACCTCATGAGTAGTTATTGGTTTTGGTTATGAGTTACCCAACTTTCCCTATAAGGTCTTGGCTGAGGCATCTAACTTTCTCATTGGGTGTTTTAAAAATTTCCTTCCTTGAATGCAATCTCTCATCATTCTCATGCTCCCTGATCCATCTTGGAAGCATTTTAGAGATATCAATAACATTTTAGAGATATCTATAATAGTTCACAAAATCAAACTAACTTGAAGAGAAACATACATAACTATGCTAAAAGCACACATGATTCAGTATTCCTAATATTATCACATGAATTATTCATGAACATTGTTGAAAGGTACAGAATAAAATACTCTTTTCTTTATTTCCTAAACTTCTTCATAATCTACCAATTGTTCTTTCACCATCACACAGTTATAGTGTAGGAAGAGAATGTAAAATTTGAACAACAGAGTTGCTAACCTCATAGATATAAATGGAAAACATGTAAGCATATGTGGGCATGAAAACATCCTCACCATTGATGTAAAATAGGTAGCTTTGGCCAATGTTGCACGGGAAGCCTTAATAGTTGAGATTGTAACACCTACAATGAACACCTATCTATAGATCAAAGTAGTAGATGAATACCCTTCTAGTTAAGAAGCTTCTTATGAGATTCTACACATCTCTTATTTCTTGTGTTGTTTCCATTACACACCATAATCTTTTAAATTCACATTAGCATGCAATCAACAAGAATTCCCCAGTATTCAATAACTTATCGAGCAACATATTCAACACCCTTTCATCATTAGAATTCTTCTAGAATCTAATTGTTCCATTTTGGTTCAAGATCTTTACTTGGACCTACTTGGATACCATGTTAAATTTTAGAAATGAATGGATGGAAATTATAGCAACAAGCCATTAAAAATTATCCACTCTTTAGTCACTGACATCAAGAATGAGAGCCACGATATGAATAGTTAGTTCAATGCAAAAATCCATGCCAAAGATATCTGCCAAGAGCATAACTCAACAGTTGTAATGAAGCAAACCGACTCAGCTTCTCATTCTCAAGACATAAGGAATGACTCTCTAGGAAGGTGTAATGCCCCGCTAGGTGACCCAAAGTAATTAACCTAAAGTTTTACTAAGTTTGTCAAACATTTTTTTTTAAAGATATTAACTAACGAAAATAGAAATAAATATAGTGGAAGCAATAACGTACACATAAGCACATACCATAAAACAAATTACAATTCTTAAGGGTCTCATAATGTTGAATTATCTTTAAGTTTAATTAATACTAAAACCAATATATAACACATCCATATTAAAGAATAACTACAAGTACAAATCCATTTAAATAATATACAATTACAAGATGCCACTTGGCAATAAACATAATGCACAGTCATCCACTATATAAGTCACAGGGTATGAGAGGCTAAAATAATATACATCATGAAATAGATTACATCATCTCATAAGATCTATGAAATAAAATACAATACAATACAATATAGTACAACCATCTATCATAGTACAAAATAAACATAATGAAAGAGAGTACAGAACATGGAACTCTAGCCATGACATCAAACTATTGGATCTCAATGGTATAAGAAAATGCACTACCACCTGATCTCATAGAACCTAAATGGACCACTCCCACCATGTTGAGGAGATAGTCTCAAGTCCTAAATAGGATAACAAACTCAAAAGTCAAATCCAACATCTAATTCAAGGAAAACCTAAAAAGAAATCTAACTCAAGGTACTAAGACACAATGACATCTAAACCCAAAGGAAACAATGACACGCATGAAATCTACTATGCAAGTGGGCAAGTGTCATCGCATGAGCCAACTCTAAGGTTATCTAGCAATATTTCAATACTCTAGCCCCCTAGTGTCTCTATGCGGCATCAATATCCTTTTGTATAGACAAGGTATATTAACGAAGCAAGGTCACAACCAAGCATCCTCCATACTCCCATCCTAGTCTATACTAGCACTAAAGGCATGGGCGAGGAAAAAAAAAGACTCTATTAATTCATTTTAAACCCATTTAATGAGATGTTATCACTTATTAAAATAACCTACAATGGGTTACCTGCCAGCCTCTTTAGGGCCTTGGTTTCCATTGAAAGCCACTTCGCAACATGACATATAGAAAACCTACCCTAAGCTCAATAAAAGTTGAAGATCTCAAATGACTATAAACCACACATTAGTTCTTAAACAAGGAACTAGAAAGTACTGAAATATCACTAATCAAAATCACAGATTCCACCAATACAATCATCCTAATAGGACTGATCAAAAATCAAGTATACATATACCAAACTCATAACATCACATGACATCACATGACATGAACAAAAAAAATTAGAATAATCACCTCAATCCTAAACAAGGAACTGGAAAGCAAACCAAGACAATTGATTGAAGACTCAAAGGTTATATCAGGAAAATTCATACCATTCACCTCAGTTTCACATAAGAACACTAGAAAGAAATAACAACCAATAGATCATAACTCATCATAGAACGTACACGACACATTACCCTGGTTGGGTATAAAATATCATGATCAAAACTAACCATAACATCATTACATAACAAAACTCCCAAAGCCGTTGGTAAGATCCTGACTGGTCAAAGCTAAGTCAACCCAAAACCCAATAGTAAATCACACATCATAAAAAGAGTGCATACAAAAGTAATTTTCTCTTGATATATCAAGTTTGAAACACAAAGGTTCAATTTTTATAGGTTTCCAAGTTCTCATTTTTCATTTTTTCAAGCATTACAAATTTGCTAAAGTTTTCAAATCCACATGAGTCTCAACACTCAAAAAATCACAAGAAGTTGTTTAAACATCATTTTCATAGTTCAATTCATTTCCAAAATACAAGATTCAATAAACATACACATTAAATTTTTCATCTTTACAAACATGACATATTGATAAAGTATTCGCTTACAACTAGGATTCTAGTTTTCATTACCAAAGTATCAAAACTACTAAGGTTTTCAAATTATCAAAAGATGTAATCAATTTCCCCTAATAATAAAAATTATTTTCATATAAAATCGAATCATTAAGAAAAAATTGAGTTTACCAACTTACCCATTTTTACAAAACAACAATTATTTAATTAAATCAACCTTAGACTTAAAATAAATAATTCAAAAATAATTATATAGGTTTACTACAGAAAACCATTCCCCAAAACTCATCCTATAAACTAACATATAATTTAAATTCATCTAAACCAAATTAAATAATTAATATTAACTATTAAAATGATAATAATTAACTATTAATAAATAATCTCAATTTATTAATAATTATCATTACTATAATAATAGTAAGGTTACCTAATCATCCTCTTCATTTTTGGGTGAAATTTGTTTTTAAGGAAGTTGGTGAGGCTTTAGGGGATTTTCGTATGGTTGATCCCCAATCCTTTGAGCATTACCATTCTACTTATGCAAGGATTCTACTTGATATTGATGTTTCTAAGGGTCTCCCAGCTGAGCTTCTTTTACATCATTCAAAGGGATCTTGGACTCAGTTGATTCACTATTAGGGCCTCCCTTTTAGGTGTAAAAATTGTTTCAATACTGGTCATTTGGCTGCTAAGTGTGAGTATAGGAACTCTTCATACAAACGTCCCTCCTCTTGGTGGAAGGGTGTTTTGGAACAACATTATACAGTTTTCAAATCTTCTCCTACAGATGGGGATTCTAGTTCTGTGTTGGTGAATGCTTCTGCTTCCAAGCTGATGCCCAAGATGGTTGTTCTGGTCCTCTTGGTGCAGATTTTGGTCTTTCTAATAGTGTTGTGGATCCTATAGTAGATTCAAGTCAAGACTCTAGTTCTGAGGATGCTATGGGCTTGGTACACTTTGTTTCTATTATCTCTAATCATGGTGCTAATTCTAGTACCCCTATTTTTTAATCTGGTGGAGATAATGTGGCTATTGATTCTGGAAAAAAAGCAAAAGTATCTAATCTTAGTGATAATGCTAGTTCTCTGAATACTACTTCCAAATTGGTGGATGTTTTGAAGGCAGATTGCCCTGGTCAAAAGGATGTATGTCCTTTTCATGTTGTTGCTAGAACTGGTATTCAATCCCGTGGTTGCTACTCTAGATTGCAGAATGTTGTGATGGCTGATGGTCCTAGCCATAGTTTGGATGATTTCCCAACTATTCTGGATGCTCAAAAGTGGCAGTCAAAGGCTACATTGGTTGAGAAGGGATGGATACCTATAAAAACAAAAAGATCTAAAAAGTCTCACCCTCAATTTGATATGATTTTGCATTCTCACAAAAAGGGAGTGAAATCGAAATCTTAGTCCTTGCTTTTCTGGTCTGGGAGGTTTCTCGGGTTTATCTAGCCTGTCTTTCCAGGTTCCAAGTTTCTCTCTGGTTTTTCTTTCTAAACTTTTCTGTTGGTTTTAGGTCCTAAACCTGGTTCTATAGTATTGCTAGTTTCAGGTCCATTTAAAACCTGGTAGAGCTTCATGGTAAATCTTTCTTTATGATGTAAAGGGTTTCGGGGCCCCTTCAAAACCTGCTTTTACCTTAATCTAAAAATAATAAAATAATATTAAGTAATTTAATATTATAATACTTTTTAATTTAATTAATTTAATAACAATCAAAAAATATAACCATATTTAAGAATTTAATAATTTGAAATTACTTAAAACAAAACTAATAAAAAAAATGAAAAATTAAAACAATATATTAACAATTTTGTTTATAGCCCAAAGGGCTTTTCATAACATGTGTGAATGCTGTGACAACAGTTCTCAATGCTGCCATGGCAGCATGAGCCACTGGGGGGGTTGCATGGTTCCATAATAGATTAAGATAATCACACCATTATTCCTCTCTCAAGGGTACTATGTCCATTTTTGAGAACTATCTATTCCATCATGAAAGATACACTTCAATTGTCAACCCAGGGATGTAGGACTTGAAATGGGTCAACATGATATGTGCACTAAGAACCTTAAAGAGTCTCAACTCCTATGCTATAGGAAAGTAAAATGCATGAAAGGAATCTATACTACTGATATAGAACAACAAATAAACTTAGACATATAACTGTAAAAACTTTGGAAAAGGTATTCTAAATTGGTTAACAATTCAAACATCCACTATGATTGTTTTCCACAAGTGTTGCAAGAATTTTCACAGTAACTATGCTGTAGGACCAATACAATAAATCTATCTTAAAATAGGAGATTGCAAGAAATGAATCTACTCTACCTAAATCTATTCCACCTCCCAAGTGGGCCCCCTTGGTTGGTTTCAACTAACTAAGAACACAATAGGTATTCCAAAATCACTCTCTCATTAGAATTCTTCTTTGATTACATGACTGAATAATTCATGAAGAAAAAAAAAAGAGCAACTTTTGAATCTTAGACTAATAATATTTCATTAAGTTTTTCTCCCCTTCCAAACGATCCCCCCTT
Source organism: Cupressus sempervirens (assembly GCA_028749045.1). Classification (NCBI taxonomy): domain Eukaryota; kingdom Viridiplantae; phylum Streptophyta; class Pinopsida; order Cupressales; family Cupressaceae; genus Cupressus; species Cupressus sempervirens. The sequence goes on from CM053785.1 coordinate 573,215,748, forward strand.
TATCATATATATAGAGGATTCGATACTTATTACAAACATAACATAAAAGCTACAAAAAAACATTGCCAGAAAAGAAGGCCAAATGTCAACCATGGCATAAAACATTGATTAAGCAACATAATAGTAGCTTGTAGGAAATATAGTGAGTCAGGTCTTCCTGGTATTTTTGAATAATTACTCTCCTTGCAGATGCGGCTTATCATTTGGAACTGACCTGTGCTTCTTTTTCCATGAACGGTCTTCATTACTTCCTCCTTTAATATGGTAATCTCCACTCTTCACTTTCCTAAAAATTAGAAATATTTGGAACATATACACAACAACATTTCTACTTTTATTTAAATATTAGAACATAGCTTAAAATATTTATATGAAATACTGCATGTTATGTATAATATTAAGCAAGGTATATCATACCCACTATCCATAAGTTTAATAGGTTCCAATTGTAATTAACATAATTTCACAAGATATTTGAAACAAATATGTTGGAAATTCTTTTCACAAGGCTCAAAGAGTAAGTTAAAACTATATCAAAACTATATCAAATTTGAGACATTAATATGCCTCATCATCTGCCCCCCACCATGCAAATGCTTGTCCTCAAGCATTGTACTTCTTTGCCATGGTTCTGAAAGCTCCCACTACAGTCTTCCCTTGTTTCCCACTTCTAAAGGTGTAGAAATATCCTCTGGTTCATCTCTAATGCTCACCCAAGTGTTCTTCAACCAATGGGTCTAATCTGATAGCATTATTTTCATACAAAGGCCAGAGAAGGGTAGGAGGCTAAAAAGATAGTGGCATCCATAGCTCTTTTCTAATTTGTCTTTCTAGTTGCATATATTTAGCCACTCTATTAACTACTACCTCAAAATTGATAGGGCTGTATGATTCAACCTTTTTGAAAGGTTCTAATAGTTGACTCGATCGATTTCTAAGCCTTACAATTGCTCTCTATTGTGTAAAATTTGGAAGTGTTTGGTATTCTCTATAAACCTTTTCCCTTTCTTCAAACACTTTCTCCTTAATTTTTGGTTTTGGTCTCCTATAGGTTAATCGAAACCAATCTCTAAAAAGGTCATAAGGCTTATGGGATTTGGCTCGGAGTAGTAATGGTTCAAATTTTTCAAGATCTCTATAAGTATCCAATTGCCTATCATAATTTGTTTCATTATGCATCCATGACATTAGAGCTCTTAGGTGAACATCCCTTATATAAAGCAGAGGATTCCACTCTATCTCATGTGGAATTATAAAATTGTGCAAATAGAGCTCACACAAAAAATTATTTTGCCATGAAGGAAAAGTCTGATACACTTTATAAAAATCTTGAGCACTTTTAAATTCATAGTCATTAGCTCTCATTATCATCATCAACTAAAATAACATAAATTGTTCCTTCAAACAAATAGTATACACCCTTGGGGCAGGTCTACAAGCCATTACCTGATCAACTAGCTTTAAAGCTTTATTTATGTTTTTCAAATTGTTTATTCAATGATTCAATGTCCTCATCTCTATCAAATATTGCCTTTTGCATTTGGTTTCTTTCTTGCCTCCACAAGGCCTTTTGAAAAATAAAATGATTGTATAGACCAAATAAGATTGACTAAATTGTAGATGATGGAAATTCTTGAGCCCTAGATTTCATCTTTTGTTCTTTGGCCACTTGTTGGAAATGTTGAGTGTACCAGGAAGATTTATAGGGTATAAGAGAAACATTGGAATATTAGGGACTGGTAGCATGGTAGGTTGATCATTTCTTGGGGCTTTTTCTAGAATAGTAATAGGGATTGATTTACTCATTTCTTGATTCTCTTGCACTGTCTCATTGATAGGCTAATTTTCATGCATTTCCACATTTTGGAGTTCTAATTACACATGAGAATCATCTAGGATATTTTCAACTATTGATTCTGTGTGAGATTTTGAAATTAGGGCATTTGAATTTTCAATAGAAGTTGGGGATGCTTGACCTCACATACAAGGGCTTCTTCACACATGAATCTCTTTAGCTTTGACTATTTTATAGGTCTGCTTTGGTTTAGGTGTGACTAGAGTAGATGTTGTAGGAATGATTGCTGTAGGAACAAACCTTTTTCTTTTTGTTACTTTAACAGAGGGGTTTTGGGCTTCCTTTTCAAGGTTAGGGCTTTCTTTATTAACCTTATGCTTTCCCATATCTATAGAAGAACTTGATATAACATCCTCTAAAATAGGTTCAATAGGCTTATCAGGAGAGAGTTCTATTTCCATTTCAGCTAGATTTTGACTTGGCTCTATGATATCTTCCTCATTTCCTAAATTTTGAGGAACAAGGTTCCCTTGTGGCTATAAGGTCTTGAATTAAAAAAATTCTGACCATGATATAGGGGAAGAATCCCTAAGAGATCTTTCAACTAGAAGTTTAATGAGGGCATGATGGCAAATAGAATTTTCCTTTTCACTAATACACAACATGTTACAAAGAAAATTGGGGACATTAACTTGCATGTTATGTCTTATGCAATTGAGCAATTTAAAATGATGGACATGCAAGTTTGAGAACCTTCCTTCATAGGTTAAATACCTGATAATGTGGGTTACAAATTCTAGATATGGAGCTAGAAGAGAAAGTCTTATATACCCTTGTTTTGTAATGTCTAGTTGAGGGTCACTTGGCTAAGTGAATTGTGCCTGTGAGGACTTGGAATCATGTTCATTTGGATAATGCTCCCCAACTGCTGGAAGTCATGTGACTTCTAATATCCTCTCCTCAGTAGAAATCACTCTTAATCCCCATAATGTGGCTTCCCCTTCATCAGATATAGTCATAAATTCCATTGCCACTTTTGTATTGTACTTGATTAATTGTAAGAAATAGCCAAGCCATCCACAAGCATGAAATCGCTAAACTGCTTCAATGTCCACGAGTAAAATATTATGAATGACTAGATCATACCTCTTTAACTATCTCCCCATCTCAAAATGTCTAGCTTTGATTTTTTCTGCTCTCACCACTCTGAGAAGTTTTTCCACTTTTCACCTCTACAAATTCTATTTTCTCTAATTTTCAAATTAATATTTCTAAGAAATGTCGTTACCACTTCCCTTAACAAGACTCTATTGCATTTAGAAAGTAAAATAATGATGCATTAATTATAAAGAAAATCAAGGTTTAATTTGAGGGTGTTCTTGAAATAACTCTTAGTCCTTTCAATCATGTTACACACAAGTGATCTTTTCCCAAAATCGCAATGAAAAAGTATGACACATACAAAAAGATTTTAAAATTAATGAAAAATATCAGACTACCACCAAAGTAAAGCCTATAATGTGGACATGACTTAGGATAACATGGAGATGACATTTGGAAAATAATACACTTTATCGACCCCCCACTAAAATTTGACAACTGCCTACACTTTAAATATTTTGGTATAGGAATGAGAAACTGGCTTAAGACTTATATGATACATATAATGTAGTATTAGATATAAATATCAAAACCTATATACTAAAAATGAATAAAGAGTAAAGAAATTGTTATACCTAAAAATTTGAAAGTGTACATCTACATGTAGATTGGTGAGGTCGCAAAGTTTGATGACCGCAAAAAAGGTGTTGATGGTATAGTTTATTGAAAACAAGAAAAATAGAATGTGTAGGTGACATGGAGTGTGAGTGGATGGTAGATAGAGAAATGAGATTGGTTGATATGAAGAAAGAGAAAAGTGAATGAAAGAATGGACCTCATATTAAATGAGGTTTTATTATGAGGGTTTCGTGAAAGTTTGCCATAGAATGGCTGTAGGAAGAAGGTTTTCACCCTCTACTGCAAGAACTATGTTTGTAGGAGCTGGTAAACTGGTTGGTTGGAACTACTATAGGAACTCATCTTTGGTTTGTGGTTTATGATAGAGGCATAACCTATGGCCATTTACAAGCAACTTGAACTAGATAGGATCAATTGTTATGAGTTGTACTGCTCCATTGTCGAATACATACTAAGTTTTGTAAGGTCCTAACCATCGAGTCTGTAACTTCCCTAGATTCTCTTTGAAGTGAGAATCATATGGAAGAGCCCAATCTCCTACTTTTAATTGTTTATTATAGATATGTGCATCATACCATTTCTTTCACTGTTGTTGAATAAGTTCTATTCTTTCCAAAGTTTTCTTTCTTATTTCATCCAAAGAGTTCAAGTGGAGAAGTCTCTCTTCTTGTGCTACAGGAAGATTGGTGTTCAACTCTAAAGTATTGTGCAATGTTTTATGCTCAAATTCAATAGGCAACATGGTTTCTTTACCATAAACAAGCTCAAATGGAGTGAATCTAGTTGTTGTCTTCCATGTGGTCATGTATGCCCAAACAACTTTAGTTAATCTGCAAGTTCAATCCTTCTTGTGTATGTGAATTGTCTTAGTCAGAATGGCTTCAATTTCTCTATTAGTGAACTTTGCTTGCCCATTTACTTGAGGGTGATAGGGACTAGATTTGTGGTGCCTTATGTTGTATTCTTTCATAACCTCAGTGATCAAATTTGATGTAAATTGGTCTCCTTGATCTATAACAAGTTCTCTGGGGACTCCATAATGGGTGAATATTTCTTCATATAGGAATTTGGCTACTTTCTCATCTCTTGCATTTTTCATTGCTCTAACTTCTACCCATTTGGTTACATAATATCTACATACTAAGATGTAGGATTTTCCACTTGATGGTGGGTCAATTGGACCTATGAAGTCCATACCCCACTTGTCAAAAGGTGTTACTATAATCCGTGGATTGAGTGGCATTTCATCAGTTTTGGTTGGTTGGCCCATCCTCTGGCATTTGTCACAATTGGTTGTATAAGTTACTGCATCCTTATGTAACGTTGGCCAAAAATATCCAGTTGTAAGTACCTTCAATGTTGTTCTTTTTCCTGCAAAATGGTCTCCACATGGTTCGTCATGACAAGCATGCAGTATATCATATATCTCGTCTTCCTTGACACATTTCCTCATGACTTGATCTGGTTCAACATAGAAGATATTGTTATCTATCCAAGAATAATGAAAACCTTTCTCTGCTAGCTTCCTCCTTTCTTTGTGAGAGAAGTGTTGGGGCATTCTATTTGCCGGAAGATAATTTTCTATGTTTGCATACCATGGTGTATAAGTTTCTATATAGAACAAGCACTCATTTAGAAAGGTATCTTCAATTGGAGTTGGACCTTCATCAGTAATGGTCAATCTAGATAAATAATCAACAACTATGTTGGATTTTCTTGGCTTATCAATAATGGTAATATCAAACTCCTATAACAACAAGAGCCATCTTTCCAGTCTACCAGTTATAGCTAGTTTGTTCATTAAGTACCCTATAGCTGAGTGATTAGTATGAACAAAAATAGGATATCGAATTACATAATGTCTAAATTTTTTCAACGTATAGACTACAACTAGAAGTTATTTTTTAGGTACCGTGTAATTCAATTTAGGTTCATGAATGCTTTTACTAATATAGTAGATGGAATTCTCAAGATTAGCAAGCTTTTGTCCTAATACAATTCCTACAACATAATCTGATACATCAGTATGGATATGAAATGGAATTGACCAATTAGGTCCCTTTAAAACTAGTGCCATAGTGAGGAGTTTCTTAAGCTGCAGGAAGGCTTCATTACATTCGGGTGTCCAAATGAATTCAACTTCCTTAGTCAACAATGTATACAAAGGACTAGATATTTTACTTAAATCTTTTATGAAATGCCTATAATATCTAGCATGACCTAAAAAAGATCTTACATCTTTTGGTTTTGTAGGTATGGGTAGTGTTAGAATTACCTCTATCTTAGTCGGATCCACTTGTATTCCTATAGCTGATATAAAATTACCAAGCACCACTCCTTCTTGCATGAGCATGAAATATTTCTCACTGTTGAGTGATAGATTATGTTCATTGCATCAGACAAGAACCTTTTCAAGATTCATCAAGGCTTCTTCAAAGGTGACTCCAAATGTTGTGAAATCATCCATGTATATTTCCATGCAATCATGCGATATATCAGCAAAAATGCTAATCACGGCTCATTGAAATGTTGTAGGGGTAGTACATAGACCAAATGGCAAGACAAAATATGTAAAAGTACCCCATGGGCATGTAAATGTGGTTTTATCTTGATATTTAGGAGCTACACTTATCTGATTATAACCACTAGACCCATCTAGAAAAGAAAAATATTTCTTACCAACCGGAGTGTCCAGAACTTAATCAATGATTGGTAAAGGAAAGTGATCCTTTTTGGTTTCTTTATTCAATTCTTTATAGTCTACACAAATCCACCATTTTCCTCCCTTTTTAGGCACTGCGACCAGAGGTGAGACCCATCTACTATCAGACATAGGATATATAAAACCAACATCAAGCAATTTCTACAATTCAGTTTTAACTATTTCTTAGAGGTCTGGATTAATCCTTCTCTAGGGTTGATGGAGTGGCAAGCACCCTTCATTGATATATATTCTATGAGTGCATAATGTAGGATTCAACCCTTTCATATCCCCATAGTCCCATGCAAAAGCCTTTTCATGTTTTTGAAGAAGCTCTATTAACTATTTCATTTATGTAGAAGACAATTTGGGATTGACATGGAGATTATGACCTTTTGACAACTCAATAGTAGTTGTAAGATCAACTATAGTAGCTTTAGAGATTGGATACAAGTTCATATGGTAAGAGCTGATGGATAATATTTAGCTCCTTGAGAAGAGAACAACTCTCATTGCACTCCTCATATGTAGTTAATTCTAAGATAGAACTATCATATACATCTTTTTCTACCACACAAGTATTGTTAAGAATACTTTGAATTACTGAATCCTCTTCCTAAAACTTCAAAAAAGACTGTCTATGTAACATCATAAGCTATGCTATAGAGTTTAACTCTTATTCTCCATCCCCTAAATCTGGCCATATAGATGTACTTAAATATGGTTGTGGTTGTGCTGGAGGATATAGATCAAATTTCTTTGTTGCCTGTCCATTGGATATGGTCATACTCCCTGACCTATAACTTATATCTGCATTAGCTGTAGCTAATCATGGTCATCCTAAAATGATAGGGTAGCTAGATTAATTTACTTTTGGAGATAGATCATGAAATCTACAGGGTAATCTAGAGAGATTAGGGTTACTACTATGTCTTCTATCATCCCACCAGGAGTGACAGTAGAACTATCTGCAAGTTGCAGAATTGTTGGTGTAGTTCTTAACCCTTCTATATTTAGCTTCTTCATAGTATCCTTAGTCATGATATTTATAGAAGCACCAAGATCAATCAAAGCATTTTTAATAGACTGATCATTTATAATCACATTCACAACTGGACTTCCTAGATCAGAATATTTAGGAATGATCAATTTTCCTAACATGATATCAACCAATTGTCCTACAACATGGACTATAGTTGGATCCTTTTTCTTCCTCCCAAGCTTTTTTAGACAAGCTTCTCTAATGGATTTACCATAAATAGGAAAATCTTTAATAGCTTGGAATAAGGGTATTTTGACATGCATGTTCTATAATTGATCAATGATGTCAAAAGATTTTTCTTCTATTTGTGTGGGTATACTTTGTATGAGTTTCTTTGGAAAAGGAGGTTCAACTGATGTTTGAGTTTGAGCTAAACTAGTTACATTAGTCAGTTCAACCACTTGTGGCTTAGAAGTTGAGGGTTCTAATGCTATAGGAGTATCTAGTATTTCAGTTATGAGAGGTAGTTTAGGTGCTAGTAGGGTTGTACTAGATCTTAAATGTATATCTGCAACATTTAGAGTATAAGTAGGATATTGTTGAGCATCATCAGAATACATTGGTTTTTGTGGTTGCTAGCTATTTGGATTTGGATGAGGTTTTGTAGGTAACTGAGTTTTCTTTTGAGGTCCAAAACTTGCAGGTGGGGGCATTAGTGCAAGTTGTTGGACTAGAGGTGGTAGTTGTGATAATTTTGGATTCCTAATATTTTAGTTAGGCCATCATTGAGGTCCTCTTCATTGGTTTGTAGAATGCCAATTTCCTTGGGGTGGTTGCCATTGCTTGTTTTTCTAGTTAGACCATTAATTGTTTTGTTGGTTTGGCCAAGAAGGTTGAGAATTCTGAGACCATTGAAGCGGTTGTGGATTATTTTGCCAAGCATTATTCCAATTAGGTTGACTATATTGTGGAGGACCTTGGGTACTAATATTTTGCCATTTATTTCCATATAGATTTTTAATTTTGTAAAGGGTCCCGAGGGATACATTGACATTGGACCCATGGCCAGCATTGAGAAATGAAGAATACTTTCTCATCCTCTCCATCTATCTTGATGTACTTAGTTGAAAGATGCTGGTTTTCCATGTTAGCGACCAATTTGTATTGGCAATCTTTCTTCTACTTATGATAGTATGGGTAGTACTTAGCTAGTTACACCTCAGCTTTTGCATGCTTCTTCTTTGCTGTCATTGTTTTGAGATGTGTAGTGACATAATTTATGAATATTTTGCTTAAAATTTGAGAGCATATTAGATATCTCAAGCTTTGAAATACCCTGACTGATTTCTTTAGTAGCTATAGTCTGGTGTCCCCTTCCTTTCTTCATAGTTGACCTCGAGTAATTAAGACATATTTTCTTGAGGTCATCCCAAGAAGATTGATATACATCACCACCAACCATCAGATCTAGTGTTCTAGACAATTATCATTCACCCTCTCAAGAAGACTAGCTTTTGTGAATCCTCTGATAGTACATGCTAAGGGTTCTTCTGTAGTGTATACAAGAAATGTGAAACATAGTCTTCCAATATTTCATCCTCCTTTTGTGATATTCTAAAGATATCATCTCCTCTTGAATCATTTGCCTTGCAATACTCTTTGTATTTATCTAGAAATAGAGTTTTCATTTCATCCCAAGTATCTATTACATTAGCTCCTAAGCCCATGAACCATTGTAGAGCTAATTCTTTTAGTGTTGTTGGAAACAACTTGAGCTTATGGGCATCAGTGTTATGGTCAAAAGCTATGATAGAGTATGTCAAATTCAAACAAGAAAGTATCATGGTCTTCAGTTGTAAGGCCATAGAACATTGGAAGAGCAACTGTGGGTATATTTTTGAGATTAGCATTAGTTGTGAGGCTCAGAAGAGGAAATGAAGAAGTAGGTTGTGCCATTACTGGAAGTATTGGATTATGGGGTTGCTGCTGAAAAGGGGCATTGGGTACTAGATGGTTAACAATTGGTAGAGTTGGAACAGTACTATCAAGGAAACTAGCCAAAACTTTAGCAAAAGGTTGAAGACCACTTGTATCTAGGGGTTCTACTCTTGAGGACAAATTTGTAGGAAAAATAGGGCTTGCATCCAAAAAAGGCAACTCAGCTTCTTCTCCAATTTCTTCATTTAGATTAATAGGCTCCCATGGAAGAAATCTCCCATATTCATCTCATTGTCTCCCTCTTCTATGCATGCAATTGAATTGGTGACTTGTTAATAAGCCATAGTTTTGTGGTTTCAAACTAGCAAACTAATCTAAAAATAAAGGACTCATAAAGGTTCCTAGTTTGACACCATCCCTGGAAACAATGCCAAAAATGCATGGTTCCACAATAGATCAAGATAATCACACCATTATTCCTCTCTCAAGGGTACTATGTCCATTTTTGAGAACTATCTATTCCATCATGAAAGATACTCTTCAATTGTCAACCCAAGGATGTAGGACTTGAAATGTGTCAGCATGATATGTGCACTAAGTTCCTTGAAGAGTCTCAACACCTATGCTGCAAGAAAGTAAAATTCATGAAAGGAATCTATACTACTAATATAGAATAGTAAACACACTTAGACAAATAATTGTAAAAACTTTGAAAAAGGAATTCTAAACTGGTTAACAATTCAAACATCCACTATGATTGTTTTCCACAAGTGCTATAGGAACTTTCATAGTAACTATGCTATAGGACCAATAACCAAGTAACCAAGTACCACTAATCATAAAATAGAATCATAATATTGGCCCAAAAGAATCTGACAATACAATAAAAAAGTCAATTATGGGTAGGCATTACAGAAGGAATGACCTATAGTTAATAAGACACAAGGAATGACCTATGGTTAATAAGAAACAATTATAAATAATAAGAGCATATGGAAAATCACACTTTTGTTTTATTTCTTAAATTTTTGACTCTCTATGATGTTTTTAAACCAATAGTTTGGTTGTTTTATTCTTTCTTCGTGTCTTTCTCAAATTTGTATTGAAACTTTTTAATTAATCTTGCAATTAGTGAAAACACATATAAGTTTATTATAGGTTTATTCTAATACATTGCTCTTCAATTTTTTAATTTTGAAACACTTTTGGAAATTGAACTAATAATGCACATGCAATTATGTTGGTGTCACAATACTAACTAGTAATATATTTATGCATTTGGTTAGGAGAACAATATATACCTCAAGAGAATGTCAGGAGGTTGGACTATTGTGCAACTGTAATTCTTATGGGATGTTGTAGTGGTCACCTTTCTTATAGGGGGGATTATGAAACAACTGGTGTACCATTGTCAAATTTGATTGTAGGTTACCCCTGTTATAGATAAAACAAAACTGACTTGATGCCACTTTCCACTTGGATTAGTGCTTATGCTAATCATTTTGTTATATATATATATATGATTGCTGACTAAAGATTGTTTTTCTTTGTTATGAGGATAGATGTTCCTTAAAATAATTGTCTGATTGTCCAATCTCTTATGAGCTGATATGCTCTTTATAAGCACTAATTGCTAATTGGATTCCTTTTCTTGAAGCATTCCTCTACCATTGTCTTCTTCCTTATATCTTCATGTCCCTTTAAGAGATGCAACTCTTAAAAGTTGTTGTTCCTAAGGGATGGACATAACATTTCTCGTAAATTGTTGCCCTTCAATATTAATCTTTATTTAATTTCAAACTAATAAAATTAATCAATTTCTTTTTTATTTGTGTAGTTATATGTTAATCTTTTATCAAACTTCCTAATCATTTTACCACCTCATTTTTTCTTTTAAATCTCCCATGTTTATTAACTTGCCACTCTTAAGATAGCTCTTGTTCTCTACTCTTTTATTTAGGAGAATCGTTGCCTGTGATTTGTTTTTTATGATCCCCTTAGGTAATTGCATCTTTACAAATACATGCTATTAGTCTTATTCAAAGGGATTTTTCCCTACAACAAAATAGATTTTATTTAATTTAATCACCAATAGGTCAGCTAACATGGATAGTATATACTTGGTGACCTCCTTAACTTTCAACACTTGTTTAACTAATGGAAATCCAACATATAGTTTTGTAGAAGGGAAATTTTATATGTAATGGCATGAAGATGTGGCCAAAGTAAAAAACAATCACTTGTAAAATACATAACGGATAAAGCATAGTGGACTATATGATGTGTTCTCACTCATCTATCACCTAGGTAGTAGATTTCAGGATTCAACAATGTCCTATGGAACTAATTCAGATCATATGCCTCTCTTTGTTAAATATAATATGAGAGTTAGAAGGCTGAAAAGTGATCAAGTCAAAGATGACAACACAAAAGGACATAAAGAGGAAAAAATCTTATAAACAATGAGAATAAAGAGTTATTTTGCACTGCCCTTGAAAAGTAGATCCATTTGAATGAAAACACGAATCCCAATGGTTACAATGATAAGAAAGAGCCCATCAGTAGCAACTCAATAATCTACCTAATTCAAAAAGAGTTAAAGGGTTGTAAGAGAACAAGAAACAAGAAGAGCACCTCAACATGTTCCTGGCTAATCTTTGGAAGCTAATGGACTAATAAATGAAAATTATTATTAAAATATGTTTCATTAACCCCACTTGGATGTGAGTTAGGATTATGCCCTCTTTTAAGGGGATTGGAGGCATTTTGGGCTCATTCCAAAACTTGATTTTTTCTCATTTTCTTTGTTATTCTTCAGAGGCTGCCAAACCTGTGGAGAAGGAAACCCAAGAACGGGAGTTTACAAGTTTCCAGGGAGACCCAAGAATGGGAGTTTGTAGGTTTCTAGGAAGGCTAAGGATGGGAATTTGAAGCCATTCTATGTGCATGCTCATGCAGAGTTTGCCTTTGTGCTGAACAGTGTAGATTTGTGGGTTTTCGGGTGTATATTTTGTAAGAGTTTGGTGTTTCCAGTTGAGTATTTCATATCAGTTTGGGTTGCTGCTGTATATCAGAATTTTAAATATTAAAATAGAGCTGAATATATTTTTTTGGATATGATTATACTTCTGTGATAGATTATTAAGTTTTTGTGGTGATTCTGAGCTATTTTGTGCTATTTTCGGGAGCCCGATGAGCATTGTTTTTTGTCCTCCGTTTGGGAGCTATTTTGTGCATGTTATACAGATCTAGAAATTTCATTTTATAAGCTGGTATGCTGCTCAAATTTCTGTAAAAATTTCCACTTTCAAATTTATTAATAATAGGTGAAGCTGTGAAGCTTTTGGCTCTATTTCTGGCATACCCGATTTGGGGTTTCTTGAGAAATTTGGTGGATCTTTGTGATATTAGTTGTTTGATCTTGAAAATCTCATTAGAGGCATGAAATATCATATAAAATTAGTAAAGGGACATTTCAGTGGTATCAGAGCCATGATCTTGCCAGCCTGAGGGTTTGTAGAAGTTTGCATGTCAGTTTTGACAACTACCCAGATCTTGCATGTCATAATTTATGGTTGCATGTCAAAATCTATGGTTGCATGCTACTTCTAATCATTTTCATGTCAATTCTTGGTGAATTTGGTGGTTGCATGTTGCTTCTAATCAACTACATGTCAAAATCTATGGTTGCATGCTACTTCTAATCAATTGCATGTTAGTTCTTGGTATTTGAAGAAGTTATAACCTATTGGGGTTACACTCTAATTTATCTAGAATGGACAGGTATAGTACAGAGTCTTAGAGGACAAGATCTTGGACAATTGATATCCAGAGTCAGAACAGTAGAAAGGATGGTTATTTAGACATTCGAGATAGACTTAAGAAAATAAGCCATGACATGTTTGAACAGTTGGTTGAGCACCACTGTATAATGAATGACATGTTTTTTGACCCAGCTAAGGTGGCTAAGTTGACTGGATTTCTATTTGGAAAATTTTCTCATAGGGTAGATGACACAATTACCAAGAACTTGCATGAGGATTTTGAGAAACTAGCTTATAGCTAGGCAAAGGTCTCAGATTCTACTCTGCCACAGGAGGTAGTGGGTTTAGATGATGATTATGAGGATGTTGTTGTGCATGATGGTGAGATACCTAGTAGAGATGAGCAGACGTTGAGCACTCATGACTTTTCTAAGAAAGAGTACCAGGCACAGTTAGATGCTTCATCACATGAGGTTGAGGTAGGTAGTACTCCACATGATTTGTCCAGCCAACTGAAGGTGAACAAAGATAGTATTGTGAATTCACTATCTCATCATGACAGTATGCGGGATATGATATAGGATCACATTCAGATGATTCAGTTACAGGGTAGACATAAGGGAGTTCAGGAAAAGTCTCCTTGTGTTGACTTACAAGCGATTAGGGAAGGAATGGGAACGATGAAGTTGAGTTATTTACATCTTCTATCAGATCGTGACCATCTTCTTAGCCTTGTCGGAGATTATTTAGATGCCTTGAGGAGGAAGGAGGAGGAAGTTGATAGGCTTTCTCACGAGCTTGAGGGCACTCGAGCTTCTTTGGTGAATACTCCATTGGCATTACAAGATTGGGAGAGACATGGGGATAAGCATGGCATGGAATTGAGTTTAGTTTCATCTTGCACTCCTAATACTCAACTTTTTGCGAATGGTAGATCATATGTGGACATTGATAATGTTGCGAGTTCATCTTGCATTCACATCCAGGATATAGGGATAATGTCAGACAGGTATGTGGAATTAGTTGGTATTGGTCATATTACTCAGGTGAGGATTTTGCTTGAGTTACCAGCTGATTATAGTTTATGGATATGGACTTGAGATTGTTATATTGGCATTTGGGATTTAGTTGACTAGAAATATTTAACACTTTTTGGTAGCAGTGATTATTTGGGTGTTATCATGGATTTGATTAGCAGATTGCACAGTGTTGTCTTTTCTTGTGCCAGGAGCTTATCCGATGTTGGTATTAGTTTTTATACACCAGTGTTGGGCTTTGTTCATATATCCAGTCGACCATACTTGCTAGAATGTGTTGATGATATTTCATATTTGGCAGTGTGTACAGATGAGTCCTAGGATCATATTGGCATTGATGACATCTAGGAGGATGTAGTGGGCAGTTTTGAAGACTTAGTTTCCTTGGGTACAGAGGAGTTGGACAATAGTGCTAATGTTTTTGATACTCCGTATGTTGATATGAGCTTTAGATTTGATTCACAGGATATGGATTGTAATACTCTAGAGACTAGTAACTTTGAGGATACTCCTTTAGACAATGCATCAGAGGAGGTTTGTAGGAGACAATCAAGCCAGTGCCATCATGTGTCTAATCAGTTGAGAATTAGTGATCGAGACATTGCTATCACTTGCCAACATTTTGATGCTGCTCGTCAGTTGTTAGCAGTTTATGGATGGGGTTCTCCTACTAGTGATGAGAAGGAAGGTAGTTATCTTTCCTTGACAGAGATCCACTCTTTATGGGAGGCTATTCAGATTTTGAAACAGAATTCTATGCAATTGGTAGCGGATAGAGATTATCTTATGGAGTGGGGCAGTACAGCATATGATGCATTGTTGGCCAAGGAAGATGAGGTGAGTGAGCTTACTGAGTAGCTTGAGGTGACTTCTGAGATTCTTGAGAGTACACAGTTGGCTTTCAAGGAGTCACAGTTTCATTTGGCCAAGGTGACCATGGAGTTAGAGAGACTACAGTCTTTACCTGATTCTATACAGTCACAAGCTGTGGTGTTTGGTGATTCGAGGATGTCCATGGCCGAGATTGTCAGAGACAGTGGAGATGGGGATGCATCCATCCTTGATACTAACATTGGCATATCAGGTTCATTCCCACTAGAGTTAGGTTCAGTTGAGTTGGATGTTGTAGCAGATTTTTGTATGCCTGACAGGGTGGTGGCCTCTAGTACTGATGGCACGAAGACTAGAGATGTATCAAAGATCATGTGTGATGTTGGGGAGTCAACAGTTGGCATGGTTCCTGCTAGTAATACTACTCCCTTGGTGATATCTTCAGAGGTAGTAGTTAGTTCCAACATGGTTAAGGATCAATTGCAGTTAGTTTCATCTAGATTACAGTCTCAACCACTGACTAAGATTGGTGCATTCTATTGGCATTACACTATGAGGTACACTCATCCATTTACCTTTGATGACCATGTTGATGAGATGATGATACAAAGATGTACTTTGGTTCCTAGTGCTTGTCATCAGTTATGGGATAGTTTGACGCCTTAGGATGAGAGTTGTGATGGGCATGATATGGTGATAGGTTCTACAGTTGATAGCTTGATAATACATGACTTAGAGCAGGAGTTTCAGAGTGATGCTTCAATGGGTGTTGTTATTGATTCTACTCCTTTGGCTATGACATCTCCTGACTTAGCTGGTGATCAGTCACAGTGGGTTGTATCACTTGTTCATGGTGAGCTATTGACTGAGGTTGGTTTTTTTTTATCAACATTATATTTCAAGGTATGTACATCAGTTAGCATTTGATCCTTGTGTTGAGGAGTTGATGGCAGGAAAATTTGGTTTGGGTTCCAATTCTTGCTATTTATCTTGTGATGGCTTTTCACCATCAGGGGTGCATGGTAGTTATGGTTATGAGATAGTGGTCAGTGATCTACAGAGTTGTGTTGATAGTAGGTATTGTATAGTCTGTGGATTCTCCATACTTGGTACAGTTTCATTCGGGAGCATTCACCATTGTTGCAGAGTTGGATTGTACATTCCGTATAGGCCAGTGGAATGCATTGATGGTATTTACTGTGTTGGTAGTCCACTTTACTTGGGTTTTGATGTTCTAAGGGTTTGTGTCTCATGGGTTTCTAACTGTGAAAGTTGTGATTTTGGATTTTGGTTGAGCTATAATTGTCAGTTTGAATATGGATTCCTCTTGGTCATATTGTAGAGGATATTGCAGGAGCCTGTCTTAATTGGTAGTAGTATAGTTCATGACTACATTTGGGATCTAGGTGGATTGATTGGTTTATTGTTCAGCCATTGCTTGAGGACAATAAGTTTTTGGGAGGGGAGGACTTGTCATGTCCCCTTTTCAAATAATTAAAAATAATAATCTTTGCTAAGGCAGGCAGGCCCAAAAAGGTGAAGTTTCGGAAAAAAGGGATAATCTTTGGAAGCTAATGGAATAATAAATGAAAATTATTATTAAAATATGTTTCATTAACCCCTCTTGGACGTGAGTTAGGATTATGCCCTCTTTTAAGGGGATTGGAGGCATTTTGGGCTCATTCCAGAACTTGATTTTTGCTCATTTTCTTTGTTATTCTTCAGAGGCTGCTAAACTTGTGGAGAAGGAGACCTAAGAATGGGAGTTTGCAGGTTTCCAGGGAGACCCAAGAACAGGAGTTTGTAGGTTTTTAGGAAGGCTAAGGATAGGATTTTGAAGCCATTCTATGTGCATGCTCATGCAGAGTTTGCCTTTGTGCTGAACAGTGCAGATTTGTGGGTTTTCGGGTGTATATTTTGTAAGAGTTTGGTGTTTCTAGTTGAGTATTTCATATCAGTTTGGGTTGCTGATGTATATCATACTTTTAAATATTAAAATAGAGCTTAATATATGTATTTGGATATGATTATACTTCTGTGATAGATTATTAAGTTTTTGTGGTGATTCTAGGCTATTTTGTGCTATTTTCGGGAGCCCGATGAGCATTGTTTTTGTCCTCCGTTTGGGAGCTATTGTGTGCATGTTATACAGATTTGGAAATGTCATTTTATAGGCTGGTATTCTGCTCAAATTTTTGTAAAAATGTCCACTTTAAAATTTATTAATAATAGGTGAAGCTGTGAAGCTTTTGGCTCTATTTCTGGCATACCCAATTTGGGGTTTCTTGAGAAATTTGGTGGATCTTTGTGATATTAGTTGTTTGATCTTGAAAATCTGATTAGAGGCATGAAATATCATATAAAATCAGTAAAGGGACATTTCATTAGGAAAGCATAATCCTAAGGGTTTTTGGAGGGAGCTACAACAAGCTAGAAAACATGTTGAAAACAAAATTACAAATTCTCAATGGCTGAAATACACAAAAATATTATATGAGAGACTAGAGGGTGAAGTCTCAATTCCCACAATCAACAACTCAGTTGAATTATTCTTTGATGAAAACATTAACCTAGTCATAAGGAGATTAGTGAGTGACAAAGCTTAGGATATTGATGGGCTGTAGGTTGAATTTCTAAAGTGGGGGGCTGATTTGTTGGCTCCACACATTAAGAGCATCTTTAATAAGGTCACACAAGACTGCTTTCCCATTGATTGGATGGATCACCATCATAGTTATCTCTCTTCACAAGAGTGGGGATGTCAACAACCCTTCCAATTATCACACCATCATCATGAACCCTCTTTTGGGCAAGCTTTACAGGAGTATGTTGGAGTATAGAATCAACGGTTGGGTGGAAAAAGAGGAAAAAAGAGCTAAAGGACAAGTGAGTTTAAGACCAAAACACTCCACCATAGATCATTGCATTACTCTAAGATATCTCATTGAGAGAGTGTGGGAGAAGTAGTGAGAGGAGGCTTTTTTCTACTTTGTTGACTTTAAGAAAGCTCTTGATTCTATCCCTAGGGATAAACTATGGAATAGAATGGAAGAATTAGAAGTCCCAATAGAGTACAGGGCTACTATTTATAAGCTTTATCAACAAGTTAAAGCAAAAATAAGAACCAAAGAGGGCATGTCAGAGTGCTTTGGTAGCAATATGGGGGTCAAACAAGGTTGTCCATTGTCCCCTACCCTATTTGGCCTCTATATGGACAAGCTGGAGGAATGGCTAAACAAAGCTAATGGAGAAGGAATTCAGCTAGCTAATTATTTGGTTAGGATGATTCTCTATGCCAATGACCTTATCATCATTTCTAAAATAGCCCATGGGTTGAGGGAACATTTTGAGTAAATTAGAAACCTTTTTCATGGAGGTTGGAATGGAAGTCAACATCTCTAAGACTAAGATCATGATCTTTTCCTTAAATAAAAGAAAATAACAACTTACTTTCATTTTTAAGGGCAACACTTTGCAAATTATGGAAGAACAAAAGTATTTGGGGATCAATTTCCATTTCTGGCTAGGGTGGGAGACATGTAGATTAAAAAGAATATAGGGGGATGGAAGGCCTCTTACCTTCTTTAGAAAAAAATGTAGGAAAGAAGAGTTATGGGATTGGAAGACCCAAAAATCCTCTTTGAGTTGTTGGTGATTCCGGTTGTTCTTTACGACAGTGAGGTATGGGGGAGTAGCGTATCAAACCATGAATGACAACAAATAGAAAGAATAGAAAAATATTTCATTACCACTAACCTCAATGTCATGTCAATAGTTCCCTATGAGATTCTTTTGGTGGAGGCAAGCATGTTCTTGGTGGAGGCTTTGGAAATTATTTGACTGCTAAGTTATCTAAAAAAGGTGGGTAAAATGGATGTGCATCGTTGGCCTAGAATGGTGGTTGATGAGGAGCTAGACCACAGGAAGAGGATGTGGAAGAAACAAAAGAACAAATGGCTCAACAAATGGAACATTCACTACCAAGAGCATGTGGAAACCAACTTGGAAATTAAAAAATACATGGTAGAAAAAATTAGGTCTGCCATGTGGACAAATTAGAAAGGTAGAAAAAGGGCCTACTATGTCAAAGAAATTTAACCCTGTATTTGAACATGGTGACAGAGAATATTGAGGAATTGAGATCAAAGGAAAGACAAAATTTTTAATCACCCAATTGAGGTTGGGATCACACTGTTTGAGGTGCAAAACTTGTAGATGGAAGGTTCCTAAAGAAGAGTGGGAGGACAAGATTTAGAGGTTTTGCAATGAAGGGGTGGTGGAAATGGAGTGACATTATGTGAAAGAGTGCACTACATACGAGGATATATGCAACCAAAATAAGGACACTTTACAGGTGAACAACATAAAAAAAGCCTTTTGAAGGGCCAAGACTTCACAAGGGGATCATCTTAGTTACGCTAATCCACAACAGAAGGACAGACTGGAGAAATCTCAGTAAACCAATTAATGGGTTTTATTTTGGTCCCTTCGACCATTGGTCTCGTGGATGTCATTAAAATTCTTTCATTTCATTTCATTTCGTAGAAAGTTGAATGCAACATTTTGTATTTAGCATTTTATTATTCTCTCATTCAATAAATTGAATATTATTAATAAAAAAATTATAATATTAAAATTTATCATATTATTATAATATTGTTGAATCTAAGATTAATTATTATTGTTATTAATTATGATTACTTATAAAGTGTGAATATATTTGAACCTCTTAAGACCTTCCAGATGTGAGGCTCACAATTTTAGCGTTGTGTTGTTGTAGGTTCTTGGCTTGCATTTATTCTATTTTATTAGATAGTCATATGTACATATTAATTAGAAAATGGAATAAAAAATTAGATACCCTTAAATCTAAAGGTGTGAAAGCTTAATATTTATTGAAAGGTTTGGAAGAGGTCATGGAGCTTTCTTTAAAGTGGTAATATTATTAATGAGGCTGGTCACTTAGGTTCAATGCAAATAAGTAATTAATTCAATCAATAATGTTTAGAGATTTTTTTAACATAAACATATATCCTATGTTTATATGTAGAATATTAAAAAAGCTATTTATCTTTAGTTCTATTGAATACGAGGGAACAACATAAAGAAGCTTTTTTTTCTTAGAAATATATTCATAATATTTGTCTAGTCTTTAGAATAGTAGTTGGATTTACAATGTCTTGAGAGATTTTCAGAAGTGTGGAAGCTTCTGGTGATTCTTGATATCCAAAGGGGGGGCAAATAAGAGGCATTTCATGGAAAAGTGGAAGGAAGGTATGGTGGGCTAGGTGATGTGCTACTACTAGTGCTCGCTTTCCTATTGTTAATGGATGTGATGCATGCTTCTACTGAGATTGGTGCCCAAGATAGATAGGGCCTAATGGTAGCATGTGTTAGTGGATTAGCTACTTAATCTTGTAGATTTTGTCTATCTTTTATCTATATATGCCTTAGTGTCTACATGAACTCTAGGATTAGTAATAGTTGGGTCACATAGGATTATATCCACACTAGGATTGATCAAATCTTGCTACATATCCAATATAAACCCCTCCTTACAGAGGCAAGGGTAAGGGCATAGGCAACAGAGAGAAGAATTCCATCACTACAAAATTTTGGGTTAAATTGCGATAGTGGTATAATTTGTGGTCATTTTCATGTTTTTGTTTTGCAATTGTCCCTGATGTTGTCACAATACTAATGTTTGTGTCTTAATTGTGATGCTCTCGCAAGCATAACAAAAAAAAATAGAAACATCACAATCATTTTCCATTTGTCTTGATTTTGGAGAGAGTTGCGAGAAAAATAGGTGGAGAGTTGTGAAAATTGCGTGACCCTTTTGATTGATGCATTTGGTTGTTGTGCCCTCGTGATCTCTTAATTTCATTGTCATGCCCTTGCTCTACGATTTCATTGTCATGTCGTGTGCTTGCTCTGTGATTTCATTGTCATGTTGTGCCCTTACTCTATGATTTCATTATCATGTCGTGCCCTTGCTCTATAATTTCATTGTCATGTTGTGCCTTTGCTTTGCAATTTTCTTCAAGGGTGAGAAGAAGTACGTATGTAAATGATTTTTCTTTTCCTTCTAAACATGTATGTCTTTATATTTCCTTCTAAACATGTATCTCTTTATATATTCAAAGAGATCTTTTTCAAGGTTCTTATTACATATATGATTTAGCTACATACATATTCTAGAATCTAAATAATAAAACAATAAAACTCACATAACCCATGCTAAGTTACTTTACATCTATATCCTACACAAAAATAATGCAAACCATTAAAAATAGGTTGAGTTCGCAAGAAATTTTGCAAAAACATATCATGGCATGTTGGAAATATAGATGGAGTAACTGAGAGGGGGGGTGAATCAGTTACCACAAAAACAAATCCATAGATCCCTTAGATGTCTTATAAAACTAGTTACCGTTGTCACTCGGTAGCCATACAAAAAAATGCCATAACTCGGTAGATGCAGTGTATGTTAACTTATTATTGATCTTTAAGCATTCACAATGATTAACATGCAAACATAAAAGAAATGACATGAACACATGAGACACTAGATTTAATGTGGAAACCCAATATGGAAAAAACCACCAAGTAACTAGCTCTTAATTTTCACTCTTCTGAAGTGAGCCCTATTAGGAGCCAACCTTGTTAAAGGTTACAAAACACACTGTTAGGTGTGACCTTGTTAAAGGATTTAATGACCCTGTTAGGAGTGGCCTTGCTAGAGGACTTTAAAACAATTCAATAGAACTATCACCTTATTAGAGGCTTTATAAAATGGCTGTTAGACCAACTCTGTTAAGAGATTTAGAAATCATTGCTACAATGGTGAGAAAGTAACAATGAATAGACTTGAATGAGATGCAACTGAATTGCTGATACAAATCTCTGTTCTGCTCCACTAGATCCTCTTTGATCGAATAAAACTTTTCTTCTCCTCAACTATATTTGATCGTTCTTCAAAATTTTCTCATACTTTCCTCTTCACATAATCAACACACTTGCATGCTCGCTCATTCATGATTTGAATTCACAACTTGACCTTTTATTTATACCTTACAAATTGTCAAGTTGGCTCATTTACAAGTTACAATTATCAATAATCATTACACCAGTCAGCTACAATTATTATGTAAAATAATTAAGCTTTATTTCCCAAAATAATGAAATCCTTCATTGGCCAACCCTGCTCGATAAACATTGTTCTAGAACTAATTTCCAGTGTTAACCAACTGAAGCTCGGTTAACATTGTGAACTCTTCAACATCTTTTAGAGACCAAGTGAACTTAGTAAACACTGAATTTCCTTTGCTAACCTTGTGAGCTTGGTTTCCATTGACTTCTGCCAAAAAATCCTTCAATGCTCGAGTGAGCTTGGTAGACATAATTTCCATAGAGTATTTTTTAGGAGTGCTCGGTAGACTTTGGAATTTTCTTTGCTAACTAACTAAGCTTGGTAGACTCTGTCTCCCAACTGATATGACATTTGTGTAACATCAAAGACAATGCACAATTGAACAATTGTATACAACAATCTCCCTCTTTGGCATTGATGGCAACACAACATGTCATAGTACAATGAAATTTGAGAACAAGTCTTTTTTTGACAGAACATTTCTCCCTCTTAAATTTTGTGCCACAAACTTCTCTTAATGTAGTAATCTCCCTCTGTGAAGGATTTACATAGCTTCTTTTCAATCAACAAACTCTCGACAAAAAAATTCAAATTTTAGAAGGATATGATAGTACACTCTCCCTCTTTGACAACATATGACAAAGACAACACAAACCAAATAAGTAATAATGTACCTTAAGTATTGATTCATATGCAATGTTTCCATTACTATGCTACATCAACTGAAAGATCTTCAACTTGGCTCATGTTGATGCATCATTAAAACTTCATTTTAGTGAGCTTTTGATAGGGGAATGACCCCTAGCTTACCTCTTAGATACAAGAATGCATCCTTAGGCAATGGCTTGGTGAATTTGTCAACAATTTATTCCTTTGTATGGACATATTCCAATCTGATCTTCTTATCCTACACCATTCTCTGACAAAGTGATACTTTATTGCAATGTGCTTGGTTTTGGAATGCATTACTAGATTCTTTGATGTGTTGATTACACTTGTATTATCACAAAACATAACAACTGGTTCTTTGATCTCAACCTTCATGCCTTCCAATAACTGTTTAAACCAAACAATATTAGAACAGTTTACTGTTGCTACAACATACTCTGCTTCTGCTATAGATTGGGATGTGCAATTTTTCTTTTTACTTGTCCAAGATACCAATCTTTTGCTAAGAAAGAATGAACTTCCACTTGTACTCTTTCTATCATCTAAATTACTAGCCCAATCAGCTTCAGTAAACACTTTCAAGTCCAAATTTCCTCCAAATTTGTACCTCAATCCATAATCTTTAGTGCCTTTCAAGTTTCTAAAGATCCTTTTGATTGCCATCATGTGATTTTCTTTGGGTTTTGCTGAAAATCTTGCTACTATACCAACAACAAGAGAAATATCAAGCCTTGTATGAACTACATACTACAACTTTCCAATCATTGATCGATATAAGGTCTAATCTACCTCTTTTGATTCATCATCCTTTGTAAGCTTTAGTCCAGTACACATGAGAGTCCCAACTGGTTTACAATCTTTCATACCAAATTTTTTGAGTATCTCCTTGATATATTTAGACTGAGTGATGTAGATACCATTCTTTCTCTACTGAATCTGAAGACCAACAAAGAATTTAATCTCACTGAACATAGACATCTCAAATTCCTTGTTCATTTTCTCTAAAAAATCTTTGCATAGATCATCATTTCTTGTAAACGAAGTATCATCCACAAATATTTCTACCCAAACAATCTTCTTATCTAGTCCTTGATATACAAGCTATTGTTATCATTAGTTCTCTGAAAACCAATATGAATAAGATAGTTATGCAATCTTTCATACCATGCTCTAGGGGCTTGTTTTAGACCATACAATGCTTTGTGTAATTTGCAAACCATGTCCTTCTTGTCTGGATCAAAAAAACCTTTAGGTTGCTCAATGTAGACTTCATCCAAAATACCATTGAGAAATGTTGACTTGACATGAATCTGATATACCTTAAATCCTTTGTATGTAGAATATGCAAGTAAGGTCCTGGCACCTTCCAATCTTGCAATAGGAGAAAAAGTCTCTCCATAATCAATTCCTTCTTCTTGAGAGCAACCTTTACATACCAGTCTAGCTTTGTTTCTTGATACCTTACCATCCTCATTCAACTTATTCCTGAATACCCACTTTGTTCCAATCACATTTTTATCTTTAGGCCTAGGTACAAGAGTCCATGTTTTTTTTTCCCTCTATTTTCTCTATCTCTTCATTCATAGCCTCAATCCAAATTTCATTTTCTAATGCATCTTTGAAATTTCTAGGTTCAAAATTAGCAAGTAAACAAGTACCTTTTAGCTTACTTCTTCTCATAGTACCTTTAGATTTGTCTCCAATGATCTGATCTAGTGCATGATGTATCTTGACATACTTGGCTAATATAGGTTCCTTTCCTTTTGAATGAATTGCATTGTCATCCTCTTGAACTTCAACTTCAAGTTTTGGCTGCTCTGGTTTGGTAGGCATTTGCTCGGTAGCATCTGAATGTGAATCAGATTCTTGCAACTCAGTTTGAACTTCTTGCAACTCGGTGACTGAAGACTTAGGAGTAGAACTCTCCTGATTGATAGGTGTATCTAGCATTGTATTAGGTTCAATGAAAATAAATCTCCTGTAATCTTTTGGTTCTTTTTTGTTTTCTTCTTTAGTCCTTTTTGCAAACTCATCAACTTTCACATGTGCACTTTCTATGATTTTGTGAGAAGACAAATTCAAACATCTATATGCCTTACTCTTGCAAGAATATCCCAAAAATATTCCTTCATCACCCTTCACATAAAATTTTCCTTTTCTAGATTCTTTCAAAATGAAACATTTACTTCCAAATACTTGTAGGTAACTTACATTAGCTTTTTAGCCATACCATAACTCATAGGGGGTTTTGAATGAGTCCTTCTTCAACTATACTTAGTTCAAGGTATGAATTACAGTGCCGATAGTTTCCTTCCAGTATTTGATAGCAATGTTCTTTTCAATCATTAGAGTCCTTGCACAATCCATGATAGATTTGTTCCTTCTTTCAGCTATTCCATTCTACTTGGGAGTTCCAAGGGCTGATACCTATCTTTTGATTCCTCTCTCAATGCAAAAGTTATTGAATTCATGGGAGATGAATTCACCACCTTTGTCTGATCTCAAGCATTTCAATCTTTTCCCTATTTCCTTCTCTACTCTAGCCAAATATTATTTGAACTTCTCAAATGCTTCTGACTTCTCTCTCAGATACATCATAGTCATCATTCTAGAGTAGTCATTGTAGACACCTAAATTTGATTACACTATTTTAGTAATCCTATTTAGTTATCTCTAAAGGCATCATTAATTAAATTTCTATTTAATTAATCCTTTGTCATCCCCTAGTTGATTAATTTAATTAATCATCTATAGTTCTAATTGATAAATCAAATAATCTATTATTTATCAATTAAATCCTATTCTTCTATCTAGTTCCAAAAATCCCCATTTATTAAATAAATCTATTTGATAAATGAAATCCTCAAATTCAAAAACCCCTAACCTATTTCTAATCCTCCATTTAGCCTAATCCACCCCATCCACCCATACTAACCAAGCTTAGCCACTAACTCACCCACCCTCATTAATGCCATCCACTTGCACATCTCTAACATCCCTAATCTAATCCTAAACCCAAGCCTAATCCACCCCCTAATGTTGTCACATTCCTTAAACAAGTTTAAGACTTTCCTAATCCAAACCAAAGTCTCCCCTCAAAAAAACCCAACCACTAAGTCATGAGTGCTCTTACAAAACATAAAGACTCTTACAAGCCCACTCATGACTCTTACATCCATCTTACACACTCTTCCCTCTTCCACACTCATTCCTCTTACATCCCTCTTACATACTCAACCCCACTCATCATGACTTTAACCAACCCTTAACCCTACCCTCTCACACTCATCCTCCTTGTGACAAGTGTCACATTCCCATTGGTGCTAAACAAGCACAATCCATGTGCTCCCCTTTGAGTGCATCTTAGCCCTCCTTAAGCCTTCATCCATCCTTGCATCTAAGCCCTCCATCCCTCTACCCCTTAGCCTATAAATTGAATCCCATCCCAAGCCATTTCATCAACAATCTTTGAGCTAAAGTTACCATGCTATTTTGAGAACCAAAGCCATCAACCATACCCTTATAATGCCAAATTGAGAGCTCACAAAGCTACCAATTTGCCATTACCCATCTCCATTGAAGCAGCTTTTGAGCATCTTGAGCATACATCCACAACAAAAGGACACATCTACAGAATCAAGAAAGCATGGAGTGTTTTCTCTTGTGAGGTTTGCACTTCTTATTTTCTTTCTTAGTCCAAGCATATATGTGAATTTAGTTTTTGGTTTGTGAATGTTTACTTCATTTGTTAATGTTCTTTGCATACTGATTCTGGTTCTACAGTCATCAATAAAAAGAATGAAGAAAATTTTTCCAGTATAGCTCTCAATTCCAATAGGTCTACACAAATTAGTATGTACAATTTCCAAAACTTCTTCATACTGATAGTTTTTACTTTTAAAGCTAGTCTTTCCCATCTTACCAATATGACAATTCTTGCATAGACCAACCTTAGGTTTCTTTATACTAGGAATGCCTCTTGCTTTCCTGAATTTTCTTATTTTCACTAGGTTATCAAAATTTACATGACATAACCTTCTGTGCCATAACAAATTTGTTCAACTTGAGTAATAAAACATGAACATTCACCAAGTTCAAGATAGAACAAGTTACCTTTTGTTTGTATGCTTGATCCAATCAACTTTCCTTTGTCATCCAGTAGTCTTTCCGTTCCATTCATGAATTCCATTTTGAATCCAATATTGATTAGCTATGCCACACTCAAAAAATTGTGTTTTAGTCCTTCAACCCAATAGGCATTATCACATACAAGCTCTTTGGTTAATGAGATTCTTCCTCTTCCTTTTATGCAACAAGGTTCATTATTACCAAATCTCACACTAGCACCATCATAGTCTTCAAAAAGTTCAAACTTTGTTTTGTCACCAGTCATATGATGAGAACAACCACTGTCTATGATTCGTGTATCATTTTTGTTCACATGAGAGATAAGTGCCATATTATCTTCCTTGTCATCATTAGATTCATCTTTCACAACAATGTAAACAGTTTCATCTTCACTATTATCAGAATCCTTAGAATCCTTAGCCATGAAACATGTTTTCTTACCTTTGTCCTTGAATGATTTGAAGTCTTTCTTGCCATTGCACTTGTGACCTTTCTTCTCATCCTTGTTTTGCTTGTTTGGGAACCTAGCAACAATATGACCAATTTCCTCACATGAAAAATAGATTAGAGGAACCTTACATTTGTATTTTCCTTTGCCTCTAGAATATTTCCTTGCAAGTAGAGCTTCAACCACCTCAAGATCATTGTCAAAACTCTCTTTTGATTCTTCTTCACTTTATGACTGAGAATCCTTTATCTTTTTTCCCTTTTCTTTGAGTGAAAGCTTGGCTTCAAATGCTGATTCAATGTTCTTGGAAGCTGGAACATAGTTGTCATAGTTATCTAGCTCAAATATAGTCATTCTTCCTACTATGGCCTCTAAATTGATCTTATGATTTGCTTCACATCTTCTTTCTTGAATTTTAGAAACTCTAATTGCATAAATGGGAAGCAATGTTCTAAGAACTTTACTTACAACTATTTCCTCTTTGATATCTCCTCCAGAAGCTTTGATTGCACTAACACTTGCTTTGACTCTCTCAACATATTTGGCAATGTTTTCATCTTCTCTCATCCTCATCTGATCAAATTGTCCTCTTCAACTTTCTAGTTTGGCTCTCCTCACATTGTCATTACATCCATAGATATCTTTCAACTTGTTCCACATATTAAAGGTAGTTTTGCAGTCCTTGATATCATCAAATTCTTCATAGCTTAGGGTAGATACAATGTCTATCATCACGGTGTTATGAGTCTTCTTCTAGCAATGTCATTAACAGATAATGTACCAGAAGGAGTTGTGTATTCTTCATCAAGATATTTCAATCATGTATCTCCAATGGAAGCTAGATGAAGTCTCATCATTCCCTTCCATGCTGAAAAGTTATCCATGTTAAGCCTTGGAATTTCCTTCTTGTAAGACATCTTGATCTTTAGCTTAGATCCTTGAAATCCTTCCTAAAAGCACCAAAAGCTCTGAAACCAATTGTTGGAAATTTAGATGGAGTAACTTAGAAGGGGGGTGAATCAGTTACCACAAAAAAAAATCCACATATCCCTTGGATGTCTTACAAAACTAGTTACTACTGTCACTCTATAGCCATACAAAAAAATACTATAACTCAGTAGATGCAATGTATGTTAACTTATTATTGATCTTTAAGCATTCACATTGATTTACATGCAACCATAAAAGAAATGACATGAACACATGAGACACCAGATTTTATGTGGAAACCCAATATGGGAAAGACCACCAAGTAACTAGCTACTGATTCTCACTTTTCTGAAGTGAGCCTTGTTAGGAGCCAACCCTGTTAAAGGTTACAAAACACACTATTAGGTGTGACCTTGTTAAAGGATCTAATCACCCTATTAGGAGTGGCCTTGCTAGAGGACTTTAGAACAATTCAATAGAACTATCTCTTTTTTGGAGGATTTAGAAAATGGCCGCTAGACCAACTCTGTTAAGAGATTTAGAAATCACTGCTACAATGGTGAGAAAGTAACAATGAATAGACTCGAATAAGATGCAACTAAATTGCTGATATAGATCTCTATTCTGCTCCACTATATCCTCTTTGATTGAATAAAAAATTGCTACTCCTCAAGGATATTTGATCCTTCTTCAAAATTCTCTCATAGTTTCCTCTTTACACAATCAACACAATTGCATGCTCCCTCATTCATGATTTGAATTCATAACTTGACCTTTTATTTATACCTTATAAATTGTCAAGTCAACTCATTTACAGGTTACAATTACCAATAATCATTACACCAGTCGGCTACAATTATTACATAAAACAATTAAGCTTAATTTCCCAAAATAATGAAATCCTTCATTGGTTGACCCTGCTTGGTAAACACTATTCCAGAACTGATTTCTAGTGTTAAACTAAAGCTCGGTTAACACTACGAAATTTTCAACATCTTTTGGAGACCGAGTGAACTCAGTAAACACTGACTTTCCTTTGCTAACCTTGTTAGCTTGGTTGCCACTGACTTCTGCCACAAAATCCTTTGACGCCTGAGTGAGCTCGATAGACACAGTTTCCATAGAGTATTTTTTAGCAATGCTCGATAGACTCTGGAATTTGCTTTGCTAATAACTTGAGCTTGGTAGACTCTGTCTGCCAACTGATATGACATTTGTGTAACATCAAAGACAACACACAATTGAATAATTGTATCCAATAGAACATATATTTTTAGAAAGAAAAAAACCATACTAGTTAAATGGGTCTAGTTGCTGATTAGCTAGGTTGATATATACATATATTTAACTGGGTTATGGCTTTTTCAAGGGAATAAGCCTTGTGATTATGCATATGTTCTTGGTACATTTTTTTTTTGTGATATATCTCTACATTTCCTTGTCGTGCCCTTGCTCTGCGATTTGTTTACCATGCCCTTGTGATCTTTTTGTTTCATTGTCATGCCCTTGCTTTGTGATTTCGGTGATGTGCCCTAGCCCTACAATTTCATTGCCATGCCCTAGCTCTGTGATTTTCTTCAAGTGTATGTAAATGTTGATTTCTTTTCTTTCTAAACATGTATCTCTTTATATCTCCTTTTGAACATGTATATTTAGAGATCTTTTGAAAGGTGCTTATTACATCTTAGCTACACAACATAAAAATTTATCTAGTTGTATATTCTAGAATCCAAATAAAAAAATAAAAAAACTCACTCAACCTGTGCTAAGTGACTTACCTCAAGATCCTCCACAAAAATAATGCAGACTAGGAAAAATGGGTAGAGTTCACAAGAAGTTTCAAAAATGTATCATAGTAGAATTTTTAGAAAGAAACTAGCCATAACCAATTAAATAAATCTAGTTTCTTATTAGCTAGGTTGATTACAAATTCCTATAGAACTATCATTAGATTAGGTACAATAAAATGAATAATCATTTGTTCCCAGCTAGCAGGATCAAATATAGTTTTCATAGGTGATAAAATTGCATATGCAAGGAATTGAAGAATAACTTCAGTGAAGAGTTGAGTGTAAGGAGTTGAAGAAACAAGTTCTACTTCTGTGTAAATGCCATAATTATGAGGCTCATTCCTTTGTAGAAGCCTTTGCCACAATGACATTACCTCTAAACCATGCAAAGGATGTTGAAATGGTTCCCAACCTTGAAACACTCTTATAAGTATTTGATACTTGGGATCATTGCAGGGAGACTGTGCCAATACTTGAAACACTCTTATAAGAATTTGATATTTGGACTATAAATTCTTAAAGACACTTGCAACTGATTCCAATGTCATTGTACCTACTGCAACACTTTCCTGAATTCTATCTAGTGGCTCCTATAATATCCTCTATGTTGTCCAGTTGTTGTTTTTTTCATGCAATCTCTTTCTAAAGCCATTCCTTCTCATTCTCTTTCTAAAGCTACTCCTTCTCCTTTGCTCGTCTGCCTTAAATTTTGATTATCAAACTTATGAATATCTGCCTCTACCTTATATAAAATCAACTTCATAGTGTGTTGTAACTCTGGCATAGGTGTTTGATCATTGATAGCTTTCATTTTAGTATTCAAATTTTCAAGATTGGTCAACACCCTTACCTGTGGACCTCTCATATCAAGCACTTTTTGTACTAATTCAAAAACATGTTCTTGCTTAGGATCTAACAATTCTTTTGATACATTTTCTTGTAGAATATTAATTTTGTTGAACAATTGTAAACTCTTAGAAAGTGCATTGTTGTTTTCATGTATATATGTATATATATGTATGTATGTGTATATATGTATGTATGTATACTAAGAGATCTTGTGGATTGTGGATTATGGATTATAAACAAAAAAGGAAAGAAAATGTGACATTAATCATTCTCCATTTGTTTTGATTAATTATATAGAGGTACACATGGAAGAGGGTGGAAAGCTCTAAACAAGGGTGGAGAGTTCTGAATGTTGGTGGAGATCAATGGAGATCTAGGATTTTCTTGTCATTCCCTTTGATCTTCGTGCCCTTGCTTTGTAATTTTCTTCAAGGACAAAAGAAGTACCTATTTAAATGTTCTTTTCTTTTCGTTCTAAACATGTATCTCTTTTTCAGATACAATAGCTTTGGTCAGATTCAAGGATAACTAATTATGATTATTGTATGCATATGTGCATGTATGCATGTAAATCGGTTCACTATGTGAACTACTTTACATGCATACATACACACTTGCATAGTACTTGTGCTAAATTAAATTAATCATTCATGTCTTTAATTCACACAAGAAATAATCCTTGTATTCAATCAAATTTATTGATACCAAACTAAGTATGTAGAAATCTATACTTACATATTATATTATCTCTTGGTGATTGAGTAAAGATCTCATGCATAATATCATCCAGGTAATGATCGGATGCATTCACATTAAGTCAAATAGGATTGAGCAGATGATCCATTTATGTTACTTCATATTTGTTTTATTGAACATTTTGTTTAACATAATCAGTAATACTAGAATTATACAACTACAACTAGTACTCTTGTTTATTTTATTTAATCATCTACATTTAAGACTATTATTTTTCTTAAAATTAGACTGTATATTTGTTATCACCAAAACACAAATATAAATTTCTAATAGTTATTTAAAAAAATTTCTAGATCATATTTAACGTGAAGAATTTCCACTATTGGACAAAGGGATAGCCATAATGTGGAGCCACATGGCTTGTGGCTTTTTCCACGAAATTATATTTTTATTATATTTTTGTCCTTCAAAAACATTATAGGTGAATGTTCTTCTGATTTTCCATATATTTAATAATTTGTCGCTTGTTGTTTGAGGTAATTTTATATTATGAGATAGAGACATCTTTCATAAGGATGGACATGCCAATTTTGATCATCCCACTTTCAAAGTTGATTCCCTTATCAAATTAATGAAACTACTTGCAACTAACACCTTGATTTTCTACAACTTTTTCGATCAACCATTCACACAAAAAATGTTGGAGTTGAGGAAAGCCAACTCTGAAGACGCCCAAGATCACCTGCATGCGAACCTATCAAAGAGAAGCCATAGAAGGGAAGAGCATGGAGCACGAACAAAAAACCCTAAACGGACATGAGAGCCATCATAATGCAAACACAAGAAGAAATGTATTTACAATAAGAAATGATGTTATGATTTGATGAAAAATACAAAGAGGGAGCCCGAATATAAAGAGCTCCAGGAATCTTCTAGAACACACTGGAAGGTTGTAGAAGATAAGAATGACAACTCAGCACATATCCACAAAAAAGTGGAATATGCTAAAAAAGGAGCAAACTCTCGAGTTGTCAACAACTAACCACTACATGCATTAAATATAAAATATTAAATAAATGCATGACCTAAGTAAGCTTAAGCAATAGAATAAATAATTAAATATTAATTATTTACTCTAACACCCCCCCTTAAGTGCAACTTAGGGAAATGCCTTAAGCTCACAAAACAAAGATGAAATGCATAATGGGTCCCGGCAACGAGGCCATTTTAGGTACCCAAGTACAATGCAAGAAGAATGCAACCTCTGTAAGCGAGGAAAGAGAGAAAACCACATGGGAAAAACCCTCCCCCAAAAAGAGGTAAGAACCTAGTGAAGAATGGAAGAAGTCTCCAACTAGGGAAATTGTCCCCTAAAACAGGAACAAGAAGTGATCATGTAGAAGCAACATCACTGAAGCATGAAGAATTGCAAATCTGCCAAACTGCTGATCAAAAAAACCTCCATGGAAGAAGAAGGCACGAACCGAGAATGTCTATATGGTAGATGATCCATCTCACCGAAATGCATAGGTAGCCAGCCACTGCAATCGCCTTGTACATAGGATCAACCACTGAATACATAGTTCACACTATCGAACCATCGAACCATGGATGCATTAGAACAACAACATAACCCCCCCTTAATGCAGACGGGGTGTGATGACAGGCAACTGAGAAGGTGGGCCAAAATCTCCTGCAAATGAACCAAGAACGAGGAGAGAGGGAAAGAGGTACAGACACCGATAAAGACACGATCTAACTAACTCTGCATGGGGCTAATGTCGTGGAAGGGACACTCACTTGACAAAGGGAGAATGCCTAAAACAACAAACAAAGATCCCCCCCATGGTGCTTTATGAAATAGTGTAAGTACAACTGACTCAAAACAACGTTCATGACTCTCGGAATGCAAAAGTGACACTTTATCTCAGTGCGAAACAAAAAAGTGCTTCAAAATGATAGCTACAATGATCAAAACTGAAAAAGAACTGAACCAAAAGAAAGTACAGTCGAAAAGAAAGCAAACCATGCCAGGAAAATGATCCTCGGGCCTAAAACACTCAAAATATCCACCATAGAGAAAAAATGCCAAAACTATGATAGAAAGATCAAAGGCCAAAAACAAAGAAAAAGGACTACTTTTCTAAAAATCACACAGAACCAGCTTTCCAGAAATATAAAGTTTTCAAAAAAATGACTTGGGACGCAAAAGATATGCATGCCGGAGTCAAAAATAGGACTACGGATTTCAACAGAAAAAATGGGCAATAAAAATGCATCAAAACTAAAAAATACCTACACCAAAGTCTTTGTCTCGGAACCAGCTTTTCGGCACTTCTTTTGGATCAGAAAAATACCTCCGTATGCAAAAGTTATGGCCAAAAAACCAAAGGTAGGTCGAAAATGACCCTAGGAGAGGTGCAAGAAGGTGCTGATGCAGGATGACGTCATGCTGATGTCAACAGACCCAGAGATTAAAATTGATGATTTGGTAACCGTCGCAGAAAAAAAGAGTGCCGCGTGGCAAAACCGTCCTAGCAGGGGTGACGTGGCGGGTCCATGTGGCAAGGTGCCACATGGCGCCCAGGCCACGTGTCTCCCATGCAGTGGCTGCAGATGCTGACGCAGCGTGCATAGCTGTCAGGCGGAGGCGGCCGAGCGGAGGTGGCCGCAGGGTGGCAGAGTCAGGTTGCGCCGCTGGTGGAGGTGGCCGCAGAGCGGCGCCAGAGGATGAGCCGCCGGCAGACGGGAGGCGGCCGAGCCACGATGGAGCCCAGGCGGCACTGCCTGCTGCGGCCGCTGCGGGCTGCGCGCGGGTGGCGCTCCGATTTGTAAAATTAAAATGCAATAAATGCCCTATTTTTCGTCCGTACAACCCTGAAATGGAAATTTTTTTGCCTCCCAGAGCTCTGTCTCCAAATTCGACAAGTTTTATATGAATCCTGACTGCAAACGGCCTTCCGGATCCAATGGTGATGTCCGTTTGGGCTGAAAGTGCTCCATAAATTTTTTGATCCCTTGATTTGAAAAAAAATTGCACAAACAAACTAGGGTTTGTGACTTCAAATCACAGCTTCAAAATTTCTTCAACGAAGCTGCAGTAGGAAGGCTTTGATACCATGTTGGAGTTGAGGAAAGCCAACTCTGAAGATGCCCAAGATCACCTGCATGCGAACCTGTCAAAGAGAAGCCATAGAAGGGAAGAACATGGAGCACGGGCAAAAAACCCTAAACGGACATGAGAGCCATCATAATGCAAACACAAGAAGAAATGTATTTACAATAAGAAATGATGTTATGATTTGATGAAAAATACAAAGAGGGAGCCCGAATATAAAGAGCTCCAGGAATCTTCTAGAACACACTGGAAGGTTGTAGAAGATAAGAATGACAACTCAGCACATATCCACAAAAAAGTGGAATATGCTAAAAAAGGAGCAAACTCCCGAGTTGTCAACAACTAACCACTACATGCATTAAATATAAAATATTAAATAAATGCATGACCTAAGTAAGCTTAAGCAATAGAATAAATAATTAAATATTAATTATTTACTCTAACAAAAAAATCATCCCATATCCATAAAAAACATCTAATCTTTTGTAATTCTCTCTCCTCTAAACACCCAATACATGGAACCATTATCATCATGAGTAGACTCACTCTCTTCAGAAGATTCAATCTAAACTATTCAGACCAAACTAAGTATGCAAAAATTTGTACTTACAAGTTATATTATCTCTTGGTGATTGAGTAAAGATCAAATACAATTTTCCAAGGTGATAAAATTGCTTATGTAGATGTATGTATGTATGTACGCTTGTATGTAGTATGCATAAATCTGTATTTACAAGTTATATTATCTCTTGGTGATTGAGTAAAGATCAAATACAACTTTCCAAGGTGATAAAATTGCATATGCAAATGTATGTATTTATGCATGCATGTATGTATATATGTTTTTATATATGTATGTATGTATGCATGTACATGTATATATGTATGTGTATATGTATGTATATTTGTATGTATGTATATATGTATCTCTGCATCTCATTGTCATGCCCTTGTGATCTTTGTATATGTATGTTTGTATGTATGTACACACACACACACTCATATATATATATATATATATATGTGTATATATAAATACATATACGTAAAGAGAAGCTTCTTAATCACCTGTTGGGGGAAATATAAAGAGATACATGTTTAGAAGGAAAAGAAAAGAACATTTACATAGGCACCTCTTCTCCCCTTGAAGAAAATTGGAAAGAAAGCACTACTACATTTGGGCTTGAACACCACAAATTACACCATCATCATAAATTGCTGTTACAATTTGACCTTAAATGTTGTAGTGTTGCAAAGGGCACAGAGATCACAAGGGCATGACACAACAACAAAATCATAGAGTAAGGGCATAGAGATCACAAGGGAATGACAACAAAATGCAGAGATCACAAGGGCACGACGACAAAATCCTAGATCTTCATTGATATCCACCAAGGGCACAACAAAAAAATATAGAAATCATAAGGGCATGACAATGAAAGCTCCATCAACATTCAGATCTCTCCACCCTTGTTTGAAGCTCTCCACCCTCTTTCACACGTATCTCTCCACAATAAAAATAAATGGGGAATGATTTATGTTGTGTTTTTTTTTTTTTTTTAGTTTATATCTAAAATCAACTTCACATTGTGTTGTAACTCTACCATAGGTGTTTATCCTTGATAGCTTTCATTTCAAAATTTCAACATTCAAGTTTTCAAGTTTCCTCTTCATTATATAGTCCTTTCCACCTTAAAAACCAATTTGTTACTTCATTAAAATTAGGACTTGAACAAAGTCAATGATAAAACAAAGCCCATATTCCAGAATCATAATAAGAAAACAATAAAAATCACTCAACCCGTGCTAACTGACTTAGCTCAAGATCCTACACAAAAATAATGTAGACTAGGAAAAATGGGCAAGAAATTTTAGAAAAATATATCATATCAGATTTTTTTAGAAAGAAAAAAGCCATAACCTAGTTAAATTGGTCTAGTTGCTTATTAGTTGGGTTGATTACAAATTCCTCTAGAAATATCATCAAATTAGGTGCAATAAAATGAACAATTAGTTGTTCCTAGCAAGCAAGATCAAATATAGTTTTCTAAAGTGATAACATTGCATATGTAGACGTGTGTGTGTGTGTGTGTGTGTGTGTGTGTGTGTGTAGAGAGAGAGAGAGAGAGAGATCTTGTGGATTGTGGAGATCTGGGATTTTGTTTCCATGCTCTTGTGATCACTACATTTCATTGTCATGCCCTTGTGATCTCTGCATCTTGTTGTCATGCCCTTGTGATCTTTGCATATGTATGTATGTATATAAACAAAGAGATCTTAGCACAATAGAAAAAAAATAAAACTCACTCAACAGGTAGCATGGCCATGGGTATTGTCAAAAGCTTTTAAACATAACTATATAAGGAGTAAGTTAGGATGTATATAGGTTAACCTTACATTAACTGTAAAATACAACACAAAGGTTGCAGTAGGGTATTATAATATTGTAATTATAGAAAACCTCTTGATTCGCCCAAGTGGGTGTATGATGGTGAAGAGTTGTATTAGGTGAGTAAAGCTCACTAGTGGTTATAGGAATACAACTAGATGAAAACAATTAGAAACTAGAACTACATATTCATTAGACTAAGTAGTTCAAGGGTCTTGATCCCATGGATATGGGTATGTAGGCAGCTTTGGTAGGCAGAGTATGTCTCTAGTGTGTAGACACCTTGGACATAGTTACGTAGCACTTAAATATTTTAAGACATTATATGTTAACTCACGCGGCTGATATTTTAAGACATTATATGTACCTAGTGTACTTGACTTTTGAAAATAGAAGGCTAAATTTTTCATTTCAACATTAACTTGACTAGTCTATTTAGACCTATTGATTATTGTCACAAGCTTTTAAACATAACTATATAAGGAGTGAGTTAGGATGTATATAGGTTAACCTTACATTAACTATAAACTACAACACAAAGGTTTCACTAGGGTATTACAATATTGTAATTATAGAAAGTCACTTGATTCGTCCAAGTGGGTGTATAATGGTGAAGAGTTGTATTAGGTGAGTAAAGCTCACCAGTGGTTAGAGGAATACAACTACATAAAAAAAATTAGAAACTAGAACCACATATTCATTAGAGTGAGTAGTTTAAGGGTCTTGATCCCGTGGATATAGTTATGTAGACAGCTTGGTAGGCAGAGTATGCCTCTAGTGTGTAGACACCTTGGATATAGTTAGGTAGCACTTAACCATGCATGCATGCATGCATGTATGTAGCTATTCTCTACTTAATAGTTCCATCCACATGGGGGGGTAGTTGAGCTTGCACCTTCTATAATACTTCATTTCCATTATTTGTGCTCTCTGAATAAAAGGTATATAACTTTATCACTTGTAACTATAATTTTCAAATAGTAGAAACCACAATAGTTTCTTATAAGTTGATGGTTCTCTTTGTAAGTTTATAAAATTGAAGTTTAAAAATTAATTGCATTTATGTACATCTTTTTCAAGTTTGATATTTCTCTTTTTCTTGACTCATAGTCCAACAATAATTTTTCAAAACACATACTGACAAGTTGGAGATTGAGCCAAAAAAAAATGAAGAACAATTGTGCCAAAAGAGTTAAAAAACATGATTTGTGCATGATAATAATCTTTTACACTCTTTTTGGCATAGTTGTTCTTACATTTTATGATTTTGGTGAGAACAAAATTTCAAACTAATCAGGTAGGTGATCCAAAATTAAATCATAATTGGTTGAGGCATGTTTAAATACCTTATTTCACATGTTATTGAACGTTATGTGTTTATGTGCTACTATTAATGAATGTTAAAGGATGAACTAATATTAGATGTTAGCTTTGGACATTATGAGATTATTTTATGGATGCTCATAATTGATTTTTACTTCATGTGATAATGAATGAATTATATATTTTATTAATGAATGAATGTGAGATTCATATCTTCTTAGGTACTCTTTCTAGGCTATTGTACCAATTCTTAAGCCAAAAATAGATAAATCATGATTTGAAATGCAAACTTGGGTGCTCAACTTAATGAATGAGCACACCAAGTGAAAGACCTTGTGTGATGAAGGATTGCATGATTTTCTACATATTTCAGCACATAGAAGTGCATTGTAGGTTCACATACATTCTTAAGTGGACATTTGTGAGCACTAGGTGTGTGAAGGCTCCATGTAAAAACATGTAGAAGCAAAAAAGGTCATGATGAACATTTTTGATGACATGTTTACCAAGAGCATACACAAGTTCCTCAAGGTGACTTCACATTATTAAATTTTAATATTTTCCAACATCACTGCTCTTCCTCCATAGCCTGCACAAATAAAAAATGTCACCTCCAACATTGCAACCGAATGATAAATGGGAATAGCACATGCCTGAGAGCCATAACCTACTTAAATTGGTCTAGTTGTTGATTAGCTAGGTTGATTACAATTTTCTGTAGAACTGTCATCATATTAGGTGCAATAAAATGAACAATCTGTTGTTCCTAGCTAGTAGGATCAAATATAATTTTCCAAGATGATAAAATTGCATATGTAGATGCATCACTTGAATTTTAGGTATGAAACACATTCCCTAATTTATAATGAATGGTTGGATATAAAGGCTCCATACATTGGCCCAACAATGAAAGCCAAGGATGTAAGCATGCATGTATTGGTACACTCTCCTTGCGAGGATCCCAAGTATCTATTTTTGCTATTAATTTGGTCTAGTTGTTGATTAGCTAGGTTGATTAAAAATTCTTGTAGAACTATCATCAAATTAGGTACAATAAAATGAACAATAAGCTATTCCCAGCTAGTAGGATCAAATACAATTTTCCAAGGTGATAAAATTGCATATGTAGATGCATCACTTGAATGTCAGGCATGAAGCACATTCCCCAATTAATAATGAATGGTTGGATATAGAGGCTCCATATGCTGGCCCAATAATGGAAGCCAATGATGTAACAATGCATGTATTTGCACACTCTCCCTGTGAGAATCCAAAGTATCTACTATCATTGTTAATTTGGGAATCACTATATGATCCAAAATGTAATAAATTACTGAAGTCGACAATAACTTCTCCCATGTCTCTAGAAAATGTAGCATAGGTTTAGGGTCCCTTGGCTCCCGTCCCTTGGCTCCTAGGAATTTGTAGCAGCTATTCTCACTACTAGAAGAATAACTTCAGTTAAGAGTTGAGTGTAAGGAGTTGAAGAAACAAGTTCTACTTCTATGTATGTAAATGTCATAATCACGAGGTTCATTCCCTTGCAGAAGCCATAACCCAGTTAAGTATACAAGCCATAACCTAGTTAAATGGGTCTAGGTGCTAATTACCTAGGTTGGTTACAAATTCTCATAGAATTTTCATCAGATCAATAAAAGGAACAATCAACATTATTTTTGTCCAGGATCTTGAGCTAAGTCACTTAGCATGGGTTGAGTGAGTTTTATTGTTTTATTATTTGGATTTTGGAATATGTATGTTGCTGGATCAATTTTTCTGTTGTGCTAAGATGTAATAAGCACCTTAAAAAAGGATCTCTCTGTATACACACATACATACATGTATATGTATGTATGTATGTAATTATGTATGTATGTATATGTATGTATTTATGTATGCATGTATGTATATATCATGTGCAGATCTAGGATTTTGTTGTCATACCCTTGTAATCTCTACATCTTGTTGTTGTGCCCTTCTAATCTCTACATCTTGTTCATTTTATTGTACCTAATATGATGATAGTTCTCTAGGAATTTTTTGTTGTTCCCTTGTGATCTCTACATCCCAAGTATCTACTAATACTGTTAATTTGGGCATCACTATATGATCCAGAATGTTTTGAAGTACTGAAGCTGATAAGAACTTCTCCCATGTCTCCAAAAAATGTAGCATAGGTTCAAGGTCCCTTGGCTCCTAGAAATTTGTAGTAGATATTCTCACTACTGGAAGAATAACTTTAGTGAAGAGTTGAGTGTAAGGAGTTGAAGAAGCAAGTTCTACTTTTGTGTAAATGCCATAATCACAAGACTCATTCCCTTGCAGAAGCCATAACCTAGTTAAATATATGTATATATCAACCCAACTAATCAGCAACTAGACCCATTTAACTACGTTATCGCTTATTTCTTTCTAAAAATATATGCTATGATATGTTTTTGTAAAATTTCTTGCAAACTCTGCCCATTTTTCTTGGTCTGCATTATTGTTGTGGAGGATCTTGAGGTAAGTCACTTAGCACCTTAAAAAAAAATCTCTGTATATATACACATACATACATACACACATATGTATATTTGTATTTATGTATGTATGTATGTATATATATATGTATGTATGTATGTACCTTTTTGATCATTGCATTTCCTTACCCTTGTGATCTTTGCATGTCATTGTCATGCCCTTGTGATCTTTTTATATGTATGTATGTATATACATATATACATATGTATATACATATATACATATGTATATGTGTATGCATATATACATATGTATATGTATATATTAATGTGTGTGTGTGTGTGTGTGTGTGTGTGTGTGTGTGTGTGTGTGTATAAATAGAGAGATCTTGGCACAACATAAAAACAATAAAACTCATTCAATAGGTAGCATGGTCACAGATGCAATGGCAACACCTATTGATAAGTAGATTCTTTTTTTTGTCTCTCATTTTTCATGTGTTTATTTCACTTAAACTATTATTTCTTGGGGGAATTTTTTAATATTGGATTCATTTTATGTAGGAGGCGATGAGGACATTCTTGGATTTACTTGTGTGATGAATTACTCGCGAGCAATGATGATGGACTTCCCTTGAGAGTAGCAGGAGGCAATGAGGACATTCCAGGTACTTTAAAGATTGATCTTTTCTTAAAGATCTTAGATTTTAATGGGGATTTAGATGTTGGGTTGGGGGGGGGGGGGGGGGGTGCTCAATAATAACCAATGATTGTATGACAACTAAGTGTGTGAATCTCTTGGTTTCAGGCAATGTAGAAGGATGCCATAGCTCAATATGCAATGTCAATTCATATGCATACGACATCAGGCAGAGCTAAAAAATACAATAGGTTTTCATTTTTATTAGAGGTCTTTAATTAGGTATTTTAAGTTATAGACCATCATTCATGATGATGATCTATAATTTTAAAAACTTAATAGACCTATTAAAAAAATGTAATCATGCTATTTTTTATCAACTCCATTTGATGTCCATGCATTTGAATGTAGTTGCACATGCATTCTCGATTCAAAGTGGTAGAATCTTACTTTGGATGTGACAAAAAAATGACATGCAGTTGAAGATGGAAAAATGATGTCACTTTTGCAAGTTTGGAACCTTTTTTGTACTTTAAAGATTGATCATTTCTAAATATTTTAGATGTTAATGGGGAATTTAGATGTTGGGGGTGTAGGGCCAAATAAGCTTCCACCTTCACATGGTTGGCCTTGATTAGTACAAAATATTAAACTATTCTCAAAACCAAGTGAAGCTCAATATTAACCTATGATTGCATCATAGCTATTCAATATTTTTTGCCAAATTTTTATTAATACAACATGCCATTGTAATTGCAATGGATGGTCATCAATCCCACTACATTCCTTCCACATGCCCATCCCAATTGTGATACATGGTTCTGACATCTTTCCATGGGGCCCATAGCATTTCTATCACACAAATGTCATAGCTGCAATAGTGTTGTCGACAATTGTCATCGCAATAGTGTTGTCGAAAATTGTCATCACAATTGTTACAGTAAAAATAAATGACAGTTTGCCAGAATGGTAGCCCAATTTATGACACTTGTGGTCATTGCAATTGTGATAGTAACCCTTGCCATCACAACTTGCAATAACAAAAATTTGACGCCAACCGACGGGAGCCAATTTTGACTAATGTTGGTTGGGTGATGGGTTACTATTGTAATTGCAATGGCCAGTCGTCGCAATTCAGGCCCAAACATAGTAGTGTATGTAGTGGAACAACAAGTAATTTATCTAAAGTGGAATGACCTAACATCTATAATAAGCACCAACTCAATCATATGATGCCTCTTATGGAATAGATCAACTAGCTCAGTCAAATGGTGTGATGTTTGGTATCTTGAGCGTCCTTACAAGGCTTTTACTAAATGAGAATCAACTTTTCTATAACAATAGAAGAAGAAAAACATACATCTAAAATTTTGAGTCCTCTTTGACCAAATTTTCACAAATAGGAAGATAGGGAATTATGTAGAAATAAAAACTATATGGTAGACAATGCATCTAAAATAGAAATAATCTTCTTTTTTGTGATCAACAGATGGGAGATTTAATCTATCTCAGATTGGAACCTGAACAACTTTGCCTCCAGAAACTTGACATTATTAAATAACAATATAATCAAAATACAATCCTTGATTTCATATCTAAAATAATAAAATATAAAATCAGTAGCTAAAAGGACGGGTCTTCATCCTATGGTGATAGAAATTTAATTGCAATAAGGAATATACACTAGGGCAAAGAAAATAAGGGTGTGTATAAAAATAGATAGCCCACTGGTCCTAAAGTTGAAGTCTATAAATAGACATTGTTCTTGCATTGTCACTTTCCAATCATACCCAACCCAGTTGAATACATAAATTAGACAACAATGAATTATTTGTGCCCAACTCTCTCAAGGGTTTGTAGTTGAGATTATTGGTTGTTCTACAATGTTATTGATGGGATTAGGTTTAATTCATACTATGTATTATATGTTGTGATCTCATTTTCCTCCATTACTATTTGATGAACCTTACATATCCTACACTTCCATAATTTTTGATTTTCACATTTTATTTTTAGATTTAGATGCACTCATTACCTATGTACTTATATTAACAAAGAATAAGCCATTTTGAGGTCTTTTCTGTTGCAATATTTTTCTCAAGTCATCACCCTAAATTTTGCATTCCAAGTCATCAATTTTTAAAAAAAACTTAAGCCTTTGGATTCTTTGTTTTTGCACTGTATCTTTCCTAGTGTCACTAAATAAAATAAAACCTTACCACAGTTGATAACTAAATTATCCTACTATTTCATCAATATGATAGATCTCTACCATAGTTGATAACTGAATAACTGCTTCTTAATTCTTTCCATTATGAGCATTTGGTATCGAATTGAGAGTGTTTTTAAATAATCACCATTCTTGAATCGAGTCAAGTTATATTCTTAAAATAAGGAGATTTTAGGTTAGCCACTTAAGAAATGCTTTAGTAGTTAATTAAGCCGAGAGTCTTCTACAATGGAA
Source organism: Cupressus sempervirens (assembly GCA_028749045.1). NCBI lineage: Eukaryota > Viridiplantae > Streptophyta > Pinopsida > Cupressales > Cupressaceae > Cupressus > Cupressus sempervirens. Next base: position 573,259,595 of record CM053785.1, read on the forward strand.
GCATTCATTGTTGTAAAATTTTGAGAAATTTTGAAAGATTTGACAAGTAGCTAGAATGAATTTGCATCTCTTGTGATGGGAATGAGACACTAATTAAAAAGAAACTATTTGCATTTATGACCAGTTATAATTGAAATGAATAGTCATGTGGATTAGTGCATGATAATAATAACAATTACATTTGTGTTGAGTTACAATTCCCATTTGGTTGTAGGCATAGGAATGGAGAATAGGAATGCATATTGGGAATAAGAATGGTTATTCCAATAACAACTATTTTTTGGAATGGGTATAAGCTCATTTTAGAGGCAAAATGGGAATTTCTATTCCTATTCCCTATTCCAATTGACAAACTAATCAAAAAATAAAAAATGTCTTCCAAATTTTCTATTCCTATTCAAACAACCAAACGAGATGAAGAGGAAAAAAACCTCATGTACTTGTATTCCCATTCCCGAGACATGATCCCTAATGGGTGCAAAGATAGATCAATGGTGTATGTCTATTGGAGAGGCAAAATAAAGCAATTGTAGGAGGTTTAAAGGCAAGTGAGGATTCAGTTTATTTGGGTGATGAAAATCAAGATTTTCAATAATTCATTCAATTTTTAGAAGAGACATTTTTTATTGAATATTATTGGTTATTGGTTTTAGTATAACCATATGAATATTAAAAAAATATTATTATTTGCATTATTAGCCAACCATTTTAGATTATCAAAATAAATAGGGGAAATTACTCTTACACATATATAACAATTGTTAATACTCAAAAAGACATGTATGTAGAATATAAAAGTAAGAACAATGCACATGAGCTATTTAAGAAAATATAATTGTTAGATTTTATAATAGGACCGTTTCTCGCATTCGTCAAATTCAAAAGATTTGAAAAAAATGTGATTCATTGGTGTAGAATCAAAAACAAATTTGAAACAAATGTGATTTATTTATAGAGGATTAGATTATAATATTAGAGAGTGTCCTCATTCATTTTCTTTCTAGATTGATTATTCCTCATAAAAATGGGATTTACACGCTCTACATATTCCATAAAATGAATTGGTTGTTAAAAAATCATACAATTATTTTGACATAGATATGATTTAAAAATGGAAATGTATAAGCATAGCAAAGGAAAATACTTTAAAGAATTTATGTATATTTTTTGTAAAAAATATATGCAAAATGATGTAGAGATAATACTAGATATTTGAAATAACTTTTGAAAACTTTCTATTAGATATGATATTGTATATTTCAAAAAAAAAAATTGACATAGAGATATTGTTTTATTTTTAAAATATATTAAATTATTCATATTAAAAAATAATCAATTATAATTTTTATTTTTTTATATAGTTAGTAATATCTATATTTAAATAGTTCAAAACATGTCAATTTTGACTTAGAAATTATAAAACAAATTAATTAATTTATATGCTCACTTGAAAAAATTATTACAATTGTATTCTGGTAACTCCAAGTGAGAGGGAGATCAACATGAGACAACTGTGGAGGAAGGTCAGCAAGGGAAGTAACCCAATGGAGGTGGGGTACCTAGGGGGTGGCAGGGGGGACCCAACTTTGTTGTTTCTATCTCGATTCTTGTCAAAAGTTGGTCAAGTTTGTTCAACATCAAGCCGGTTGGTAAGTCTTCTTTCCCTCCAATTAATAATGTCTTTATTATTGAGCAAGGCTCATTTATTTTGGAAATCCTAGATCAAATCATTTATATGAATATATCTAGAATGGATAATACCCTTGTGGGGAGATTCTTGGTAGCCAAACCAAATATTGAGATAGTTAGAGCCTTTGTTAAAAGGAAATGGGCTTTGAAGGGACATGTTGATGTTGTTATTATGTCAAAAGGTAGCCTATCCTTCTGCTTCTCATGTGATGAAGATCATCGAAATATCTTGTGCAGTGGACTATGGTTAGTGAGTAAGCATACCATGAGTTTACAAAAGTGGAGCCCAAACCTAAATATTTAGAATGAATCGATTAATCAAGCCCCTATTTGGGTTAAAATACCAGGATTGGAACTTGAATTTTGGGTAGAAGATGTTATCCAAGGAAGAGCCAATACCTTTAGAGAGCTTCTATCAATGGATCTAGTGACAATCTCAAGAAGGAGATTGACTTATCCCAGAATATGTATGGGAGTCATTCAGGGGGTTGATATGTAAGATTCCATTACTCTTCAATCTAAACTGGGTGCCTAGCAGTAGAATATCAAATATGAATGTATCCCATTTGCTTGTTTCCACTGCAAAAAGTTAGGGCATTGGGCAAAGATACACCCTTATAAAGTGAGTATCCTGAAGAATGGGTTCGAAAGGGTATGAAGGAATCTGAGTTTGTGGAACAAACTCAAATAGAGAAGGAGGTGAAAAAGGATAATATTAGCCCCCACACTAAGCCTGTTGAGCAGAATAGTAAAGAGACTAAGAATAGGAACTCTTCTTCAATAATGGATCAAATTTCCCTACACATTTAGTGGTAAAAGGACACCTTTGAAGGGGAAGACCAAAGTATAAGGACAATAATGGTAGAGGCAAATGAGATATATGATGTGAGTATTGTTGAAAGAGAAATGTCATGTTTTAGTAGCAAGAGTTCTCTTAATAGAAAGGAAATGAATTATGAAGATGCCAAAAATTGTATGATTCTTGGACCAAGTCTATCTAAATGTTGTCAAATTAACATTAAGGACAATAAGAACTCACCACCCAAGGAGGGAATCTTAACCCCAAAAGAAGACCGAACACCCAAATGGGGGGATATAGAAGATATTGATATGGCCCTATAGGGTGGGTATTACAATTACCTAAAAATGGTCACCTATACTATTAGACCCCTTCTCGGCATTTTGGCTTAATTTGTTATTTTCCTCAACCAAATTGCTGAAATCATTTAATTTGATTATAACTTATATTTTGACTATGCTATCCTAAGTTCATTATTTGATTAACAGAACATGTCCCCTTTTAATTAAGTAAAAGACCCCATTTTTCTAACCTACTTAAAGTGCACACATAATGTCATTTTTCTATTTTTCAAATTAAAAGAAAAGGCTTTGTGACTTTTGTCTTATATGGGAAGTCAACTTCTATATTATTGGTTGACTTGCTTGTGCACATGGATCACTCTTATTATCAAACTCCATCGTTGATCTTCCATCATCTTCATCTTGATCTCCACTGTTCATATGACTTTAGAAGAAAGAACTCTCTCCCTCTTAAAGAATCCACATTCTTGAGTATTGTTATGCTGCACGTTTCTCGTTCGAATCTTTGAAGAAGCTTTTTGGAGAACTTCTACTTCTCATCTCATTCTCTCATCCATCTCATACTAAGCTTGGAATCATGTTGCATGTTAGTTTAGTTTCTTTGCAAATAGCTTAAATCACATAGATTAATAGTTGGATTTGTAACATATTCATCCTTATCACTATAGCTACATTTTTCATATTCATATAGCTTAATCTAAATTTGCATTGCATCCTTGAGGAACCCCTTGTGGACATTTTCATTCTTGCATCTGATCTTCGGAACCTCCCTTGCATGGTTTACTAGCAAGAAGAGTATCTTTAAGTCTGAGCTAAGAGCCTTCATATTTTAATCATACTCTCTTACACTCCATGGATAGGGAGCTCCAATATAACATCCAAGCATTCCAAACTCATGTAATCACTTAGATAGAAGGGTTTAGATTGTGACGCAAATCAAGTGAACATTTTTGGTGCCCACCGTGGGGCTTGAATCAAGTTTTTGGCTCCATTTACTTTCATTTCTCATTTCTATTTTTTTTTATAACAGCATATTGGATCTAATCAAGTGATTTTTTAGAGTTCTCACTTTGGTTTTAAGGCTAACCCATATGCATATTGGTTTGAAGGCTAAAACCTTAGGTTTTTGAAGATTTGATCATATCTTCTAAACCTCTTGGAGTTTGGTTCTAAATTTTTTTTTGCAAGTTGAGGATGTGTCTAAGATGTCTTAGTCTAATTTTTAGATCATTTTGACTTTATTTACATTAGTTATGATTTTTTTTTCATAAAAAGTCATTTTTGATGGCAAATTAGAGACTTTTTTAGAAAATTTCACATTTTTAGAAAGGTCTCTATATTATACAGGGGGTTAGTTCTTTTTGTTTTGAATTTAGAGGTCATATTAGTGCTCAATAGCTTGATTTACAAAATCTAGTTTGTTTTGACAAAATGGGTCCTTAGGGCACAAATGAACATATATTTTTGAATTTCCTACATTTTTGGAAATATCTTTAGTTTTTAGTAGGGGTATGTTCTTTTCATTTCTATTTTTGGAGCTGAAATCATAGAAAACAAATCAAATCTTGTTGACTAGGTCAAAAGAAAAATGTAAAAAAGAGAGTATTTTTGATTAGTTTGCAATTTTTTTTGCATATGTTTGATTGGAAGACAAATTGGATTTTTGAGGCAACTAATCACTTTATATTGTAGGTCTTACTTGGTTATTATGCCCTAACCTTGGTTTTTTTGTAGGAAGTTTCTCATTTCATTGCTAAAAAGAATGCATGTCAAAGCTTCAAATGTACAAGGGCTACTAATACTTGTTTGTAGGAACTTCCCAAACCATAAAAACTAAACTTTCTTGTATTTCTTTTATTCCATGTGTGACATTCTACTAGTTCCTTTCATTTCCTAGGCACATTAGACTTGTAATTGAGATTCTTTGGTGATAGGAGAGTATGCTCTTCACCCTTTTGGTGAATCAAAAATCTTGAGTCACGTTTGGACTTCAAAAGAAAGGGGGTAATTGAAACTTCTTGGCCTATTTTGGGGAAATGATCAAGATAGGAGAGTATTCTCTTCACCCGTACAGTGAATCCAAAATCTTGACTCTTGAAAGTGGATCCAATCTATTGTAGTTAGAATCCTTTAGTGGGCTTGCTCTTGAGAAATCAAGAGGAACGACCCAAGTGGGGACAAGAAAACCTGACTATTCTAACCCACTATAATCTTAGGGCTATCAAGGACACAAAACCTTGGTAGACGTAGCACTTTTCTTACCTAGTGTGATTGCTTGTGGGATTGACCATGACGAGATGGTACTCTTGTGGTCGTGGAACTGATTACTCACCACAAAGTGAGGTGTCTTGTATTAGGAGCAAGAGGAGTGATATGAATGGAAATGCTTTCTAAACACCCTAGGTTAGTAGCTACCTTATTTTTTTTGCTCAACTTCTTAGTGCAAGGATTGATCCTAGTGGATTACCCAGATCACCCCAATATTTTACACTCACCATCTTTGTTCCCTTGGTTATGCTTATGGAATTTCCATGACAAAGCCAATATCTCTTGTGGGAAACAAATTTTTGTGAGGTGAAGGAGCACTTAGGGTGGGCCAAGTTGTTGATTAATGAACCATGAAATTTAGGTAGATATTGCTTGATGTGTTCTCAAATGTGCTAGACATGTGGAAATCTTTTTAATATACAAATGATGATAGTTGTAGGGATTTCTTTTGAGACCTCGCATATGCATGTATCATGCAAGGTTGATTTGTTCCTTGTTTGATTGTTTGAAGAATACTTCATGTGTTACTATCTTTCTTGGAAAAAAATTTCTTTTGAACATCAAACTTTCTATACTATGAACTATTGTCAAACTTTGTCAACCAAGTCAAAACATTAAGTGCAAACATTCTCTTGTGTTGCTTGCTAAGGGGAGTCTTATCATTTGAATTTTCTTTTCTATGTCTCTAGTGCTTGAACATGCTTAAAGTGAGTCTTTGGTCTTAGTTCTCTTGGTCTTTCTATCTTCATGGTCTATGTCCACTTGCTAGTTATCTTTTTGCTGCAATGGTTACCATGATTTCTTGACTACACTATTGGGTTGGGAGGTTTTTTCACTTGTTCTTTCTTTCTCTATCTACTTGGCTATTTGGGCTTCTTGCCTAGCTATTGATTTGAGTCATTCATGTCATAAGTTTCTTGGACACATTTTTTGACAAGTCATTCTCTCATTGCTACCCTCTATTTGACAAGTGAACACTCTACATCTTATAGTTTCAACATCAAGTTATCTTCTAGTCTCTTTCATGCTTGTCTTTTCATCTAAAACTATGGGAGCTAAATCTTGTGCTATCAAATTTCAACCAAGTCTAGATTATCTTGAGTTGCTTGAGCTCTTTAGGGAATTTCAAACCCTATGCACTCAATACAATAAACTTGAAGAGACCCTTCACTTTTCTTACACTAGTCTCACTAAGGGCATGATAAAAATATATGCTAGATTTGAGAAAATGGTCGAGGAGAAAAAAAAATCATTAGATGATTCTCTTTCTAGTTCTCTATATGTACACAAGTCACCCTCTTTAAGGTCATCCTCTTCTTCTAAGTCTACATTCTCTACTTCAAGAAATCAATTGTATTTTTTTACTAGATCTAAAGGCCTTTTTAAAGAGATAGAAAATGACACATCCTTGGATCATACACCAAAGTTTCATGATAGGTCTATCTTTGACCAATATGGTGAAGAATGAAAGCTTTATATTCACTTGAGAAACAACAAAAGGACTCTAGACATACTTTTGATAGAAATTTTACTCCCTTGGAAGATTCTTATGATGACACTTTGCAAACACTTCTTGGCACCAAGCTCATCACTTTGCCTAAGTCTATCTCATATGGTTACCCATTATTGGATATCTATTGTTCTTACCATCGACATAATGAGCACAATACTTTAGATTGCATTGAGCTGAAACATAAAATCCAAGATCTTATTGATGATAGGATTGTTGATACCTCTAATGACTAATGTCATGAGGATACTTCTCTTGAACAAGATCATGTTGATGAACCTATGTCTAGTAATGGTCTCCTTGACACCCCCACTTCTTCCAACACTCATGCATCTCCCAACACTTTAACGCTTTCCTACATGCCTCCATCAAATAAAGAACCTAATTCTTTCCACATTGACTATGTCTATCCTCAAAGGGCTACCTCTAAAAGAAACTCAAGCTAACCTTCACTTGGCTGCAAACCTTTTCCATGCTACTACAACTAAAAATCCTCAATCTCCATGTGCTACTATGCCTACTTTAACAACTACTCCATTCTCTCTTCATACTCCCTTGTCCTTAGAAGTGGCTCCATGTCAAGAGGACTCTCAAAAAGAAAAATCTATAAATGTCAAGAAAGATCAAGATCAAGCACCCTTCCATCTCCTTCAAAATGTCACTCCTCCATATCCTATGTCTTATCCACCTCCTAAGTATGATGAAGAAACCACTTCCACTATTTCCCTTGAGCTTACTAAAAATTATGAGAAAAGTTCTCTTCCTATGCTATCCAAGCTATTTGTCAAGATCAAAGCATCCCCTCATGTTCTACTTCTCCATATCTACTTCAAAATTGTGCTTAAGCTTCAAGTTCTATTAAAAATGTTGCTCCTATCAAAGCTACTTATGACTCTATTGATGGCTTTGACCATGTTGCTCTATAAAGATGATGATATCCCTTTCCAATATACATTTGCATCTCCTAATTCTATCCTTGGTCCTTATCCATCTAAGCTAATGCCTTTAGAACTTCCTTCCATATTAGGACCTTATGTTCCTTCATCTCCATTTTCCACTTCTAGCTCATCACCCATTTCTCCTATCTTACCATTTCCCACCTCTCCTCTTACACAAGGTCAACAAAGACACACATACTTGAAATCTTTACATTCGCCTTTCCATCTAAACTAGTCATGTTGGCCCTATTCATCCACAAGTCCCAAGTCTTTTGGAAGCAATTTGGATGATCAATTCAAACACAAAGGCATGAATCCATCTTCAAAAGTTCATTATGTCTCCTCTAATTGACATGTGAATACTAAGAAATAAAATTCACAAAAGAGACTGCAAAGGTCCACTACTCAAAGAGCTAAACCAAAGAAAGTATGGGTTCCTAAATCCATTACTAAAGAAATGCACTCTAAAACATCCAATCAAGACTATAAATCTATATGGATTCCCACATCTTTCTTAAAAGAATTAAATATTGAAAATACTTCAAAGTTGACATTCAAGCTTCCAAAATCTTCCACTTCATCTTCTTCTAAACATGTTCATAACAATATTTTGAAGCCTTCCATTCCATCTTCCTCCAAAATTACTCCTCTACTTCATACATCTCAATCTCAAGCTATTTCATCCATAACTTCTCAATCATTTGACTACCCTTTGAGGTGTGTGTCTTTGATGATCTTTCCCACTTTCACACCTACCCTTCTACAATTTTTTGAAGCCTACACTATCCTATTGTCCATCCTCTATCTATCTATCCAAAACCTACAACCTTGCCCTCCATCTACCTCTCTTCTTCCTACAATCTCTCATCCATTACCCTATCAACATCTTTGAGCATACCTTTGTATGGTCTTTTCTTATTAAGATTTATCCTTCCTATAGGAGCGCTATTGAAATTTAAATAATTTGAGCTCTTTCTAAAAATGAAAATAAAAATGAAAAAAATAAAAATGTGCTTTGGTGAAAACCACTTCTTGTGACACCTTAGTAGAAAATGTAAAGAGAAATAAAATCCATCCCATTGTGAAAACTATTTCTTGTGGCACCTTGGATAAGTACCATGATGAAAACCTAGCAAATAGGCATCATGTGTAATTCTTTCATAATCGATCAATTCCCTCTTCCTCTTTGATCTTGACATTGTTGAGCTATCCAAGCACATTGGCTATCTTATCCACTAGATTCCCTCTTGTTTTTTCTCATTCATTCATAGCCTTCATATCTAGCTTCATTCTTATTTCCCTATCCCATCGCTATCCTATCTAGTTCACTCCTTGGTCTTGATCACAACAAAGGAAAAACATAGTTTTTATAGGTCACTTGGCATGCCTACTAGTTTGGACTACATGCTTTCATGCTATATTTCTTATTGGCCTCCATTGCTTATCCTATATGTTATCTCACTTATTGGCTTCAACTACTTATTCTATATGCTATCTTTATCATTGCTTCCCTTGTTTATGAAAAACCCACTTCCTATAGCTATCTTTCCCTAGCTTGGGTACTCTTGAGGAGTTTTTCCTTGAGGATCAGTTTCATTTGCTTATTATTCCTAGCCTATCCATCTTTTCTTATCCACCAACTTTTTGCTCCATCATATCCTACACCTTGCTAGACACCGGGACACAAAATGTGATCTTGCTTGAGAATTAGTGATTTCTAAAAGTCCTAAGAACCATATATGATGCTTAAAAAATCCTTAAAATATATAAAATATCCTTAAAAAAATGAGCATCTTAGTCAAAGCTTATTCCTAAATACTTTGATGTCTCACCAAAAACAACAGAAAGGTTCCTTGCACCTATGTCTATCAAGCTTGTTGCATGTTCATTTCCCACCCACTTTACTATTCTATCTTGCCTTTCCTAACTTGGAATTAACTCTTGTCATAGTCTAGGGGGCATTGTTTGTTTGGTTTATCAAGGAGTTTCTTGCACAAGGAGATTTTTCTTTGACAGTGTCTTCTAAACAGTGTTTCTCAACACTACCTACACTTGACATCAAGTGTTTAGCAACACTTTTCAGATACTCTATCCACAGTTAAGGATGTTGTGACATTTCTCACTATCAGATTCAAGTTTGAAGAGGTGGCCAAGTGACTTACACACACACACACACACACACACACACACACACACACACACACACACACACACACACACACACACACACATAAACATTTTGAAATGACTGAGCTAGGATGAATTTTATCTACTTTGTGTGTTGTCTATGACAATTTCTTTTCTATGTGTTCCCTCCCTAATAGTCTTTTTAGGATGTCATAGACCAGAAGACTAGGGGCATGGGGCATGTTTTCTTGCTTTCTACTTGTGGGTGTACTTTGTTTGTCTACAGTGTTTAAAGCATTCATGCTTGTCCTATTTGACACTTTGACTTACAAATGTATCATTCTGGGTATAATCTTTCTATATCAAACCTAGGGAATCTAATCATGTAACCATCTTGAGTTACATGTCTTTGATGCTTAGATTCGATTTCCACATTCCTATCTAATATTGATCATATTCATATCCTCATAGTTACACTAGTAATGGTTGTATAATCTCATGATGTCCCTAATAAATGCTCAATGATGAAATTAGAGTCTAAATGTTATGTGTTTCTTGCTAGTAAACCACTTTGCATATTAGTTTGTATTTTAGGTTCAGTTTCTAGCTTACTCTTGCATTCCTGCATATGGGGAGAGCTCTCTCTTCATCTTTTTTAGACACGTCGGCTAACTACTTTCATATCTTCTTCACTTTCTTCTTTATCATGTCTTTCCATCTTCTCGATCTTTCGCTTCATCTCTTTACTATTCTCACATCTATATAGCCTTTTGACCTCTTGCATAATTTTGACATCCTGAACCCATTTTCAGGGTCAAAATTGAAATATGAGTTCATCTTGATAGTCAAAATTGCATTTTAAAATTCTACCTTCTTCTATGTAGTTAGCTAACCTCTTGAGGTCTAATCTTCAAATCATCATTGGGGTATCTTCATTTCTTGATGTCTTCACCATTTCTTCACTTCAAATATACTTTAATTCAAATTTTCATGTCTAAAATCACCTTTCTACTTGATTTGACCTAATTTTCATGTTTTATCCTTCGTGGTCAACTCTGGTCAAATTGGGCCATTCTATTATTCTTTTATGTTCACTCTTTGGTTCTAATCATATATCTATCATCTTGAACACTGTTATATCTCAATTTCTCATATCTAGCTCATTTTTGCATCTCCCTTATCTCATTTTGATTTTGATCCTGAGGGGGTAGAAATACTCTATCATCACTTGCTACAACTATCTTCTTCTTAGGAGCATATGCTTGATCTTTTCATTTGCTCTCGGTCTATTTGCTTTGCTTGGTGTTAGAATTCTTCTTGAGTTCTAACATCATCTCTTTCCTAGTGTTCAGTACTAAGTTACTATCAGGATATACATTTAGGATTTGCTACTTCTTTCTACATTTCATTCTTTGAAACTAGTTATCTCTATCTATTGCTGCCTACTTGACTTCTATTTTCTTTGACGTAATGTGTTCCCAGATCAATCACACATTATTTAAAGAGGGGCAAGTGTAATCACCTAAAAATGGTCACCAAGACTATAAGCCCCCTTCTCAGCATTTTGGCCAAATTAATTCATCATTTGCCTAGACCAAATTGGTAAAATCAATTAATTTGATTATAACTTATAGTTTGACTATGCTATCCTAAGTTCATTATTTGATTAAAAGAACATGTCCCCTTTTAATTAAATAAAAGACCCAATTTCTAACTCACTTAAAGTGCACACATAAAGTCCTTTTTCTATTTTTCAAATTAAAAGAACAGACTTTGTGACTTTTGTCTTATATGGGAAGTCAACTTCTATTTTATTGGTTGACTTGCTTGTGTACATGGATCACTCCTATTATCAAACTCCATCGTTGATCTTCCATCATCTTCATCTTGATCTCCACTGTTCATATGACTTTAGAAGAAAGAGCTCTCTCCCTCTTAAAGAATCCACATTCTTGAGTATTGTTATGCTGCAAGTTTCTCATTCGAATCTTTGAAGAAGCTTTGTGGAGAACTTCTACTTCTCATCTCATTCTCTCATCCATCTCATACTAAGCTTGGAATCATGTTGCATGTTTAGTTTCTTTGCAAATAGCTTAAATCACATAGCTTAATAGTTGGATTTGTAACACTTTCATCCTTATCACTATAGCTGCATTTTGCATATTCATATAGCTTAATCTACATTTGCATTGCATCCTTGAGGAACTCCTTGTGGACATTTGCATTCTTGCATCTTGTCTTTGGAACCTCCCATTGCATGGTTTACTAGCAAGAAGTGTATCTCTAAGGCTCAGCTTAGAGCCTCCATATTTGAATCATACACTCTTATACTTCATGGATAGGGAGCTCCAATCCAACATCCAAGCATTCCAAACTCATGGAATCACTTGGATAGAAGGGTTGAGAGTGTGACACAAATTGACTTAATAGGTATTGCGGAAATGGAGAAGAATGGATAGATGTGGAGAGAAAGAAAAGAGTGAAGAATAAGAAAAAGGAGAATAACCAAAAGAATAAAAAAGAAATTAAAATGATTATTAGAAGCACAAGGAGTAGAAAAATAGGGGATGTTGGTGATACTCATATACCAATAGGGAGGCCTTCAAATTAGAAAAAAAGAAATATGGAGGCAAGCAAAAGTATAGCAGATGGTAGTCAAAGGACTATGTTGGGCTCAAATGCATTTCATAAGAAATGAAATTATCTAATGGAATATCATAGGATTAAATAAACCTCACAAGAAATACATGGTAAGCAATATGATAAGAGATAATAAACTAGATATTGTGCTTCTTCAAGAAACAAAGATGCCAAAGGATAAAGTAGAAAGTTTTTTTTTCTTTAGTAGTGGTAAGATCTTAGGTGGTGATGCAGATGGGGCTTCTAGTGGTATGGCTATAATATGGAATTGTAAAAATATACATGGGGAACTTGTATCTCAAAGTAGGAATATGATCAATGGCAGATTTTTGAATACTAAGGAAAACACCTCTTGGGTGCAAACTAATGTCTATGCACCCAATACCAAATGAGGAAGGAAAGCTTGTTGGATGGATATTTCTAATCATAGGAGGGACTTTATGGATGAGGACTAGGTTATTATGGAGGACTTCAACACACCTTTGAAAGAAAATGAGAAGATGGGGGAAAGTCATCCCAATTTGGACAAAAGAATAGACTTGATGGAGCTCATTGATAATCATATGCTTCATGATATGGACCTGCAAGGTATAGACTTTATTTGGACTAATAGAAGAATGGGTAAGGATCTTATACAAGTTAGACTTGATAGAGAACTTATTAGCGATGATTGGTTTCAGAGTTATAGTTTCTCCTTAACGACTCATGTCAAAGCGAGATTTGATCATTACCCCATTTTTCTTTTGGCTGACCCCATCTCTATTAAAAGTAACTTCCCTTTTTGTTTCAAAAAAATGTGGATTTTACACCCTAGTCTGGAAAATCTTATAAAAGATTGGTAGAGGGTTACAGTTGAGGGAGCTACAATGTTTAAAGTTGCAAAGAAGTTGAGAAATGTCAAGGATAACATTAAAAGATGGAATAGAGAAACTTTTGGGAACATCTTTGAAAGCAAAAGAAAGATTCTTGAGAAACTTAAGGTGACACAAGACAACATTCAAGTTGAGGGATATGAGAAAGTTACTAGAGAGGAGGAGGATTTGAAGTTGGTCAATTTACATGATATTATTACCAAGGAGGAGATATACTGGAAGTAGCAATCTAGGAAAATATTTCTCAAAGAAGGGGACAAGAACACAAAGTATTTTTATATAACCACTATGAAACATAGAATGGTTAACAAAACTTCTAGCTTAAAAGTGAATGATGTTCTTACTAAGGATGATGAGGATATCAAAGGGGAAGCTATTAGGTTTTTTTAGTGGACTCCTAGAAAGAGAACCTCAAGTTGATAAGGAGAACAAAAGGAGTTCCTACACTGTATTCCCAAGAGCATAATTGAAGATCAAAACAAATGCCTCATTGTTATTCCTTCTAAAGAGAAAATTAAAAAGGTTTTCTTTTCCTTTGATAGAGACAAGGCACTTGGCCCAGATGGTTTTCTTTTCCTTTTTTTCCAAACTTGTTGGCACATCATATAGGATGATGTTATCAATGGGGTTAAAGAGTTCTTTGGCTTTAAAAAACTTCTAAAAGAATGGAATGGTACTTTTATTTCCCTGATACCCAAAAAATTGGGGGCAAATAATATGGATTAGTTCAGACCCATTAGTTTTTGTAACTCTTTTTATAAGATCATATCCAAAGTCCTCACTCTTAGGATTTTGACTTTTTTACCATCTTTGATTTCGAGACAATAGAATGGTTTCATCCTAGGAAGGAAAATTATGGACTCTATTATCTCAGTCCATGAAAATATACTCTCTTAACAAATCAAATAAAGAAGGGTTCTTATTGAAGCTTGATTTGTCCAAGGCCTATGACAAAGTAGATTGGGACTTTTTGAGTTGTGGTTTGGAAGCCTTTGGTTTCAATAACAGATTTTTTGATATGGTTCACACGTTGGTCTCCTCTGCCACTTTTTTTGTGTTGGTTAATAGATCATCAACTCCTCCTTTTTGTTCTTCTTGAGGCTTAAGACAAAGGGTCCCTTTATCCTCTATCTTATTTGTTTTAATGGTTGATTGTTTGGGAAGATGTGTGGAGAAAATGGTTCAAAAGGGGGATTTTGTGGGGTTGAGACCCTCTTCGAAGGATCAAACTTTCTCACACCAAAAATTTGTGGATGACTTGATTATGATGGGAGAAGCCTTAGTCAAAAATAATAGGAATATTAAACTTGAAGATTATGGTGGGGCCATGGGACATATTATAAATTGGAACAAAAGCTCTATTTATTTTATTAATGTTAATGTGAGAAGACAAGCTAAAATCCAAAGAATTATGAGGTGTGAGGTGGGTAATCTTCTGGAGTCTTATCTTGGCTTACCTATTTTCCTTGACCCTCCTAAGTCTTTTTGGAACTCTTTGATTGCTAAAATCATACCAAGTTGGCTAGTTGGAAAGGATCCCTGCTTAGCCAGGCTAGTAAGATAATTGTGCTAAAATCTATTATTCGAAACATTCCACTTTATGCTTTGAGTGTTTTTAAGATTCCTAGAAAATATGTTGTGGCTATAGAAAGAATTAAAAGAAACTCCTTATGGTCTAGTATGGAAAAAAAAAGAATGATCCTTATTGCCTGGGATAAGGTCTGTGAGCCCATTAAAAAAGGTGGTCTAGGGTTAAGAAAGATAAATATTATGAATGATTTCTTACTTGCTAAGCTCATTTGGAGACTTTATAATGATGTTGGAGAATGGAAGGACATTTGGAATAACAAATATAATATGGAGAACAAAATCTCTCATTATTTCCTTAGTAGTGATGATGTTCAAGGTGGTTCAACTATTTGGAAACATGCCTAGAAAAATAAGTAGATAATCAATAAATGGGTGAGATGGGAGGTGGGTAATGGTAGGACTATTCAATTTTGGGATGATATTTGAATTCTTGATCATGCCCTTAGTTCTGATCGGTAATGGAATGGTTATATGATGCAATGTAAGACTACCTTTGGGTCATCTATTGTTGACTACTGTGATGGTGACAAATGGGTAGATTTGACTATAGTGGATGATTCTTTTAATGATCTTAATAAAATGGTGAATGTTGTCTTTTTAGTCAATGAGAAGGAGTATCTCATTTAAAATTTTAATCTTATTGGACTATTTTCTATCTACTCATTGTATGGTAATACCTTTGATGAATGTTATGAACCTGCTGGGCTAAAACCTGGTTCAAGGGCATGACCCCTAAAGTTAACATATTCTTTTGGATCTTATTGCAGGACAAAATTATCACTATTGACAACCTAAAATATAAAGGACTTTGTCTTGTTAGAAGATGTTATCTTTGCAAGGAGGAGTCAGTCAATCACTTGACCATTCATTGTTCCTTCACTAGAAACTTATGGGAAAGGATCTTTAGACTATTGGACATGATGTAGGTTCTCCCTTATAGTATTCAAGATTTATTCTTAGTTCAAAATTTGTCCTCCCATAATGTCTTGATTAACATTTTATGGATGTACATTTTACCTTATTTATGTTGGGGTGTCTGGAAGGAAAGGAATGATAGGGTTTCCAGGGGTAAGGAGTCAAATTCCAATTAGATTTTTCATAAGATTAAGAGGATGGTGACTGAGAACATTAGGCTAAGTGGTAAATTCCAAGAGCCTAAAGATGAGTGGGAAACCAAAGTCATTAAGAATTGGAATGTGGATGTGGCTAGTTACCCTCAAATTGAGAGAAGTCTAAGAAGCTATGCTTGATGGGACTGCCCACCCAAGGGCTAGTATAAGGTAAATTTTGATGGGGCCTCAAAGGGCAACCTAGGGATTGCAGGTTGTGGAATTACTATTAGAAATAATAATGGGTATAGTATTGGTGCAATGGCAATCCCAATTGGTAACCAAACTAATCACATAGCGAAAGCTAGTGCTGCCCTTTATGAACTCTTATATGTTAATTGTATGAATATTGAGAAAATATGGTTAGAAGGGGATTTGTTAAATATCATCAATTGTCTTAACAATGTCACTACCCCCTCATGGACTATTCATAATATTATATGTAAGGCTATAAATTTGATAAATGATTTTATTGAATGTGTTGGCTATGCATAATTATAGAGAAACTAATAAAGTGGTCAAATGGGAAGCAAATGTGGTTTGTAAAAGTCACATGAAGATGATATGGAATAATGACAATAATATCTCAATTGATGGATTATCTTTGATAGAGTACGATAGGATTGGTAGCATACAAACTTGTTTTAATAATGATGGTAACACCAATGAGGAATAATTATGAGACATGCTAAAGAGGGGGTTTGTGGATGTATGACGTGGCTACTCACTTATTATCAAATGGATTGTGCATTTTTTTGCAAAATAGAAAAGCCTACTGTGACATTGAAATCAAGAATTTGAACTTGCTCAATCTCTTTAGGAAGATCAATTTTTTTTTGCAAAATTAGGAATATGGGAGGTAGGAGAAAGAGGTGTGAGCCAAGAATTGATAGGACTAGAAGCAAAAAACTAGAGATATGGGACATTTTGAATCAGGACAAGATTACAGGCTATTTAGAGAAGCTAAAGGGAAGTAACCCGTCTGTCACCAGGTAGTTTCTGAAAACTTGGAAGAATGGTATCGCTTTGGTTGGAAATCAAAGAATGGAGGTCATGGAGGAAATCATTTCCAAAGCCATAGGCCTGGACATGGAAGGGATTACCTTCTATAGGGATAGGAAGATGTTTGACAGAGCTATGGATGAATTTGTAGAGTCAGCTAAGGAGAGAAAAGGGTTGGTTAAAGTGAGCAATTCCTACTTTTTCCCTAATAGTATTTCTAGACCTTGGAGGGTTTTTTTATTTGTTTTGATAGATTATATTACCCTAGATGGCTGCTATACCAAGATTTATAGCCACCATTTCATGTTGGTTAATCACTTTAGGCATAGAGTTAAGATTAACTTTACATTCTATCTTAGGTAATCTCTAGATAGTACCATTTTAACCCTACAAAATGACCCAGAAGGGATCATGCTTGTCTTGAAGGTCTGATGGTTTTGATTATGAGTTTGTTAAAATCTAAGAAAGTGGACAGACCCCATTTGAGTAAAAAGATCTTGGATTTTGATATTGAGGGAAGTGACTCAGATGAGGCCTATGATGGGGAAACTGAGGAGGAAGAAGCTAAGCTATTGGAGAAAAAGAGAAAGAATCTAACCCTTGGGGGCTCGTCCTCTAAGAGTAGGAAAAGAAATGAGGGGGACTATGAGACAAAGACTGACATTGATGAGGAGAGTGTAGATGAAAAAGGGAAGAAGAGTAAGGAAAAAAAATTGTCACTAGAACAATTGGGAGCAGAACAAGAACCAGAAATAAAAAGAAGAAAATTGGGAGAGACATAAAAAACTCCTCGGATGATGATTCCCTGACTCAAAAGAATCAAAATGATATGAGGTTTAAGAAGAATATTCCTTATTGGGATGTTGAGGATAAAGATAATAATGATGTTGATGCAGAGAAAGATAAATTGGATCTAAATAAGGATAATCAAAATCAGAGTTTTGTCTCAAATAATCATGGGTATATGATGGGTGTGTTTGGCAACCCTGGTGCAATGAGGAGGGGCATTAATAGTATGAAGGATAAAATGTAGTATCTTAGAATAGAGTTTGATCATCTAAGAAAAACCAATAGGGGTGAGAAGAATTTAGGCTAGCATCTGGATAGGCTCACAGATCTTATTGGGACTATCGAAGATGTCACTAACATAATGTAGAGAGTTCCTCCTCTTGAAGGTAAAACAAGAGCTATTGATCGAATGGTGAAGGACATGCATAAAAAGATTGATATATTAGACAATAAAGTTGAGGGCATTGAAAATATTTAGAAATGATTGCTGATCAGAGCTGCTCCATTTTGAAAGGTATTGCTCATAATATCAAGGTTATAATGGATAAGTTGGAGCAAGGAAGAATGAATTAGGGCACAAAGGAGATGAAGGAGGATCATGGTCCCAAAAAATGCACAAGGTAAAATTGGAAGAAGACTAAGGTCATGGATGATAAAGAGATTGATGAGTTGAGGGCTTTTGTTCTGAACATGAACATTATGGCTGATCAAGTTGCTGACTTGTTGAAGACTTTATAGTTGACTTGTTGTCTTTTTGTTATTTTTTTGTTTTCTTTATCTTCTGCTTGTTATTTTAGGGATGTATGTTATGGTTTGTTTATCTTTTTGGTGTTGATGCACAGTTCCTCTTGGACTTTAATCATTTTGTTGTAAAAGGTTTCGGGTCCTTTCAAAACGTATTTTTACTTAATCAAAAATTTAAGTGAGCATATAAATTAATTGATTTTTTAAAAGTAATTTCTAAGTCAAAATTGGAATGTTTTGAATTGTTTAAATTTAGAGATTACTAATATTCTTCCTCTAGTAGTCCTTATGGATTGTGTAAAACCTCCCTAGCATTGGTGGGAAGCTCTTGAAAGAGAGGTAAAAGTAGACTCTTTGAACAAAAATCCTAAATAGATCCTTGTTAATTAGAAACCACCTTTTTGGCCATGTCCAAACCAAATTGAGCTTAGGAAGGCTTTCTAGAATCTATTCTTGAAAAAGACTTGAAAAAAATATGGAACAAACATATAATTTTTTTTCTCTTAGGACTATTGATTGGAGTGAGTGTTGTGCTTGTTTACTTTATTGTTAAATTCATAGTTTCATGTTGCAAGTGTTGTTAAACAACCTTTAAATCCTAAATTCTAAACTTTTCATCAACTCTCACAATAACACTCTCAAAATTAGTTTTTTTATCTTTGATTTAAACATCTATATGCTTTGCTTTTCAATAAATATTCAAGAAAAATTCCTTCATCACTTCTGCATTCAAACTTTGCAATATCATTATCTCATTTAATATAACATTTACTTCTAAAGATTCTAAAGTACTTCACAGTAGGTGCATGTCCAAACCAAAGTTCATAGGGTTTCTTACTAGTGCATTGCCCGATCTACACTCTGTTTATTGTATATACTGTTGTATTCACTACCTCTCTCTAGAAGATATGTGATACATTATTTTCCAACATCATTTCTCTTACTGCCTTAGTCACCAATTTGTTTCTCCTTGTTGCTATATCTCATTCTGCCAAGGTATCTTAAGGGCTGAAAATTGTCTCTTTATATAATTGTCTTCAAAAAAATTGTTAAACTTGTTTGAAATAAATTATCCTCCTATATTAGATCCCAAGCATCTAATCTGCAAAATAGATTCATTCTCAACTCCACTCTTAAATAACTTGAATTTCTCAAAAGCTTTGAATTTTTCTCTAACAAATACAACCCACATCATTCTAGTGAAATAATCAACAAGAATCATAAAATACATTTCACCATAGAATGCTCTGGCCTTTGTAGGACCACTCAAATCTATGTGCATAATCTCCAATTTCACTGAAGTAGTATACTTTTTGTTGAAAAAAGAAATTTTCTTCTATTTTTTCATCCCACATTCCTTACACATCATGTTAGTATGTTTCACAATCTAAGGAAAATCTCTAAATTCAAATGTAGTACTAACCTTCACAATGCTATCAAAGTTAATATGACAAAATCTCTTATGTCATAGCCAGCTGTCATCCACCTTAGCAACTAAAGATGTCATTTCAATAGGACTCAACTGAAATACATTACCTATTGTTCTTGTAATAGTACCAATTAATGTGTCATTCTTTTCCTTGATAATGCAAGTCTTCTATGTAACTGCAGCTAATATCCCTTATCAACAAGTTGTCCAACACTCAAAAGATTATTTTTCAAACCATCTACAAAGTAAACATCTTTTGTATTAGTCTTTCCATCAAGTGTAATAGATCATTTCCCTTTTATGTGACTTGCTACATTATTTCCATCTCTAACTACTCCACCATCATAACTATTGAATTCCACAAATTTATTCATATCTCTTGTCATATGGTGAGAACAACCACTATCTATATTCTAATCAAACTTTTTATTTTCAACTTGTGATGCTAATTTTTTTTCCTCTCTTATTTCTTAGTTTATTTCATCTTCTTCAATGACTTTTTCTTTAATAGCAACAATCCAATTTCATCATCTTCCTCATTATCACTATCATTCAAAAAGTCTACCATTTTTGTGTTTGATAACTAAGAGGTAGTGGGGGGAGGTGAATTAGTTATGTTCAATTATCGTACAATCCCTTCAAATAATTTTAGTACCAAACAAATTTCATAAACATCATAAGCAATCACTCAATGTACTCATTCAACTTATCATTTAACTCACTCAATCACATTAATCCAAACTATTCTTACACTGTTATGTTATAAGTGACTAACAACAATAAAACTTAGTTGTTATCGAGTTGTAGTAAAATGAAAAATAACAAACTTGCAACATAATAACATTCAAACATTTGACACCAATATTTTTAATGTAGAAACCTTGTAAAGGGGAAAATCACCTAGGATTGATAGCCGAAAATTTTTACACTTTTGGAGTGAGCTCTACTTGGATCCAACCTTGTTAAAGGTTTACATAAATTTTTTAATAACCTTGGATCCAACTTTGCAATGAATCTAGACACTCAGAAGATAGAGTTTTCATAGAACTTTGTTTCCATCCTCATACTTCTTCAATTTCCATCATCAAATCTTCCTTGCATTTTTCCAGTTGTTAATCTTGTAACAAACTTTGACTCATACCTTTGAGCTTCTTGAACATTGTTGAATTTCATCAAAAGTTGGCCTTAGATTCCATATTTTCAAATTTTTTCTTCTTACTATTACCCGGTGAACATAACATTTCCCTCGAGTAATATAAACTTGGCTAATAGTAGACTTTCTCAGCCAATACTAAACTTCCAACTTTACTTTTCCAAGTGCTCGGTGAAAATCGTAGTCACTCGATGAATACTTTCCTCCCTCTTTATCCTTAACACTCAGTATAGCTTGTACAACTCAATACATTATAAGATTTCATGATTGTGAAACAATCAAACCAACATTACATATCACTATCCAACTCATTCAAGTGCGCATTGAATACCATATGTATCAAATCTTGTCTTCAACACACTTTCTTCAAATCCTCTTCATTAATCAACTTGATATAGCACTGCACTGAGTTAGCATAATGTCTAGCCAACTAAGACTTTGACAACAATGACAACATAATAACTAATATGAATCCCTTACATACATTCATAGCATCACCAATTACATAATCAGTTGGGGCTAACATTTTGAAATCAAATTCACCATCCTCATTAACATAAAAGCAATCCTTTGGCACTCTTGACTTGTAAGGTCTTTTTGTTAAGCTTCTTTTCTCTTTAAGGATATTTAGAGGAATAATGACCAAATTATTTACATGTCCAACAAACAAGAATTTTGTTACCAGTAGGTTCTCTCTTCATAATCAAGGAAAGTCCTTCAATCTTCTTGTTTTCATCTCTTGATCAACTGCTACTAGCATAGTCTCCACTTGTACTAGCACTTCTGTCAACATAGGCATGTCTCTCTGAATGTTGAAAGTAGTCTCTTCTCTAGGAAATTCTCCACTTTGTTGCATCCACATCTCAAATTTCTACAATATCGCAAGAAGAGTCTCTTGTAAAGTTAGGTGTGCAAGGAATAACATAATCAATCATTTGTGTTGTTTGCTTATAAGTAGGTGTCAAGTTCTTTAATATTTTTCATACAACTTCAAATTTTGATTTCTCTCCTCCACAATTCTTTATTCCTGTGACAATATCTAGTATTCTAGAAAATTATCATCTTATAGTTTCATCTTCCAAAATCTTAGCATCTTGAAATAAACATATCCAACTCTGTAGTCTAGCCTTATTAGCATGTCTATCACCTCAAATGTAATTTATAAAGAATTCCAAATCTCACTAGCTAGTCTAAAAGATTTTACCTCTCCATATCCAGCTTTAGGAAGAGATGATAACAATTCTTCTCTAGCTAGCAAGCATATTATGCAAGAATATATTTTTCTCTGTTTTCTCACATCCTTCAAGCTTGTCTTCTTCAATCACAGTCTTCTTATCTTTTAGAACCAACCAAAATTCCAGACCCATGCATAGAAGGTGTGTCTTCATATTTTCCTTCGAGATGTCATAGTTAACTCCAAACTTTTGACAATCTTTCCTGAAATGCGCCATAGATGCCCTTAATCAGTTAATATTTTCCTTCAAGGACTTGATGCTCTAATCCTAATTTTTAGAAACTAAAGTCCACCAATATAATTGAGATGAGGAAGGGAGGGGGGTGAATCAATTATGAAATTAAAACAAATCTTAATATCTTTATTAATATTGAAACATATAAATATTAAATGCACCAACCATAGAAAGATAACCATGCACAATAACAGTGGATATGTTAACTGGGGAAACCCTGGTGGGGATGGTACCCACAATTATTTTTCTCATATTAAGGTTCCTTATTAGAGGATAGACCCTATTAGAAGTCAATAAAATACAATTAGTACATATGAGTCAATGTTAGGAGACTTTAAATCCTTGTTCCAGAGGTTTGGTAATTCATACATCAAGTTTGAAGGCCAATTTCAATGGTTCAAGGAGTGTATAGTTATATGCAAATGCATTTTGGTTCATGGTGATTTAGAACAGTTCAAAAGTTCGAACTAGTTTATGTGAATTCATTAAAGCTCAACGGTTCTCGGAGGCAAGATTCTAATTCCCAAAGTGTAGACTTAGATTTAAAATTATAAATAGCTTGATAACTTAGAGCCAAAAACTCAACACTTTCTCTTTCCCTAGCTCACTATGGCAATATGTTGAGTAAAGATGTTATGTGATACTATTCATGAAAAATATAATTGTTATGTGGTGGTGCTAAAGAATTTGAATATAATTGTTCATAAGGAAATTTACAATCACATTGAGAACCCAATGACTGAGCAGTTTAAATAATAAACATGGCTAAAAGAACTTAATGGTTCTTTATATCATTTAAAACCACATTTGTTGTCTTTGATAATTCCTCTCTTAAAGAAAGTCGAGGTCCCATTCATATGATGCAGATAAAAAAAAAAACACATAGGGACACCTGCTACTTTAAGGCTATCATATTTCATTTCAGTGAATGGTCTAAAGCCTTATTTGGTAATTGCATTTGGTGGTGCTTATTCTACTAATGATATCATAATAGATCTTAATATCCTGATGGAAAAATTGAAAATGGGTATGCAAATCCATATTTCTTGATGTTGCCAGATGGATTATGGAGAGGTAACATGTGGGATTGTGGTGGTCTATGTGAATGCCTTGTAATAGATTGGAAAATATAATGAAGCATATTCAAGATATTTTTGATGAAATGGTTGTCTGACTCAATCCAAGTCTATGAAAGCTTCGAGATGTATATAATTAAGACAGAGATGATTGCGAAGAATATCCATTCAGCGTATTCAGCATAAATCAATCATATCTGATAATAGGGATTAACAAGCATTCAAAATGTTTTTGATGAAATGTTCAATGTTTAGGACAAAGACATCTAGAGTTGGCTCTCCATGCATGGTATTCATGTATCGAGCTCCTTCATAAAATAGCGAACCCACAACGAACCCACAACATATATAATCTTAAGGAGTATGAAAACAAAAAGAAGCGACCCTTGATAGGAAAAACTTTGATGTGGAGAATGTCTTTGTCGGGTTTCTAATATTCATGCCTCCATCCACATCATCAAAGTCTTCATCCTTTCTTTCGGTTCTACAAAATATTATCGGGGTTCAAGTGCTCCAATATAGAATGGGAACACTAATCGGGATTGCCAAAATACCAGATAGCTTAAACATCACACACTAAGACTTGATTCCTAGGCTAAAAGTGTTAAATAGTTAAATATGACTTATTTTTCCAAGCTTAATTTCTTCCTTGGTGTGTGACATTTTAAGAATGACCCCAAAATACATTCAGATTCAATGATATCTAACATGAACAGAAGATGCATTTAAATTGTTTGACGAAATGCCTCAGCTGATGGAAAGCCAATTTCATGCATAAAAGCATAGAGTCTTGTTCAATGGTCGCATCCATAGTTTCAATTGAACATGGTGCTAAACTCATCAATGGCGGCATAGGGGCTATTAGCAACAACATTGAGAATGATAGTTCACAGAAAAATTATTTAGGCTATGTTATGGATTCATGTAGATATCAGTTTCAATAGGATGGTCATCGATAGTAACATGCTTTGAATGTAACCTGCAGTTTCAAAAACTGAATGCCATGCTCATTTCAATGAATGCCTAGATCAAATAATGAAAATTAGCAATCATCACAGAACAACCGATAGAACTAGTGGATGCATTTAAATGGTGGGTCATTTGAAAGAATATCAACATTATCCCAACATATAAGGAATAGTCACCGATTGGAATGACCTCGAGATGTGTTTTGAAGACACATATGTCTCAGGTCGACCCAGTACCATTTCGGTGTGATTTCCAATAGCCTCTGATGCCGGCATCAAATTCAACGTGATCTCAGGCCAAATATGAAGTAGTCTGTTTCCAATGATTGATACAAAGATTTAGAGGAGAAGATTATTCCATACAATTGTAGATGGACCTTATTCAAGACAAAGCTCGATGGTTGTAATGAACGAAGCTACCTAACATGTGTGTGATTACTAACTTTAACTGTAGGGTCATTAATTTCTTAGATAAACACAACATGATTTGTCAAAGCGAAAAGTCTTCTCGACTTCATATGTGAAGCTCCGTGTATAGTAGTATATTGAGGAGCGTAATGAGTCATCACCAACACGTCATCTATTTGGAAACATATAAAGGCTTCCTTTAAATTTGAGAGACATTTATGTTGTTATCATCCTCACTTTAATGTTATAAAACATAAGCCCTACACATTATGAATAATGATGAAGAATCAACTATTGTAACTGAAAGAGGTGAATGAGGTAAAGTGAAAAATGACTTCGAGTTTGGGTAACAAAACTAAATAAGATGTCCCCGAGATGATTAATGGGGGTGGTTCCACATCTTATTTTGGGGCCGGTGTGCTATCGAAGGGAGGTTATCGATTTTGGATTTTCTCAGAGAGACTTTCAATAGACAGACTTTCAACTATAGAGGGACTTTCAACTACAGAGGTAGGGGGTTTGGTTCTTTATTTTGTAGTGTAAGGGGAAGGGAGATATTTCAATTTTTAGTAATGATTCTTATGTAGAGATGCAACAAGATCTATGTAATCTCTTGCACATTAGAGAAGGGAGGTATGAAAAATAATTATATATCAAATTTGTGAGTTTGAGCATTTATCTTTTCATTGATTATGATCTTTGTATAATATTTAGTTTTATCTAAATGCATTTCTTTATCATTTTTTTATGAATGTGTTTAATTACTTGGTCTTTGGGCTTTGATCATTCACATTCTCAGAAAGAAGGAAAATGCATATCTCTTTTCCATTTTCCTTGTTATGTAAAGTTTGAACAAATGGACTTTATGTCATTTGTTTATTGTTCTTAGTTGTTTGTTTTTTCTTTCATGTCTATTATGTGTTTACAGGAAGATGTTTGTAAGCCTTTATTGCTTTCAGGTTAAAAGCATTCCCAAAGTTAATATTTATCTAAAGAAAGGAGTTGTACCTTCATATCAAAATTCAAAGGACATTTATGGATTTCAATTGCAAAGAGACTCAACTATTAGTCACATATATTGTTCTTAATTTGGGCATCCAAGAGTCACTTTGAAGGTATTTTGTAAAATATTAATCTATTTGATGGAACATATTTGAAATTTTGTTCATAAACATGAAATTTTCTTAATTTTGTCAAATCGGGATGAAAGAAAGCACCAACCTTCAATTTCGTGATTTCGATATCTGGTTCATAATAACTTTCTGATTTTCCAATTTTGAAAGAAAAAACTCCCTTGAAGAGGACAACTTGATTTTGCAATTTCATGTAGACATTTAAACTATGAGTCTGAAGTTCCAAAATTTCACAAATTTGAAGGAGAATTTCAAAGTTGATTCTGTGAGGGTGAAATTGATATTAAAAGATTGTTGGTTAATTGTTTGTTTTCCTTGGATTTTGGTTTATACCCAGACTCTTAGTCTGTCAAATGTGGTGAAAGATAAAGTTGTTAGCAACATAATTGGTCAATGTAGGTGTTCTATCAAGGACCCTTGAATTGAAAGGTACAACTCCCTTCTGTGCAAAGATTTGCAATGAATGTAGTTTTTGGTAGATTGGTATGTTTAGGGGTATGCTCTTGAACAAAGAGTAGAAGAGGTATAACCAGATAATCCAACACCTCAAGCAATCCGGGTAGATTTCAGAAGGTGGCTCACAACTTCCACATCTATGAATGCATATGAGTCACTTTTAAGCTATTCTAACATCTACAATGCACTTTATTCTATTTACTAAAAGTGAGATGTAAAAATGCAAGACTACCTACTAATGCATACCACATTGGAAGAGAAAGTGTGATTAACCAACTAATACCCATATTTGCCAAGTTAATGAGATTCCACAACAACTATTTGCTTCCCACTTAGCACCTTATATTAACTAGATTCTAAACTTCTCATACAGCTACAAAAATGTACATGAAATTAGCTTGCATAGATCAGAGGAAATGAGGAAACATTGTGAATGATGGTAATATATCATATAACCACTAAAGGAAAGCAACAAACACTAGTATATTTTTAATCCCACATCTTTCATTAATAATACATTTCATTCCAAAGACCATGCAAGAATTAAAATTAAACTAACATGAATGACATAATCAAAATGTAGATGCAGAGTCTCACATAGTAGTCCCAACTACAAAGGTTTGCCCACATAGAAATTTTTCTGATCTTATTTACTTCTCAAAAAGTTACATTTATAGGTCCTTTAGAAATGGCCAGTTACATTTCATGATTACCACACATAGCATCTTTGAATAGATGTATTCTAAGAATGGGATTGACTGATCAGTCATTTGTTACAAATCCTTAACATATGAGGAGAATGCCAAATATGGCTACAATATCATAGAGAGAGAGAGGGTGACACTTGTCACATCTTGTAGGGATAATGCAACACTTTTGAGAGAGCATTAGTTCTTCTTTGGACTTATGAATTTAGCTTTGTTGGCCTTCATTGCATCAGTTACATTCTTCAGCTCCAAGACACTTGGAATTAGGATATTGTCAACTCTTATCATCCAATAGTCATGAATTTTTGTCAGTTCTTCAACTCTGGAGATCCTTGATTGGAGATAGTCTAGTGCATGCTTCAAAACACAATCCACTATTGTGAGTTCCAGAATCTTTGCCACTTGGAAGTTTGTCAGATCAGTAGCTTCTTCAATGAATGCTAGAAACTTAGTCTTCATTCATTCAATATCTACTAGCTAGCCATTGTTTGTGACATATGATTAAGTGTGTAAAATCTTTAGGTATTCAAATATCTTATCCATTACTTTCTTCACTAAATTGTAGACACATTTTCTTCATGCTTAGACTTCTCGGAGCTCTCAATTTTGAATTCCAATGATTGCTTCCAATGAAGCAATGGTTCTTGGCCTAACTTAAGTATTCCATGGGTCAAAACAACATTTGTGTTAATGTTAATCACCTCTTGTAACATGACCAATTTCTCTATTAGGCTTTCTAATACTTTCTTCATTGAGGTGTGGTGATTTGACATTGCATCTCTCAATCTATCTATGTCTAGCAATAGATTTCCAAGGTTCTCAATGAGAGGGGGACCTTGGACCTTCAATTCATCTATCCAGGGATGACCAACTTGACCAAATTGCCTCTCTTGCTATAGCTTAAGAAATAAATTCTTGTTCTCCTCTACACTTGGGTCAAATGTACTTGTAGATGTGTTTCCATGTATAGCTTTGATGTAATCCATTAATTCTTTATTTGAGGTTTTTAGTACCTCCTTCTCCAAACTTAACTCCTCCAATTTGTCTTCAATCTTTACATTTTTTGATTTGGAGATGTTGACCATAGAATCATGTGCTGGAATGCCCATGTCAACCATTCTAATCTAAAAATCATTAGGAATTAAGTCATGAAATTTTCCCTCCTTTTGAGGTTCTACAATCTCTAGCATGTGACCAGTAGAAGAATTTTTTGCCAACATTGCTAGAGTCTTTTGCTTCTTTGCATTTTTGACATTGGTTGAGATTGAGTTTCCTATACAATGAGGTCTTTAGATGGAGCACCTTCCTTACATCTCCTCTTCTTTCTATCAATGATCTCTTCCAACCAAGACTAAGTTGAAAGGACATTGAGTCATGATTGCAGGGATGTTGGATCAAAGAGCTTCCTTGCAACTAGGGGTGTCACCTTGCTTTGGCTAGCAAATAAAAAGGTAGTTTCTTTAGTAATAGAGAGGGCTAGAGCATCACCTTGCTGAGATGCTTCCTACTCTTGACCATCCAGAGGGTTATTGTCATGACAAAGGTTGATGACTAGCATAGGGGAGGAGCCCTTGGCTACTGATTTCTCCTTCTCCTTTCCTTTATCTTTCTCTGCCTCTTTTTCTCCAACTTTTCTTGTATTTGGTAGAGAGCATCCTCCATAGGTTGGAGGGACTTGTATATTCTTCTTAGGAGGTTGGTCTCCCCCTCCACCAATAGATTATGTTGGTCCAACTAATGTTGATGTAGTAGCAGTAGTGGAAGTAGCAGTCGATGATTGAGTTGTTCCAAATGTTACTCCGCTAGTAGAACTTGTAGCTCCAACACTCTTTCTTCTAGCTCCAATTATCTTTCTTCTTGTAATGCCCTGTCAAGGGATCCAAAGAATTAACCTAGTATTTCACTAAGTTTGGTAGCATTTAAAAAAAAAAAAAAAATTACCACTTACAAATTATGCACAATAACGGAAGCAATAGCAATGTCCATCTAAAGAGTAAAATTAACATATACAACAGATTACATTCTTTAAGATCCCCTTAACGTGAATTACTTACATGAATCCATCTAGTACAACATCCACATGAAATAATATGATAAGTCCAATGTTCAATTATTACATATCCAACTGCTCATTCATCCACTGTACATGTCACAGGGTATGAAGGCTTAAGAGAATATACACATGTAGAATAAAGTACATCATCCTATTCTAATCCATGATAAATCACCTGATACTCATGATACATCATCATAAAAGCCATTTACATCTATCAGAAAGATCAAATAAATAAATTAAGTGCACAGTTCCTCCCAACCGTTAATAGCATCATTAGACCATCATGGATCCTAGCCATCCCTCCGTGCGTAACATTCCAAGCACCGAAGAGGTCATCGGTATTATCATAGTAGGAATGTCACTCCTAACATCCTACTAACATAAAAAGTAAAGCATAAGATATCATCATCTAATATATGCTAATCATCAATGAAAGGATACATATCCACCATCACGAAGGACGCATTATCCACAAAGTCTCAACGAATCTCAAATGATAAGAGTGGAAAATACACTACCACCCGACCGCGTGGTACCTAAGTGGTCCACTCCCACCGTGCTGAGGAGATAATCTCAAGTCCCAAAACAGATTATCAAAACCACATAGCACACGACTCTAAGGTCCAGGAATCCTAAAAGTATACTAACTCAAAGGTTCCAATCACAAAACAAACATCTACTTCCCAGAGGCACACAATGACATGTAGGAACCTAATATGCAAGCGGGAAAGTGTCATCGCATTTATCTCGTACAAGTTACCCTGGCAGTTAGCTAAACTCCACGGGTCCATACAGATCTCATGCGACCACTAGTATCCTTTCATACTGACAAGGCATACTATGGAATGCAAGGTCGTAACCATGTGTTCTCTCTACTCCCATCCTAGCCTATACAAGCACTCAAGGCATGGGCGAGAACCAAAACTCTTATCTTTTTAGGTTCATTCAGTTAGTATTAAGTGTGTGAATGTTATCACTTATTAACCAACTTACAATGAGTTACCCTGGCAGCTTCTTAGGGCCCCGGCCCCCATTGCAAGCCACTTCCTGACACTACATGCAGATATCCTACCCTAATGCTCATGGTATCATAATCATAAAGAAAGTCCACAAAATCACCATAATAAGGAATCAACAAATATCTATGATTAAAAATCATTAAATATGCATAAAAGCATCAAATCACCATGAGCAACATCCATAGAAAATCATGAACACGACAGCTCTCTATTGGCAACTGAAGTATCACTGATAATCAAAATATCCATTGGTTCTCAATAACCAAAATATATCTCAAAATCATACTGATCGAAGACTCCAAAATGGTTGAGTCAACACATGTCACATCATGACATCATCAATAATAAATCCACATATTAGTCCCACCATGGTGACTAGAATATATCCAAGGACAACTGATCGATGACCAAAATAATGGTTAAGTCAAGGGTTCCAGACATAAGAAATCTCAACTATAACAATCAGTATTCACAATCAACTCATAGAGCATTCCATCACATAATCATGGTTGGGTTTATAAAGATCGAATGAAAACATCATCAAGACATCACATTCACATAACCCCCAAGCCTCTGGTAGACGTCCTATACCGGTCAACACTAGTCAACCCAGAACCCAACATTAGCATGATGAATACACAATGTAAACACATGTTTTTGGTTTGCTAAGTTTTCAAATTTGAATTCATATGCATAATCTCAGTTTTTGTATTCCAAGAACATTTTCCTACGTTTTTCCATGTATTATTATTATTTTTGGATGGATTAAAAATTCCCTCTAAACTTTAGTTTCCAATTATAACATTTAAAAGACATTTCCACTAACTAAACTTTCATATGCATCATTAATCTTATAATCTTAAACTATTAATTCATCATAGTTAAAACTATAAAATTACAAAACTATTCATCATTAAAAAGAGATGAATTTATAAATCTTTTATTAACACTTTAAATCTTTTAATATATATATTACATATATACATATATATATATTTATATTTAAACATATACATACGTACATACATAATATAATATTTAATATTTTTTTTGCATTTTATAAAATACGGAACCGAATTTTATTAAATTCGATTCATAAAGGAAATCAAATTAACAAGGTTTCCTTAGACCAGAGCCGAATCAATGTACCGTCGGCTGTCACTGTGGCGACCATTGCCGCGGGTACCCTGCTGTCGCAGGTACCCTGCGACCAATGCAGTCGCGGGTACACTGCACAGCAGGTACTGCGCGCCCCTAAATACACGGGAGCGGGGTGCGAATTCTGCCCCCACCCAATATGCATAAGTTTTTTATGAAATCAAACAATCGCAGCGCGATTTAACAAGTTGCGATTCCGCCATAATAAGGATACCATTATATATATAATATACAGAATCTCAGATTGTTTATAAAATTACAAGCTTTCATTATCAGAACCTCTCTGAACTTGTTCTCTTAAGAATTTCTCTGATGACTAATTCTAATGGATTTGTCCATGAAATTGCAACCCTAGTCCATATTATTTTTAGATCTAAACATATAGAATTCTTAAATAAAACTTAATTGCCCCAAATTGAAAATGCACAATGAAGACATATGGAAAATACGAAGAAGACAGGGGAAAGCAAGATGCAGAAGTATCATAATGAAATCATAAGAATCTACCCGGATTCTGATGCTAAACTCGCTTATCCTCAGACAACCCGCAGAGCAAGCTTCCCTTCTTCAGAATTTCCCCGAATCCTCCAATGCCTCAACTATTCTCCATGCTAACCATACTATCCACGCTATGTCCCCGCTCTCCCTCAAGCTATTAAGGAATGCCCGAATATAAAGAGCTTTCAGATAACCCTAGAATGCTTCTAGAATCAGCTGGAAGATATCGCCAACTAAGCATGGACCTATTTCCAGCCTTTTAGATAAGCCCTAGGGTTGTAGACACCATGTGCTTAATTGATGCACTAACCCCCGTGTTGTTGACACATGAAAAATAAGGAACTGCATTATTTCCCATGCAAACTTATAACTCCAATAACTTTTAAATTAATTTTCATTTAAATATTTATAACTCCCACTTTAATCTTCATACTTTTATTTTAATAATTTTTAAAATTTTTTTTTTATAACTTTTATTACTAATATTTGTTTATTAATTAATTAATATTTTATAATTTATAATTTATTTTAATTTCTAAATTTCTTTTAATTTAATTCTCCTTTAATTAATAATCAAAATATCAAAATCATGATATTTAATCTCTCAAATAACTAATTGGTTAATTAAATCTATTTATTAAAACTTAGTTAATAGAAAATTCACCATGGACCTTCATGATAAAATATGAAAACCCATCATAGAACAATTCATACCAAATCAGTCTAAAAGATTAAAAATCACAAAATATGTCATCCGACACATTCAGTGGGTACTCAACTCAGATACTTGTCCTAACTCACTAGGACAAATGGTTTTAGGGTTTGGGATTTGGACTTGAGAATTTATCTCCCCTCTCTTATCATTGAGATAGTATAATAGGGTACGCTCATCTTGGCAATTCAGGGAAGTCGATACCCGGTACCTGCAACCTGCAGAAAAGTCATGCATGTACATACAAAATATATATAGTGCTAAGCTAAACAGGCAATGGCAGGAAGTGGTGCACGTGTAGATCCCGACTAAGTAGGTGACTACGACTCCCTTCCTTAACCACATCAGAAACACCATACAATAAGAAAACACGCACACCATACACATGCAAGTATGGGGTAAGTATCCATAATAAAGCACATAAGATAATCAACCATCTAACTAATCATCAGCAATAACTGGAAACAATATAGTGATCATCATACATACATGAAATGTGTAGTCTAAATGATCTCATCACATGATAACTGAATCCGTAATATAATGTCTGATAGTGTCAAAACAATACCACTAATCCATCTATATAAACTAGTCCATCAAAGTCTGATAACAATAGCAATAATATGTCTAGAGAAGATGTGAATGAGGGTAGGCACTACGCTTCTTGCTCCTGTACTCCACCCATTTGTCTATCCTTTTGATTACACCAATCATGAGGACCTTGTATCAATAATAGGACCATCAAGAATAATTGATACTATAGGAGTGTCCTTGATTTTCTCATAGGTTGAGGGCCTCATATAAGAGCCATCATTTGCAAGATCACTAACATCAACAATGTCATTACACAAATTTATCATGTCAAGTGTCAACCTAGACTAGTACCTCTCTCTGGTTTGGTACTCATTATGACATCTGGCCCAATAATCTTCAATATCTAGAAGATGCCTATAAGCATAGCTGAGCTTCATATGATCTTTTGACAAAGCCAAAAAGATCATACTGGGGTCTTAAAAATTCATAATCAATCAACTTAATTCTGTATTCAAAGGCTTTGACCATATTTTGGGCATCAGATCTTGAGGCACAAGAATAAGGTCCTACCGTAATTTGAAATGGATTCTCAACTATCTTATTCACATTAGAACATAAAGTAATCACTTCTAATATTTGCCTACATAACTCAACGAGAATTGCCTTATCTTTGGGATATTTGGGGAGTCTCTTTGGGAAACCATTGAATGCACCAATCCTAAGGTAGGAGAAATATGGAAACTAGATGAAACAACATTTGAACTCATTGACTATTGATATGGCTTCTGGTGAAAACCTCCACTCAAGGCAACCTTGCAACTCCCAACATAGCCTCATTGTAAAGGCATCATTGACCCTTATGTATTCTTCAAAGCTCCTTTGCAATTGTAGATGAGGATAGAATTCATATACCTTGGTGTTATCATCAAAGTCTTCAATATTGGGTAGGCTAGGCCATAGATGAGGTGTGGCTAAGGTATTTATCAAATATGATGACATAAAGAACTATTTGAATGCCTTTGCCAAATTTAGACAAGAGGTGAACTCTTCACATGTAATTTGAGCCCAATCAATTTATAGTCCTTTAGCATAGAAGGCTTGGACCAAGTAGAAGTGATGCTTAGTAAAATCTAGGATCTCTTCCTTACCCTTTAGTCTCAGCAACAGAGCCAATATATCTAGGATTTCCTTCTTCAGATTGGTTCCAAAGAGAGTCCTTGACATTTTTCTCTTTTTCCAATTGAGGAGTTTGAAACCAAGTTAAATGGATAGCTTCTCTCCTGAAAGTCTTTTTCTCATTAAACATTGATGTAGATGATGAAAAATCAATGTCACAATAATTTTCCTTTACTAGAATCCCAAAGGTAGAATACACCAACTCCTTATTTACTTAAAGAAGAATAGATTGGTTGGGCAACACAATTTTCTTTATCTCTAGATTGTATCTATCAATTTATTCCTTTTCCAATTCTAGTGGTTGCACAACCATGGGGAAACTGACAACCTCAACTAATTCGCTCTCGTTGAATTTTTGTGTGATTGGATGGATGGGCTAGGTGTTTAGTCTTTTGTGCAAATCACCCAGGTCAAAAAACTTGAAAGAAGTATTAGAAAAATTCTTTAACTCACTCTCTAATCAAACCAGCTGATCGTACTTGGCAACTCTAATTGTCATTTGCTTAAAATTTCTCTAAGAGAAGGAAATTACTTTAACAAAATAGTCGTTACAAAATGAGGAACTCTGTTTGGCAAAAATATGATCATATAGACTTGGAATTTTGAATGTTGGTGCCACACGAATGAAATAACTCACAACTAATAGTTGTAATGATCAAATTTTCAATAAATTAGGTAGATTAATGACTCCTTAAAACATTTTACTTCTACCCATATGATAGCCCATAAATCTGATACCATAAAACATATTTTAATCTCCTATAGTAGCAGGATCATTTCCTTTTCGATTTGCTTAAGCTTACTAGAAGCTACCCTTTTGACTTTAGAATCCAACATAGGGGCTTGCACTATAATTCTTTAAGTGCAGGGAAGGAGGCATTAACTTGTTTCTCTGTAAGCTTTCCTTTACCTATTCTTTCCTTTGAT
Source organism: Cupressus sempervirens (assembly GCA_028749045.1). Taxonomy (NCBI): domain Eukaryota; kingdom Viridiplantae; phylum Streptophyta; class Pinopsida; order Cupressales; family Cupressaceae; genus Cupressus; species Cupressus sempervirens. The sequence goes on from CM053785.1 coordinate 573,294,853, forward strand.
TTAGCAGCGCACCGTGTGGGCTACTCCTTTGGTGCCTTGAATACTTTATTGTTTTCTTTCCACACAAGGCTTTTCCTCTTTATTTTATCACTTAACTTAGAGAAGCTGCAAAATGAACTTTCCACCTCAAGCACTTGGATAATGATTTCCTTCAATTCAGGATCACAATTAACAAAATAATCCATCAAAAATATCTTGTGGCATCTCCAAAAGATGTCTTCACATCTAGATTCAACATTTCTTTATCTTTTATATCTTCCGAGATAGAAGCTTCATGTTTTCTTGTTAAATGGAAAGCACCATTGCAACATATGTTTTCCAGAGAAATAAATAACTAGAAATATCTCTCATTGATTTGATCACTTTTCCTCATCACTTCCTAGCTTGCTTCGAAAATGAACCTGAACACCTTTGCTTCCAAAGGGGAAGCATCTAGATAGATGGAAGTCTATTTCTTTGCACAAAATTGGATTATGACATTGGATTTTTACTTTGGAAGTTCCATAGTTTTAGATCTTTGTTCCTCTAATCTTCTCATCATGATTCAATTTCAAACACACCTAGAGATGTCAAAGTTTCTTTGTTCCTCAAGATCTTACCCATTGAAGCACACCAGCGATAGAAGTCCAACAACGAGGGTTGAAATCTAGAAGAAACACCTTGCTAGATATAGGAGCACATTGGAGAAGAAAAATAGACTTTCTTCTCATCAGGAAGACACTTATACAGAAACCCACCCAAACCTTAGATCACCTAAGACCTTGATGCAAGAAAAAGTGAGGATCCCACATAGAGGTGTAGGGGAAGTAGAGCAAGAGAAGCCTGAAACAAATGCATAAGGAAAGCCTTAAGGATACTTGATGAGAAGAGAGTCACCTAGGGGCTATCTAGACAAGGACATGAACATAATTGCATTAAAAAAACACCAAGCTAGAAGCTTAAGAGGGATGGACTGAAAATCTAGTACAAAAAGATATTGATAGATTGAAATTTTAATGACGACACTTGAAATAAAAGGTTGAGTACTCAGTGATGTGATATATGGAGCAAAGCATGAATTATGAAAAAAGTGAAAAGCTATGACCATTAAATGAAGAATTCCTTGAAGCTGATAAATGATTGAGAATGAGTTATTCTGTACAAACCAAAAACAAGGTGGAGCAAAGAAGACATCAACTTTAAATTTCACTTCGACAAGAAATCAACTTTCAAAGCAGTAAGTTATAATTTCCTCTTATATAGCTACAATTTTCTCAAAATGCATGTAAAGAAAGATGTTAGTAAAGAATAGAAAGAGGAACAAGTGGAAAATTTGATTCAAAAAATGCTATTAGAGGTTTTTTTGAGGTTATCTTTAGGTGGTAAAAAATTTATATTTCAAGATGAATTCAAAGTGCAGGGATGCAAAATTGCCTTTGCATGGGGGTATGTGCAGGATCATGGTGTACCAAACTATGGCCTTAAGTGGCAGTGAAAAATCAGAAAATCAGGGTTATGTCAACTTAACACATAATTTTAAAGTGGTTATGGACTTTATATCAAAAAGTTGTAAGAAAATAATCTGTAGAAAATTGAATGTATTTTCTAAACTACTAGGCCTTATCAGGAGAAAAAAATAATTGATTGGTCAAAAGTTTGAATTTTAATGCAGTACTACAAAAATTTCAGGGCAAAAATAAAAAGTAGGTGTATGTCTGACCACCTTAATCAAAATCAAATGATAATATTTTTTTAATATAATTATAGATATGAAAAGTAGACTCATGCCTGGATGTGACGCATATTTTTTGGTATTTTTATTCCAAATAAATAATTAAATATGAATTTTCTACCAAAACTTTTTTGGAAAAAAAAGAGTCCCGTGTCTGACCACCTTAACTAATAGAAATTTTTACCAAATTTAATTTTATTTAATTTTTTCTTATACTAGGCGAAGCATAGAATGTGACACAATTTTTAGATTTAAAAAATATTATACCGTTTGAAAATTATAGCTATTTTTCAATCACTATGTTAATCAGCACTTTACAATAATCTTCATTGATAATTAACTAATAAATACTTATCAATCTCAGAATTTGACAGAAATTATATTGATGGAATCTTGAGAGCGATATTAAAAAACCCTTTTCGTTTCATTCAATTTCAATCAAAATAACATTGTCAGACGACTACCCGAAGTCTGAGTATCACTAAAACCCTCTTCAAACACGTCTTTTGGGTTGACCGGGTCGGATATCGGATATCCGATATGGCTAGGTGAATTTTGGTGGGAAATTTGAAATCCCAACCCATTTTGGAGGGAAAACCGAATTTAAGACTTATAGCTTATGATTTATAAATTATTTTTGTTATATTACTATGTAAATATGTATTATAATATATTATATATATATTATAACGTAATGTAAAGATATAACATATAATATATTAATATATAATAATATATTATGTTATTCTCATTATAATCTATAAAAATAATTTATATTATTATTATTTTTACTAAATATAATAACGTAATATATATATATATTATATATATAAGTATGTTATTAATATATATATATATATATATATATAAAATAACGTAATATTTTTATTAAATATAATAACCTTATATATATATATATGTTATTAATATATATAATAACGTGTTATATATATATATATATATGTATGTTATTAATATATATATAATAACGTAATATTTTTATTAAATATAATAAAGTTATATATATATATGTTATTAATATATATAATAACGTAATATATATTATAACATAATATTTTATAGCTTATGATTTATAAATTATTTTTGTTATATTACTATGTAAATATGTATTATAATAAATTATATATATATACATAATAACGTAATGTAAAGATATAACATATAATATATTAATATATAATAATATATTATGTTATTCTCATTATAATCTATAAATATAATTTATATTATTATTATTTTTACTAAATATAATAACGTATATATATATATATATATATAAGTATGTTATTAATATATATTATTGTATTAATATGTATGTTATTAATATATATGTATATTATTAATATATATGAGTCAAAGGGGGTCATAGGTTGACCTATGACCCCCTTCGACCCATTACATAACAACATTTCCCTAGGGGTCTTAGGACCCCTAGTGACATATTAGAATCGTTCTTATGGGTCGAAGGAGGTCATAGGTTGACCTATGACCTCCTTCGACGCATTACATGACGACATATGTCCCTAGGGGTCCTAGGACCCCTACGGACATATTAGAATTGTTCTTATGGGTCAAAGGGGGTCATAGGTTGACCTATGACCCCATTCAACCCATTAAATGATGACATATGTCCCTAGGGGTCTAGGACCCATAGGGACATATTAGAATCGTTCTTATGGGTCAAAGGGGGTCATAGGTTGACCTATGACCCCCTTCGACCCATTAAATGATGACATATGTCCCTAGGGGTCCAAGGACCCCTAGGGACATATTAGAATTGTCCATATGAGTCAAAGGGCATCATAGGTTGACCTATGACCCCCTTTGACCAATTACATGACGACATATGTCCCTAGGGGTCCTAGCACCACTAGGGAGATATTATAATCATTCATATGGGTCGAAGGGGCTCATAGGTTGACTTATGATCCCCTTCGACCCATTACATAATGACATATGTCCCTAGAGGTCCTAGGACCCCTAGGGACATATTAGAATCATTCTTATGGGTTGAAGGGGGTCAGAGGTTGACCTATGACCCCCTTCGACACATTACATGACGACATATGTCCCTAGGGGTCTTGGGACCCCTAGGGACATACTAGAATTGTTCATATGGGTCAAACGGGGTCATAGGTTGACCTATAACACCCTTCGACCCATTACATGAAGACATTTGTCCCTAGGGGCCTAGGACCCCTAGGGACGTATTAAAATCGTTCATATGGGTCAAAGGGGGTCATAGTGTGACCTAGGACCCCCTTCGACCCATTAAATGATGACATATATCCCTAGGGGTCCTAGGACCCATAGGGACATATTAGAATTGTTCATATGGATCAAAGGAGATCATAGGTTGACCTATGAAACCCTTCGACCCATTAAATGATGACATATGTCCCTAGGGTTCCTAGGACCCCTAGGGACATATTAGAATTTTTCATATGAATCAAAGGGAGTCATAGGTTGACCTATGACCCCTTTCGACCCATTAAATGATGACATATGTCCCTAGAGGTCCTAGGATGCCTAAGGACATATTAGAGTTGTTCATATGGGTCAAAGGGGATCATAGGTTGACCTATGGCCCCCTTTGACCCATTACATGACGACATATGTCCTGAGGACCCCTAGGGACATATGAGAATCATTCTTATGGGTCAAAGGGGGTCATAGGTTGACCTATAACTCCATTCAACACATTACACGACGACATATGTCCCTAGGGGTCCTAGGTCCCGTAGGGACATATTAGAATCATTCATATGGGTCGAAGGGGGTCATAGGTTGACCTATGATCTCCTTTGACCCATTAAATGATAACATATGTCCCTAGGGGTCTTAAGACCACTAGGGATATATTAGAATTGTTCATATGGGTTAAAGGGGGTCATAGGTTGACCTATGACCCCCTTTGACCCATTACATGATGACATATGTCCCTACGACCCTTAGGGACATATGAGAATCGTTCTTATGGGTCAAAGGAGATCATAGGTTGGCCTATGACCCCCTTCAACGCATTACATGATGACATATGTCCCTACGGGTCCTAGGACCCCTAGGGAAATATTAGAATCGTTGTTATAGGTCAAAGGTGGTCATAGGGTGACCTATGACACCCTTCAACCCATTACATGACGACATATGTCTCTAGGGGTCCTAAGACCCCTAGAGACATATTAGAATCATTCTTATGGGTCAAACAGGGTCATAGGTCAACCTATGACCCCTTTGACCCATTACATGATGACATATATCCCTACGAGTCATAGGACACCTAGGGACATATTAGAATTGGTCATATGGGTCAAAGGGGGTCATAGGTTGACCTATGACCCCCTTTGACCCATTACATGATGACATATGTCCCTAGGGGTCCTAGGACCCCTAGGGACATATCAGAATGCTTCTTATGGGTCAAAGGGGGTCATAGGTTGACCTATGACCCCCTTCGACAAATTACATAATGACATATGTACAAAGGGGTCCTAGGAACCCTAAGGACATATTAGAATCGTTCTTATGGGTCAAAGGGAGTCATAGGTTGACCTATGACCCCCTTTGACCCTTTACATGACAACATATGTCCTTAGGGGTTCTAGGACCCCTAGGGACATATTAGAGTCGTTCTTATGGGTTGAAGGGGGTCATAGGGTGACCTATGACACCCTTCAATCCATTACATGATGACATATGTCCTTAGGGGTCCTAGGACCCCTAAGGACATATTAGAATCATTTTTATGGGTCAAATGGGGTCATAGGTCAACCTATGACCCCCTTTGGCCCATTGCATGATGACATATGTCCCTACGGGTCATAGGACACCTAGGGACATATTAGAATTGTTCATATGGGTAAAAGGGAGTCATAGGTTGACCTATGATCCCATTCGACTCATTAAATGATGACATATGTCACTAGGGCTCTTAGGACCTCTAGGGACATATTAGAATTGTTCATTTGGGTCAAAGGAGGTCATAGGTTGACCTATGACCCCTTTTGACCCATTAAATGATGACATATGTCCCTAGGGGTCCTAGGACCCCTAGGGACATATTAGAATTGTTCATATGGGTCAAAGGGGGTTATAGGTTGACCTATGACCTCTTTTGACCCGTTACATGACGACATATGTCCCTAGGACCCCTGGGGACATATGAGAATCGTTCTTATGGGTCAAAGGGTGTCATAGGTTGACCTATGACCCCCTTCGACGCATTACAAGATGACATATGTCTCTAGGGGTCTTGGGACCCCTAGAGAAATATTAAAATCATTCTTATGGGTCAAAGGTGGTCATAGGTTGACCTATGACTCGCTTCGACCCTTTACATGATGACATATGTCCCTAAGGGTCCTCGGATCCCTAGGGACATATTAGAATCGTTCTTATAGGTCTAAGGGGGTCATAAGTTGACCTATGACCCCCTTTGACCCATTACATGATGACATATGTCCCTAGGAGTCATACGACCCCTTAGGGACATATTAGAATGCTTCTTATGGGTCAAAGAGGGTGATAGGTTGACCTATAACCCCCTTCAACGCATTACATGACGACATATGTCTAAAGGGGTCCTAGGACCCCTAGAGACATATTAGAATCATTCTTATGGGTTAAAGGGGGTCATAGGTTGTCCTATGACCCAAACTCATTAAATGATGACATATGTCCCTAGGGGTCCTAGGACCCCTAGGAACATATTAGAATCATTCATATGGGTCAAAGTTCATCATAGGGTGACCTAGGACCCCCTTCGACCCATTAAACGATGACATATATCCCTAGGGGTCCTAGGACCCGTAGGGACATATTAGAATTATTCATATGGATCAAAAGAGATCATAGGTTGACCTATGAACCTCTTTGACCCATTAAATGACGACATATGTCCCTAGGGGTCCTAGGACCCCTAGGGACATATTAAAATTGTTCATATGGATCAAAGGGAGTCATAGGTTGACCTATGACCCCCTTTGACCCATTAAATGATGACATATGTCTCTAGGGGTCCTAGGACGCCTAGGGACATATTAGAATTGTTCATATGGGTCAAAGGGGGTCATAGTTTGACCTATGGCCCCCTTTGACCCATTACGTGATGACATATGTCCTAAGGATCCCTAGGGACATGAGAATCATTCTTATGGGTCAAAGGGGGTCATAGGTTGACCTATGACCCCATTTGACATATTACATGACGACATATGTCCTGAGGGGTCCTAGTTCCCCTGGGGACATATTAGAATCGTTCATATGGGTCGAAGGGGGTCATAGGTTGACCTATGATCCCCTTCGACCCATTAAATGACGACATATGTCCCTAGGGGTCATAGGACCACTAGGGACATATTAGAATTGTTCATATGGGTCAACCTATGACCCCCTTTGACCCATTACATGACGACATATGTCCCTATGACCCCTAGGGACATATGAGAATCGTTCTTATGGGTCAAAGGGGATCATAGGTTGACCTATGACCCCCTTCAACGCATTACATGATGACATATGTCCCTACGGGTCCTAGGACCCCTAGGGAAATATTAGAATCGTTCTTATAGGTCAAAGGTGGTCATAGGGTGACCTATGACACCCTTAAACCCATTACATGATGACATATGTCTCTAAGGGTCCTAGGACCCCTAGAGACATATTAGAATCATTCTTATGGGTCAAACGGAGTCATAGGTCAACCTATGACCCCCTTTGACCCATTACATGATGACATATATCCCTACGGGTCATAGGACACCTAGGAACATATTAGAATTGTTCATATGGGGCAAAGGGGGTCATAGGTTGACCTATGACCCCCTTTGACCCATTACATGATGACATATTTCTACCCTCTTCGACAAATTACATAATGACATATGTCCAAAGGGGTCCTAGGAACCCTAGGGACATATTAGAATCGTTCTTATGGGTCAAAGGGAGTCATAGGTTGACCTATGACCCCCTTTGACCCTTTACATGACAACATATGTCCCTAGGGGTCCTAGGACCCCTAATGACATATTAGAATCATTCTTATGGGTCAAAGGGGGTCAAAGGGGTTCATATAAGAATGATTCTAATATGTCCGTAGGGGTCCTAGGACCCTAGGGAGATATGTCATCATTTAATGGGTTGAAGGAGGTCATAGATCAACCTATGACCCCCTTTGACCCATATGAAGCATTCTAATATGCCCCTAGGGGTCCTAGGACCCCTATGGACATATGTTGTTACGTAATGGGTCGAAGGGGGTCATAGGTCACCCTTTGACCCCTTTTAACCTATTAAAAGGATTCTAATATGTCCCTTGGGGTCTTAGGACCCCTAGGGACATATGTCATCATGTAATGGGTCGAAGGGGATCATAGGTCAACCTATGACCCCCTTTGACTCATAAGAACGATTCTAATATGTCCGTAGGGGTCCTATAACCCCTAGGGATATATGTCATCATTTAATAGGTCGAAAGGGGTCATAGGTCAACCTATGACCCTCTTTGACCCATAAGAACGATTCTAATATGTTCCTAGGGGTCCTAGGACACCTAGGGACATATGTCATCATTTAATGAGTCAAATGGGGTCATACGTCACTCTATAACCCCCTTTGATCCATAAGAATGATTCTAATATGTCCCTAGGGGTCCTAGGACCCCTAGGGACATATATCATCATGTAATAGGTCACCTATGACCCCCTTTGACCCATAAGAATGATTCTAATATGTCCCTAGGACCCCTAGGGATATATGTCATCATTTAATGGGTCGAAGGGGGTCATAGGTCAACCTATGACACCCTTTGACCCATATGAAGCATTCTAATATGTCCCTAGGTGTCCTAGGATCCCTAAGGACATATGTCATCATGTAATGGTTCGAAGGGGGTCATAGGTCACCCTATGACCCCCTTTGACCCATAAGAACAATTCTAATATGTTCATATCTTGTCATTTAATGGGTAAAAGGGGGTCATAGGTCATCATATGACCCCGTTTGACCATATGAAGCATTCTAATATGTCCCTAAGGGTCTTAGGACCTCTAGGGACATATGTCATCATGTAATGTGTCGAAGGTGGTCATAGGTCAACCTATGACTCCCTTTGACCCATATGAACGATTCTAATATTTCCCTAGGGGTACTAAGACCCCTAAGAACACATGTCATCATTTAATGGGTCGACCTATGACCCCCTTTGATCCATATGAACGATTCTACTATGTCCCTATGGGTCCTAGGACCCCTAGGGACATATGTCGTCATATAATGGGTCGAAGGGGGTCATAGGTCAACCTATGACCCCCTTAGACCCATATGAAAGAGTCTAATATGTCCCTAGGGGTCCTAGGACCCCTAGGGACTATGTCATCATGTAATGGGTCATGAACAATTCTAAGATGTTCCTAGGGGTCCTAGGACCCCTAGGGAAATATGTCATCATGTAATTGGTCAAAGGGGTTCATAGGTCAACCTATGACCCCCTTTGACTCATAAGAATGATTCTAATATGTCCCTAAGGCTCCTAGGACCCCTACGGACATATGTCGTCATTTAATTGTTCAAAGGGGGTCATAGGTCAACCTATGACCGACTTTGACCCATATGAACAAATCTAATATGTTCCTTGGGGTCCTAGGACCCCTAGGGACATACGTCGTCATGTAATATGTCGAAGGGGTTCAGAGGTTAACCTGTGACCCCCTTTGAGCCATAAAAATGATTCTAATATGTCCTTAGGGGTCCTAGGACCCGTAGGGAGATATATCATCATTTGATGGGTTGAAAGGGGTCATATGTCAACCTATGACCCGCTTTGACCCATATGAAGAATTCTAATATGTCCCTAGGGGTCCTAGGACCCCTATGGACATATGTCATCAGGTAATGGGTCGAAGGGGGTCATAGGTCACCCTATGACCCCCTTTGACCGATTAGAAGGATTCTAATATGTCCCTAGGGGTCTTAGGACCCCTAGGGACATATGTAGTCATATAATGGGTCGAAGGGGGTGATAGGTCAACCTATGACCACCTTTGACCCATAAGAATGATTCTAATATGTCCTTAGGGGTCCTAGCACCCCTAGGGACAAATGTCATCAGTTAATGGGTTGAAGGGGGTCATAGGTCAACCTATGACCCCCGTTGATCCATAAGAACAATTCTAATATGTCCCTAGGGGTCCTAGGACCGGTAGGGACATATGTTTTCATTTAATGGGTCAAAGGGGGTCATTGGTAAACCTATGACCCCCTTTGAACCATATGAACGATTCTAATATGTCCCGAGGGATCCTAGGACCCCTGGGGACATATGTCATCATGTAATGGGTCGAACGAGGTCATAGGTCAATCTATGACCCCCTTTAACCCATATGAATGATTCTAATATGTCCTTAGGGATCCTAGGACCCCTGGGGACATATGTCGTCATGTAATGGGTTGAAGATTCTAATATGTCCCTAGGGGTCCTAGGACCCCTAGGGATATATGTTGTCATTTAATGGGTCGAAGGGGGTCATAGGTCAACCTATGACCCCCTTTGACCCATATGAAACATTCTAATATGTCCCTAGGGGTCTTAGGACCCCTAGGGACATATGTCATCATGTAATGGGTCAGAGGGGGTTATAGGTCAACCTATGACCCCCTTTGACCCATAAGAATGCTTGTAATATGTCCCTAGGGGTCCTAGGACCCCTAGCTATATATGTCATCATTTAATGGGTTGAAAGGGGTCATAGGTTAACCTATGACACCGTTTGACCCATATGAATCATTCTAATATGTCCCTAGGTGTCCTAGGACCCCTAGGGACATATGTCATCATGTAATGTGTCGAAGAAGGTCATATATCAACCTATGACCCCCTTTGACCCATAAGAACGATTCTAATATGTCCCTAGGGGTCCTAAGACCCCTAGGGACATATGTCATCATCTAATGGGTCGAAGGGTGTCATAGGTCACCCTATGAGCCCCTTTGACCCATAAGAATGATTCTAATATGTCCCTAGGGGTCCTAGGACCCCTAGAGACATATGTCATCATTTAATGGGTCAAAGAGGGTCATAGGTCAACCTATGACCCACTTTGACCGATATGAAGCATTCTAATATGTCCCTAGGTGTCGTAGGACCCCTAGGGACATATGTCATCATGTAATGTGTCGAAGGGTGTCATAGTTCACCCTATGACCCCCTTCAAACCATATGAAAGATTCTAATATGTCCCTAGGGGTCTTAGGACCCTTAGGGACATATGTCATCGTGGAATGTGTCAAAGGGGGTCATATGTCACCCTATGATCCCCTTCGACCCATATGAATGATTCTAATATGTCCCTAGGGGTCTTAGGACCCCTAAGGACATATGTCATCTTGGAATGTGTTGAAGGTGGTCATTGGTCACCCTATGACCCCCTTCAACCCATATGAATGATTCTAATATGTCCCTAAGGGTCCTAGGACCCCTAGGGACAAATGTCGTCTTGTAATATGTCGAAAGGGTTCATAGGTCATCTTGTGACCCCCTACGACCCATATAAACTATTCCAATATGTCTCTAGGGGTCGTAGGATCCCTTAGGGACATATGTCGTCATGGAATGTGTCGAAAGGGGTCATAGGTCATCCTGTGAGCCCTTTTGACCCATATAAATGACTCCACTAGAAATAATATAGTAAAAATGATAATAATATAGTATAACAATCATATATATATATATATATATATATATATATATATATATATATATATATATAATTTATAGATTATAATAATAATAACATAATATATTATATATTATAATTTACATATGATAATAATAATAATAATATATTATAGATTATAATTTATATATGATAATAATAATAATATGTATTAATAACATATATATAATATATTATGTTATTATATTTAATAAAAATATAGTAAAAATAATAATAATATATTATAATAATATATATTATATTTATAGATAATAATAATAATAATAACATAATATATTATTATATATTAATAGATTATATATTATATCTTTACATTACGTTATATATATATATAATATTATATTATATTATTATATAATATATAGATTATATATTATTTTATATATAATAGTTATGTTATTATATTATATATTTATAGATTATATATTATATCTTTACATATTTCATAACTCAAATTAGTTATATCACTTACAAATTTGTTTTTCCCTCTAATTTTTGTGCCTTTTCCCTCCAATTTTTATTTCGCCGATATCGAATATCGGATATCCGATATGAGATCCGATATTCGATCTCAAATCGGATATCCGATAAGGCTTGGGCCTTACTTTCCAGGTTTGGTACCCGGATAGGTGAAAAAAAGTCAGAGCGGATTTTGAAGCGCTTTTAGACGTGTTCAAACTCTATTTTTTTCACATTGCCACTTTTTGGCACACCATGATCCTGCACATACCCATGGTAGATCCTTGATCTAGTATTTCTATGTAAATAGAATCGAGAAGGAATCCAAAGACAATCCTTGCAGACTTGACCTAGGAAAATTAGTTGTTCCTAATGTTTTGTGGATGTTGAGCTTATAAAAGTACTAGCAAAACATTATAAACCTACCACCAGATAACTAAGAAAACTAGATGGCATGCCCTTAGTAATTACCAAGTCATGTATTGACCAATGTTTTGGATTGAGCACCTAAGCCCTCACCAAGATTGATAGAGAACATTTCAAGAATGAATATAAGAAAATCATGAAGTTTGGGAAATATAGGGACATTTCTCATTTCATGTGTAGGGGTCATAATAATAAAATAATGTATGTGGACAATATGGGCCCTCATTTAATTGATTCATTTATGAGAATTTTTAGGAATACCTTCTATGCATGGCTTCAACTTTTCAGACAAGATGAAAAAAAAAAAAATTCCCTTGGACTATATGTAGATGTGTATGTGGTACAGGGGCACCTTGAAACATAGGGCCCTCACCATTTTCAATTTTTTTGTGATGTGCTCAAAGAGAGCCTTTGTAAGTAGAATAAAGGTCTGCGGACCTAGGTGTGTTTTGGCAACATTAATGGGTAGGAAGTTACTAAATGGCCTTAGAATCAAGGCATTCCTTGCCATAAAGCAATAAGTGAATTAGAACTTAAGGGAGTCCTTGTTATTGGAGTCCTAGTATAGGTCTCTAGCCTAGAGAAGGGCCCCTAGCATTGAAAAGCTAAGAGATGGCCAAATTAGCAAGTAGGAGATGTTAAAAGTTGAAAACAAGTAAAATTGCTATGTAAGAAAAGTTGCAATTTTGCAAAAAGTTGCTGATTACCTTGAAAGAACCCTTCCAAACATGATGGAGGCCAATAGAAGCCTTAAATGGGAAGGATAAAGACCTAAGAGAACATATTTAAACTTCTAAAACCCTAAAGTTTCTAGTAGGTTGTGCCAGTGTATGGACTGCATGCTGGAATGTTGGTTTTTGACTGTAAAAAGGAAAATTTGAGAGTAATGAAATATTTTGAGAGTTAGTTTGGTTGTTCTATCATTTTTGAATTGTAGTTATACTTTTTTAGTACATTTTTTTTTAGTAGAGTAGGTGTGTTTGTTTTATTTTCTATTGTTTGTAAATTCTTTTCATTATTGCCAGTTTGTTGTCTTGAATTAGGAAGTTGGCATTGGAAATGATGTAACTCACTATCCCATTGTAGAAATAGTACAAACTCTTGGGGATATTGAGTGTACTCTATGTAATTCCTCTTGGTAGATGGAAGGGCCCTCAAAAGCTAGGCAAACTATTTTGAGTTCTTTCCCTAGGCGAGCCAAAGCATGCCTAGCTAGGGAATATTGATATTGTAGAGCTCCAAGATAGTAGATTGTGGATATTTTTAGAAAAATGAGTATGGAGACTAAAGGGGATTAAATGAAAATCCTTTGGAAAGAAGGAAAAGGTGTTACCAATCCATCGAGGCACCTAGCAAACACAAACAATAGGTTGGCCTTGTAAACCTTTGACAATCCTCAATTTTAGTAGAGGTATTATACGACAATTTTGAGGTTTAAAACCTTGAAAATATAAGAGTGCTCATGATATGAATAAGGGTCTATGAAGAGAGTTTGGATTCCTTAGTGAAGAAAAACTAAAGAAATCCCTAATTTCTAGGAAGAAGAGGGCTGATTGTGGCTCTTTCTTGTAGCCCTATTTTTAAGGGAAAGTATGAAATCGGTAAGGAAGTTAAAAGTAAAAGATTTATTTATGCCATGAAAAAGATGTGTTGAAGGGTTTTTTATCATCTCCATCACCTTGCAATTGGTGTATAAGAATTGGCCTATGAAGACCTAGTTCAACTGGAAATCTAGAGTGTTATCCACCCTAGGATGAGAATCTAGTAGATGACAAAAGGTGAAATTTGTTCAAGATAGAGGAGTGGGGCTTAGGATTGGGGGGATCTCTACATAGGAGGGATCATATAGATACACATGGTGATCTTGTAAGAAACCTTTGGTTTCAAAGGTAGACGACAAGCATGGACATGTGACTAGTTCATCCCTTCGTCCCCATCAAGTGGTATCAGAGCCTTATAACAGGTGTGAGAAAAATAAATGCAAAGAAAGGTGAATGTTGTCACCTATTGAATCCAGTGGTTCTAGCAAGATGGTGACCAATTCTAAATTGGCCAAGAAGGTAGAAGAACAAGAGAAGAAGGTAGAAGAGCAAGAGGAAGACATTAAGTCTTTGAGAGAAAGATTGGCATAGCTTGAATAGTTGTTAAGTGAAGTCCAAGACACATCAAATAAAGTTAAGGAAAATATGGAGTAGAAAGAAGAGCAGGAAGCCAAAGAGAAAGAGATTGAGTTGGAGGAAGAAGCCCCAACACTAGACCCAATTATACCAAAAGAGCTTTTCTTGAAGGCAATAAAGCAATAAATAGACATTCCTTTATTTAGTGGAAAGATGGATCCAAACCTCATCATGGAATGGATTGAAAGAATGGAGAACCATTTTGAATGTGATGGTGTCTTTGATGCTCAAAAAGTCAAGGTGGGAAATCAAGGTTAAGAGGTACAACCCTAACCTGGTGGAAATTTGTTCAAATAGAGAGAGAAAAAGAAGAGAAAAGCCCCATTATCACTTGGAAAGGAATGGTGGCTAAAATTAGGTAAGCTTATCTTCTTGAGGATTATGAGATACAACTACATAGGAGAAGATAGAATCTTAGGCAAAAAGATATGGATGTGCACTCTTACACTAAAGAGTTTCAAAAATTATGCTTAAGGTCCAAGGTGGTGGAAGATGAAAGCATTAGATTGGCAAGATATTTGAATGGGCTCAAGTGGTCCATCCAAGAAGACATGAGTCTTGTCACTCCTAAAATAGTCCATCAGTGCTACCAAATGGCTCTAAAGGTGGAAGAGAAAGGAAAGAGAAAGCAATACCATGCCTCAAAGATAGAGGAAGAGGTAGGTATAATAGAGGACATAGGGTAAGCTATGGAGGTAGAAGTAGTGATAATAGATCCCAAGGTGAGTCCAAGTTGATTGAACAAAGTGGAGAAACTAGTAAAAGAGGTGGTTCAAGTAGAGGTAGAGGTAGAGATAGATCACTAGGAGGAAGGGGACCATCCTACTTTGCTACAATGAAGTGTTACCACTGTCAGCAATTGGGGAACCCTACCTATAGGTGTCCTAAAAAGGGATCAACATCACAAGGAGAAAAGAAGATAGCATACATCCATGAAGATGCTTCAAGTGTGAAGTCATCTGATATTCAATTGGATTCCAAAAGTGGTGAGAACTTAATGATAAAGAGGATCCTGATTAAAGAACTAGTCAAAGAAGAGCCCAAGCAAAGGATATCACTCTTTAGGGTGAGATGTAAGATTATGGGGAAGGTTTGAAAAGTTGTCATAAAGTCAGGGTCTACTAATAACATAATTTTAGAGGAGACCATAGCTAAACTCAAGATTCCTAAAATACCCCATAGCACTCCCTACAAGTTCACCTGGATAAACAAATAGCAACATGTTTTGGTGAATGAGCAAGCATGGATTGAGTTCATTATAGGAGGATGTAAAGACAAGATTTTATGTGATATTTTGTGCATGGATTCCTATCACCTATTATTAGGTAGGCCATGTAAATTTGATAGAAATGCCATACACAATGGTGAGCTTAACTCATACACCTTTAAGAAGGATGGAGTGAGTTATAAAATTCAGTCACTACTTGAATCAAATAATCAAGGGAGTGGACCTAATGTGCTGATGTTGAAGGGGAAAGAGTTCATGAAAACTCTTGACAAATAAGAAGGAATGGGTTATGGTATTGTGGTAAAACCCAAGGAGGAAAGAGAGATTAAGAAGGAGGATATACCTCATGAGGTGCAGTAGATTTTGGATGAATTCAAGAGCATTATATCAAATGAAACACCTATAGTCCTACCACCTCAAAGATCAATAAACCATCAAATAGACTTGGTTCTAGGGGCATCTCTTCCAAACAAGGCACCTTACAAGCAAACTCATAAATAGAATAGGGAAGCTACAAAGAAAGTAAAAGAGTTGATGGATCAAGGATTGATAAGAAAGAGCATTTGCCCATGTGTTGTGCCTACTATTTTGGCACCCAAAAAGGAAGGAACATGAAGATTATGCACAGACTCTAGAGCCATAAACAAGGTCATAATCTGATATATGTTTCTCATACCAAGGATTGAGGACTTAATGGATTGCCTAGGAGGGACTATGTACTACACCAAGATAGACCTTAAGATAAGAATAAAAGAGGTAGATGTGTGGAAAACAACTTTTAAAACCTCTAAAGGACTCTATGAATGGCTAGTCATGCCATTTGGCCTCTCCAATGCTCCAAGTACATTCATGAGGCTCATGAATGAGGTGTTGAAAGACTTCATAGGTAAGTTTGTGGTAGTCTACTTAGATGATATATTAATTTTCAGCATGAGTAAAGAGGATCACTTAGAGCATATTAGAATTGTATTGTCGAAGTTGAAAGAAGAACACCTAACCATCAATATAAACAAGTGTAATTTCATGAAGCAAGAACTAGTCTATTTAGTCTTTGTTCTATCTCAAGGATATCTTAAAATGGATGAAGACAAAGTTGCAGCAATATTGAGTAGGCCAACTCCCAAGAATGCCAGTGAAGTGAGGAGTTTCCATGGCCTAGCTCAATACTATAGAAAGTTCATTAAGAACTTTAGTAGGATATGTGCTCCCGTGATGGATACTATCAAGGGTGGAATAAAGACCAAGTTTGTGTGGACATCAACAACAAACAAGGGATTTGAGACAATGAAGAAAGAGGTAGCTACTAAGCCTATCCTAAGGTTACCTACTTTTAATGAACCTTTTGTTGTAGAATGTGATGCTAGTAATATAGCAGTGGGAGGAGTCTTAAGTCAAAGCAATAGACCAGTGGCTTTGTTTAGTGAAAAGATAAATGCAACAAAAAAAAAAGTACTCTTCCTATGATTTGGAACTTTATGCACTTGTTCAATCCCTTAGAAAATGGAGGCATTATCTCTTGCCCAAGGAGTTTGTAGTGTTCAATGATAATCAAGCTTTGAGTTTCCTCAACTCCCAAGAAGAACTAAGCCATAGACATGTCAAGTGGGTGGAGTATTTATAATCTTATACTTTCACCATAAAAAAGAAGGGGTCGCTCAATAAAGTAGCAGATGCTTTGAGTAGAAGGTTGCTCACTATCTAAGAAATCCAAGTAAGGAGCATAGGATTGGATAATTTCAAAGAACTCTACCAAACTAATGGAGACTTTGTAGCAGCATACAAGGTGTGTCAAGAGCACCTAAATCACTTTCATAGTGAGTTTGTAGACTATACATTGCATAATGGGCTACTCTTTAAAGGAGGGTAGTTATGTGTACCAAAAGGATTCATGAGGGAGAACCTCATTCAAGAAAAACATAATGGGAGTTTGAGTGGCCATTTTGGCTTGAATAAGACCTTGGAATTGGTTCAAAGGTACTACTATTGGCCTAAAATGCAAAGAGATTTTAGAGCTTATGTTGAGCAATTCATCATATGTCAAAGAGCAAAGGGGACTTCTACAAATGTAGGACTTTATCAACCTCTCCCAATACCAAGCAGACCGTGGGAATGTGTAAGTATAGATTTTGTGGTTGGCTTACCTAGAATAAAGAGTGGTTTTGATAGCATCTATGTGGTAGTGGAAAAATTTAGCAAAATAAGTCATTTTATTCCATGCAAGGTCACCCATGATGCAAGTCATATTGCTTACTTATTTTTCAAGGAAGTTGTGAGGATTCATGATTTTACAAATAGAATTGTATCTGATAGGGATAGAAAATTTATGGGACATTTTAGGACATCCTTGTGGCAAAGACTAGGTACCAATTTATCTTTTAGTTCAGCCTACCATCCTCAAACTAATGGTCAGACTGAAATGGTCAATAGGACACTTGGAAACTTGTTAAGATGCTTAACCAAGGAGTATGGTTTGACATGGGATTTATTCCCCCACCAAGTAGAGTTTTCTTATAATGAGAACATTAATATAATTATGGGAAAGAGTCCCTTTGAAATTGTATATGGGATACATCTTAGGGGTGTATGTGAATTGAGAAACCTAGATGGTCAACTACCTAACAATGGTTATGCTAAAGATTTCAATCAATCCATGAAGGAAGTGAATGATCAAGTAAAACAATCACTCATTGATAAGACCAAGAAGATCAAGGAAAAAGTGATCTCAAGAAGAGAGAAGTATAGTTTGGTGTAGGGGACTTGGTCATGGTTCACCTAAACAAAGAAAGAATGGAAAATGGAAACTCAAAAAATCTGGAGATGAGAAGACTTGGATCATGTCCTATACTGGCCAAGTATGGGCAGAATGCTTACAAGGTTGGGCTGCATGATGATCTATCCATTTACCCCATCTTCAATGTAGCAGAATTACTCAAATATAAGGGACCTCTTGTTGATGTGGATCAGCATGTGAAGGAATCTCAGAAGGATGCTCAAACAATAGCTCTACCCCTTAAGCCCAAGATTTAAGTAGAGAATATATTGGACTCTCGAGTTCATACCAAGTCCATAAATGAAACATAAAAAGAACACCTTGTCAAGTGGCAAGGAAAACTAGACTTAGAGGCTACATGGATCCTTGAGAATTAGTTCAAGCTTCAGGGTATAGATCTCCACCTTTTGTCTCCAAAGAGGACTTAGCTTCTTTGGTGGGGAGTATGGTGTAGGGGCACCTTGAAACATAGGCCCCTCACCATTTTCAATTTTGTTGTGATGTGCTCCAAGAGAGCCTTTATAAGTAGAATAAAGGTTTGAAGACCTAGGTGTGTGTTGGCAATATTAACTAGGGGGTAGGAAGTTACTAAAGGGCTAAGAATCAAGGCATTCCTTGCCATAAAGAAATAAGTGACTTAGAACTTAAGGAAGTCCTTGTTATTGGAGTCCTACCATAGGTCTCTAACCTAGAGAAGGGTCTCTAGCATTGAAAAGCTAAGAGATGGCCAAATTAGCAAGTAGGAGATGTTAAAAGTTGAAAACAAGAAAAATTGCAAAAGTTGCTATGCAAGAGAAGTTGCAATTTTGGAAAAAGTTGTTGATTACCTTGCAAGAATGCTTTCAAACATGATGGAGGCCAATGGAATCCATAAATGGGAAGGAAAAATACCTAAGAGAACATATTTAGGTTGTGTTAGTGTATGGACTGCATACTGGAATTTTGGTTTTTTATTGTAAAAAGACAAATTTGAGAGTAATGAAAGCTTTTGAGAGTTAGTTTGGTTGTTCTATCACTTTAGAATTGTAGTTATACTTGTTTAGGATTTTTTTTTAAAGAAGACTAGGTGTGTTTGTTTCATTTTTTATTGTTTGTAAATTATTTTCATTATTGCTAGTTTGTTGTCTTGAATTAGGTAGTTGGCATTGGAAATGACGTAACTCACTATCCCATCATAGAAATAGTATGGCCTCTTGGGATAGTGAGGGTACTCTATGTACTTCCTCTTGGTAGAAGGAAGGGCCCTCAAAAGCTAGGGAAGCAATTTTGAGCTCTTGCCCTAGGC
This sequence comes from Cupressus sempervirens, assembly GCA_028749045.1. NCBI lineage: Eukaryota > Viridiplantae > Streptophyta > Pinopsida > Cupressales > Cupressaceae > Cupressus > Cupressus sempervirens. The sequence continues at coordinate 573,314,661 of CM053785.1, forward strand.
GGGCTAGAGCATGCCCTACTAGGGAATACTGATATTGCAGAGCTCCAAGACAGCAAGGTTGTAGAGATTGTTAGAAAAGTGAGCATGGAGACTGAAGGGGATTAAGTGAAGATCCTTTGGGAAGAAGGAAAAGGTTCTACCAATACATTAAGGCACCTAGCAAACTCAAACAATAGGTTGGCCTTGTAAACCCTTGAAAACCCTCAATTTCAACAAAGGTACTATATGACAGTTTGAGGTTTAAAACCTTGAAAATTTGAGAGTGCTCATGATATGAATAGGGGTGTGCAAAGAGAGTTTGGATTTCTTAGTAAAGAAAAATTGAAGAAATCCCTAATTTCTAGTAACAAGAGGGCTAATTGGGGCTCTTTCGTGTAGCCCTATTTTCAAGGGAAAGTATGAAATTGGTAAGGAAGTAAAATGTAAAAGATTGCTTTATGCCATGAAAGAGATGTGTTGAAGGGCTTTTCATCATCTCCATAAAACTACAATTGGTGTATAAGAACTAGCCTAGGAAGACCTAGTTCAACTAGAAACCTAGAGTGTTATCTACCCTAGGATGAGAATCTAGTAGATGAAAAAAGGTGAAATTTGTTCAAGATAGAGGAGTGGGGCTTAGGATTGGGGGGATCTCTACATAGGAGGGATCCTATAGATCCACTTGGCGATCTTGTAAGACACCTTTGGTCTCAGAGGTAGACCATGAACATGGATTTGTAATTAGTTCAGCCCTTCCTCCCTATTAGTATGCAGATTCAGAATCCACAAACCTATGTGGAATTTAACTTTACCATTGAGATTGATAAAAGTTTGCACAATTAATAAGTCAAATGGAAAACTTCAAGATCATTACAAAATTATTCACTATTGCGCCACTTGATATTGTACTAGAATATTGACTAGTTCACAAATTATATGAAATTAGTAACTACTAATGATGATGGTATTCCTATGCCCATTTAAAGGTGGTGCCCCACTTTGGGACACTCATGCTAGAGATGGGGACTTTACTATTTTCAAAGATGCATTTTTGCAACGAATAGTCAAGATAATCAAAGAACCCATAATGAGGATTCCTCAAGCAATAAAGAATATACTAAGGCCTAAAGATTGTCAGCCTGGTAAAAGTTTTCTTTTCAATTTGGGAGATTGGATTGTGAAACCCAAGTATACATTGCTAAGAATATATGGATGTAGAAAATCTCCTCACAAAGTGCCATTATTTGTTCTAAAGAGATTAGTTTTTTGGAATTCATTCAGCAAATGATGAGTGAATTGGATCTAGATAATATCACTTGCACTAAGGATGAAGTTAGAGAGGTAGTTAAGACAAGTCATATCCTGATTTTGCTAGGTTTAAGTCTTAGAGAATTGTTCTTATTTGACTAGATATGGAAGTAGGAAGATTCTACCTTGGTGTCAGAATTTGAGTCATTGGATAAGGTGGAAGGAACAGGTCATGATCCAATAATAGAGACATTGGCCACCTGGGTAACATTCAAAGGAAAAAAACCAATGTTGATTGACATTTCACAAGGTGAAGAAGGAATGACCCTAATCTAGACTGTGGAAAATACATTGAAAGAAGTTCTTGTGTATAAAGAAAATGTTCTTCTAGAAAAATGTAAAGAAGTTTTTGAGGGATACAATAATATTTCAAGCATGATGGATTTCTTCATGAAAGGAATAGAAAAGTTATTAGAATTGGACAAAAAAGGGGTCCATTAAAGTTTGAATTAAATAAGTTGTTTGAAGTTACTAAAAGGGACACTGATGCACCTATTCAAATCAGGAATACTATTGATTTCCTTGACATGATAGCAAATAATATGGCCTATATAAATTAAGAAAAATAGAAACTTAGAGAGAAGCAAAAGGCAATCTCTTTCATTAAGGATTTGTGTATTCCTTCAATTGTTGATGAGAATTGAAAGATTAAATCACTTGAAGATTGGATACATGAATTCCAATTATTTCCATAGTCAGTAATAATAGGATACAAAGATGACAAGACCTTTCAGATGGATACATTTCACAGATTACTCAACAAGTTGATTTCCACAGAGAATAAGTTTGCCAAATTTATCAACGAGGTCAAAATAGCCCAAGGAAAGAGGTGGAGTGATCTACAAGCTTTCACCCTAATGGTTTCTACTTTCACATGGCCCACTCATGCCTAGATAGCCAAATGGATTGAAGTGTATATGAATATTCCTTAGGAGGTCGATGATGTAACTATTGCTACAAAAGAAGAGGTTGAAGAAGCCTTATAATGGTTATGCATTTTTTGTTTTTCTTTTTCATAATTAATTATTTAGTTATAGTTATGTAAAGGTTTGAAGCTTGTTTACAACTGTTCATTTTGTAAGGAAAATGTACCAAGATCTATTTTTATTATAATAGCATTTTGAAACTAAAAGAGAAGAACAATATTGAAAAGAACACTTTGCAATTTTCAGCATGAACTAATACTTTTATCTTTTTGCATTTAGTGGATGGCTCTTGAATCTAAGCTCCTCTTCTATGTTTCCTTATAAAGAAATAAAAATAATGATAGTTAATTTAAATATGTTTTGACTTATGGTGTATTCAATGTCTCATGTTCTTCATTATTTCCTTACATTAATACTACTGTATCGATGAATGGAAATAGTGCATGAACTTGTTCTACATTGGTCTCCTTAAGTTGGGATCAAATGCATCTAGGTGTAGGATTGCATTTATCTCTTCTTTCATCTGGTGGTTGATGGGGTGCATACTATCTCTAAGGGTTCAAATAATAAGATTATGTGAGAATTGACTCTATTTTTCTAAAAGGACTAAGAACTGGTCATTGCATGTTTCTTGTAAGTGTATATGTATAGTTGTAGGCTAGTGAGGTTCAATCCATTAGTATTGCATTGATTTCCTCATAATACTTTCTTTCTTTTTAGAGTCTTTAAAGTCATTCAAAGCACCTTTATTTCTCCTTGAGAAAATTTTCCAACTCAAGAGAATAATTAAGTCTACACTTACAACTATTAACCACCTCTAGCATAGGTACAACCACCTAGGTCTTGTAGAGACTGAAGTGTGGAAGTTGTGTAAAAAAAGATTCAACCTTCTTCGTTGACCAAAATTGTGTTGAGTTTTCCAACATCGAGTAGGCAAGCTCGTAGGAAGTCAATCAACAATTTTGTGCACCAATACTATTCACTAATTTTTTTTTTTTGGAGACTCCATGGGGGATCAAAATCAAAGATCAGTTCCTAACTCATTTCCATAGCTTGTATATTATATTTATATATGAAATCTTGGTGACTCTATTGATTCATCATGTTGAAAAGAAAGATTGTGGCCAGGAAAAGGCCTATTCCCACACCCATGGAAATCCATTTGATGGATGACAAAGTGTTGCATGATTTATGAGATAGGTGCAAAGAAAGTATCTCAAATGATGTTAGAGAGAACATTAGTTTGGAAGCTGATCATGCATCCACCCTCTTGTGGAGAAGCCTTTGTGTATGATTCTACAAACTCAAGGATCTATAGAAGTATGAAAGGAAAGTGGCAAGGCTGAAAGAAGAGATGACATTAGATGATGAAGAATATTCAGAAATATCATCTTGTGCATTTATGTAGTCTTCAATAGTCATGGTAACACTCAAGAGCTATTGGGTAAAGAGGATAAAGGTCCATCTGAGTTGTTTTTCTCTCTTGATTTAAAGGGTTTCATATTTGAATGTGATGATAAAAATCTTGTTTTAGATCAACCTATATGTGAAATAATTTAGAATAGCATGCCATTGGAGTTTGACACTTTTACTTTTAATGAAGAGGCTAAAGGTATTTCTTCATGTTTTGTAATCCATGAACAACCCATTGAAGTTTCTTTTCACTCTAAACATGGAATTTGTAAGATAGAGACGTGCATTGACAAGAACTCTTTTTAGGCTGAGACTCCATTCAAAGAAATAAATCCTAAAGATGTTTCTCAACTTGTAGATAACCTAGTGCAAATGTTGAGTAACATCCTCCTCACTAAAGAAGAAGAACTCATGGATTCAGCTAGAGGACTTCTCTTAGATTGGCCCAGGTATCAATCCAAATCTTGCTAAAAATGAGACATGGTTGAATGATTCTCCTTTCCTCTCTTCTCTATGTGACTTTGTTGATGTGGCTCATGAAAATAATGCTGAAAAATATAATGATACATTGGAGGATACAAAGAATCATTCTTTTTGCATGTTTGATAACGACTTAGTTCTTGATAGAGGTGAAGGAAATTTTTACAAGAGATTTGACCCTATGCTGGATGAATCTTCTTTCTTCTCTGAAATTAAACATGATGCAAATGATTATAGAAAGGAAAGTACTCTTCTTAACAAAAATCATGAGATCTACTTTCTAGCTTATGAATAGGTTCCGAAACATTGTTTTTTTTTTTTTAGTATGGGATGGCATCTTTCTTGAGGAATGTTACGGACAAACCTTTTGAAGATAAAGTATGTTATAATGAGGTTTGGTTGTTAATGAAAGAATGTTGGGTTACTAAATTTCTACAAGCTCTTAGTCTAGTGTTCAATACTAAAGAAGTCACTAGAAGATAGTGGTTTGGAGCTATCCCATTAAGACATAATTTTCTGCTTTGGAAAGGTTCTTATTTCTCCTAGCCAATGGATGGTTTCACATGAGTATTTCTTTCTTTTGGTTCTCTTGGTGGGAGGTTTCCTGCTTATGTACATAATGTAAATATCATTTTGGTGTGTGTAGTTTTAGTTTGAATAACACCCAAGCTTTGGGCTTACCAATAGTTTAAGTGGTTTTCTAGTTTAGTTCTCTTTGCTTTTAGTCTCAGCTTGTAGTTGCCCTGCTCCCCTCTGCCCTTTTTGTAAGAAACTCCTTGTATTCCATTTCTCCATCACTCTATTGCCTGATGTTTAGGCACTTATCTTTTCAACTAGAGAAGTTAGAGTTCTCTATTTTCAAAATGAAAAGAGTCCCCTATAGAGCTAATGTTAGTACCCTTATAGCCCCCCATTTTAAAATTTCAAAATTAGACATTCTGTCTCTAATTTTTATGTTTATCTCTGATATTTGTGTCAGATATTGGTAAGTTCAAGACCGACAAGCGTTGAACTATATTGAACCAGTTCAAATTGGTTCAAATAGTACAAATATGTTCAGGAGGTTCTTTGAGTGAAAATATGGCAAAGTTTAGTGCAAAGGTTTGGTAATTCAGATATCAAGTTTGAAGGCCAATTTCAATGGTTCAAGGAGATGCATAGTTATATGTAAATGTATTTTGGTTCATGGTGATTTAGAAAAGTTCAGAAGTTCAAACTAGTTTATGTGAATTCATTAAAGCTCAATGTTTCCCATAGGTAAGATTCTAATTCCCAAAGTGTAGACTTAGATTTAAAATTGTAAATAGCTCAATAACTTAGAGTGAAAAGCTCAACACTTTCTCTTTCCCTACCTCACTGTGGTAATATATTGAGTAAAGATATTATGTGATAGTATTGATGAAAACTATAATTGTCACTTGGTGGTATTAAATAATTTGAATATAATTGTTTGTGTGGTGGAAATTTAAAGTCACATTGAGTACCCAAAGACAAATAAATTTAAATAATAGAGATGGCTCAAAGAACTTAATGCTCCTTATCTCATTTAAAACCACTTTTTTTGTCTTTGGTAATTCCTCTCTTAAAGAAAGTTGAGGGCCTATTCAAATGATGTAGATAAAAAAAAGAGCACATAGGGACACCTGCTACTTTAGGGCTGTCATATTTCATTTCAGTAAATGGTCTAAAGCCTTGTATGCAAATCCTTGTTTCTTGTTGTTTCAAGATGGATTATGGAGAGTTAACTTGTGAGATTGTGGTGGTCTATGTGAATGCCCTCTAATAGATTAAAAATATAATGAAGCATATTCAATATCATTATGATGAAATAGGTGTTTGACTCAATCCAAGTCTATGAAATATTTGAGATATATATATTAACATGGAGATGATTGTAAAGAATCTTCATTCAGTGTATTCGACATGAATTAATTAGACCCAATATGTTATGACTTGTCATATGACTTCTTTGTATGCGCCTACATGGTGATTAGGTGGCAACCTTGTTATTTTGACTAGGTCAACTATTTTAAACTTGCTAGATTAATTCTCTGATTAGATTAATCTTGTCATTTGATATGTTAACTAATTGGGAAATTAATGGTATTAGATGTCTTTCTAAGTTATGTTAAATGAAAGGTTAAGTCATTTTATGATCATGTTGAAGATATTTTGTAGACATAATTTTAATTCATATTTTGACGTATTTGTATGCATTATAGTTATGATGTTCACATATGATGTTTTATTATTGACTGATGGATATTGACTCCTTTATGTTTGTGAGTGTTTAAGTGTCTGTAGCTGTTGAAGGTGAGGGTGTGGTTGAGGTGGAGAGAGTTAGCCTCTTAGAAGGGGATAGACAGATGGGTTTAAGCAGTTAAACACACACCACTTAGTTTTTAAAATATACTCTTAATTTTGATTATTATTCTTAGTCTCTATGAAAATGAATGTACATTTATTTAGAAATGGTTAAATGAATATAAATGGTTTGATTGGTAAGATAACTGCATTTTAAACTAATTTCATAAATGTAGAATTAGAAATGATATAAGGAATAGTTGCATTTTCTCTATTAATCATTTGAATTTATATTCCTTAGAGGATTTAAATAATTGGAAGTGATATTTTATTGTTTTATGGCAAATAATATCATGACTCCTTAAAATGTTGTGATTTAAATGAGATTGTTTTGGTTATTAATGGGGGGGAAGTTTCATCATTTATGGGGTGATAATCAAGAGGAGTGGAAAGACATTTTCCAACAAAAATTGGGGGTAGTTCTCCTCCACAAAAGAGGCAAAATACAGGGAAGCGAAATGATAAAAGGAGTTGAGGTGAAATCGAGAGGGTAGACGACTGGAGGTTGGAAAATGGCGGCTAGAGTTTTGGGGACAAAACTCTAAAAAACAAGGAAAAGCTTGCATGCAGAGGAAAGGGAGAGTGATTAACAACCATCTAATTCTAAGGTTCTTTCCTTTAAAATGCCATTTTTAAAATTTTAGTGCATTGATTGTTTTGTTGGAAACTTTCAGTACATAACTTGTGATGGGAAGCAGCTGTGACTATTTTTTTACAATTTTGTTGTATTACAGATTTGTTATAGCTAAAAACTAGTTATCTATGTTTACTTGTTTGTTGCATTGTTGTCCCTCCAAATCTTTGGTTGCTGAAAGAAATTGAACCAAACACCAACAACTATGTTTTTTTTGGGATGATTTCCATGATTTCTTTGAGTTTTATTGAAATTGTAGCAATTGATGAAGCCTTTGGAATGATAAATGGAGGGCACAGAAAACATTTGATGCGAGAAATCTATTAAAAAAACCCTACAACCATAGACTAGTCAATTTAATAAAGAAACCCTATCATTTCTTTTGGAATTTTGATGTAAAACTATTGTTTTGTTAAGTGCTCATTCTAAATGATTTCCCTATTTTAAATTCTAAAGTCTGCTGAATTTCTCTTTGCAAGACATGGATATATGTGGAAATCTGGCTACTCTTGTCTCATTTTGTTTTTGGAAAAACAAAAATAATAAAACACAACTTCAACCAAATAGCTCACATTACATCTTTTACTGGTTCCAATGTTTTAAAGCCTATTTTAAGAGCAGCAAGTCTACTTTTCATACAGAAGATCAGTTTAAAAAAAATTACAGCCTTATAATGGTTTTACAAGACGTGTTGAAGAAGGTCTTGGTTTTCCTATGTGGCAGGATTTCAATTTTGAAATAGCTTCTCATGCATTTTTTAATTTTGGGTAGTGCAAATAGCTAGTAACTTGGACTATTGTTGTTGTAGCTTGATTTTTACTCAATTTTACATGTACTAGGGACTCTATAAAGTTATAACATTTTATTTATTTTATTTTATTTTCCTTTCAATCACTTGATATTTCTTTACTATCTTAGTTTTAGAAACTGTCTACAAGACAATGATGATGAACTGTGTAAACAAAATGCAGAGGCAACCAAATCTTTAATTATTTTTAACAATGATATTGTAGCAGTGGTCTGTACATGTTTTTCTTAAACCTCTGAAAATGAAAAGGGTCCATTGAATTACTGAAGCAAAGATTTAGCTAGGGAATAACCAATTATTCTTTGTTTTAAATGTAATGTCATTATAGAATGTTGAAGTTTAACACACTTGCCAGTTGAAGATGTTATAAAACATAATTATACAATGTAGTATTCTTCTACTTTGTTCCTTTCTATGGTAGTATTGAATATTGTGATTACGTTTCTGTGTGAAATTAGATAACATTTACCATACAATGGATTATTATTTGAACAAAATCAATGAAATCCTTTTCATGATAAAATTGCAGTCTGTTGATAAGCCTCAAGATCAGATTAAATCAATACTTTCTTAGGCTGCTACTTATATTCAAGAGTACAATTGGAGAGCTTGTTGAACTTATGAAAGTTGTAGGTTTTTTTTCTTAAACTTCTACTAATAAACTATTGTGTTGTTAATTCATAAAATTTACTTAAATTTTAAGTGTAGACTTCAATTTTGTGAAGTAAGCATTGGGAGAAAATGGTACTAACATTGTTATACTTTTCAAACACAAAGTGGTGCTAAATACTAGTAGCAAATTAAAAACATATTATGAATTTGCTAAGTTTTAAGTAAGATTATTTTATTTCCTCATGGATGGGTGTATATGGCATTGGGAGGGTGGGGATGGATGCATCATGTTGGCAAATTTAGTGCTTGGCCAAGCCATCTTTTATTAGTTCAGTAGAAATACTATTATTTTTGACATTGCATATGAGTAGATGTGCACATTTTTGTTGAAGCATAGGATATATATGTTGAATTGTACATATGGGTAAATGTGTTCTCTTTACTTTCTACATATGTGTTGATGTGTAGAATGTCATTTATTTACCTACCATATATTTGTGATTAGGCTACTTAACACATGGATGTGTGTAGTAAGTCTCACAGCTGCATCGAGTCCATCTGATCTATCTTGTTTCGGGAAGCTAACCTTCTCATGCTAGGGTCAAAGAGTTCTTCATTGTCAGGAAATACCCTGGTGGAGTATTACTCCATGGTTAGCATGGTAAAAGCACTTGGGCCACACCCCCATTTCAGTTAGCAAGTAGACATCATTTGTTGGCTAAGGATCAAAACACTCAAAAGTAGGATTGTTGGAATGTCCAAAATGGGAAGAGTACTTCTAAGAGGGGGGTGAATGAGGAGTACCACACTTTTAACTCTTTTCAACAATTTAAACATATAACAAAAAAGAAAATTGCATGCAAGTAAACATATAAATGAACATGAAGTAAATCACATGCAATAACACATAACACCAGATTTGGTAACCCAAAAACCCTCTAGGAATAAGAAGGTAAAATTGGGGTGGGGATGATACCCACAAAAATCACTACAGCAATAAATGTCAAACCACTTCTGATGGTCTGTCTTGTTAAAGGCTTTACACTATGTCAATAGTGACCTGATTAGAGGATTTACAAAAACTTTACATGAAGTGTCACCCTGTTAAAGGATTTACAATAGGCTGCTAAACCCACCCAATACAATAGGATTTTCAGTCACCTTCTCCAAAGGTTCTCCTACCTAGCTGTTAAGCTACCCTATCAAATAGGATTTTCAACTTCTAATGCAATGGAAAGAAAGTATTAGGAATCTTTGACTTGATTGCATACAATCTTCAATTGCTGATTTCAGGCACTTGTTCTACTCCTTTTGACCTTTATTCTCTAAGATCTGATATCTGGTCGTGTCTCTTGTCCCTTGTACTATTCTAATCAACTGGATATGAAATTTCTACTCTATTCCTCTAAGTCTTTCCTTCTTCACACTAAATTTTCACTATAGTCTCCCCATACACTATTCTGATCCACACATGCAAATGGGGTTTTTGACATCCTTTTAAATATTGTAAAGACTTAGGGTTAGGTGTGGATCTACTATCCATATTGAATCTCAAATTCTTTCTCTTTCCTTGTATTTTTCTCATTGGTTGCATGCCTTCTCCATTTTTCTGATTGGCTGCATGTAGATCATATAGGGAATGCAAAAGATTCATCCTTATCCTTTTTCTCCTTCAAAATCCTTTATGTCAACTCCAAAAATGGTTTACATCTTAGTTTGTGAGGTCACAAACTTATATGTTGATTCTGTATTACTCAGCACATACTAGACTACTGGTGCTTGGCACACATACTATCCTAGATTGCTAAGCACCTATTACACTCTTTCTTGCTCGAAACATATATGATTCTGACTCACTCGACATATAAAGCATTCTAACTTTCTCAACATCAATTGTGACTCAACACCTATATGTCACTCGACACTTATTGGAATTCTGACTCGACACACTATGTGGCTCAGCATACATAGTGTACTCGCCTTCAATGTAGAAAGTGATTAAGTGTGTTGACACTCAAATGTCAAAACCATCTAAGGACCAAAAATTTCCCCCTTTGACATTAGTGTCAAACACACTTAAGTAAACATTGTTAATCTATCATTACGAGTACCTTATCCATAAAATTTCAAAATTTTTCAAATTTTTTTCAAAATACCTTAACTTCCCTTGAGCTGATTGTGCCTTGACATTCTTGAAACCAAAATTCTATGCTGATGTGCCTAATACTCTTTTTCCTTTGCCCTGTTCCTATATTCTATACTTGTGTGATGTATATTCCATATGATTTCCAAAATTTTGTATCTCCCCCTTATTATTATTTCTCTTCTCTTATCTTATTATCTTCCCCTTTTGACACTTATGTCAAAGGGTTCTAAGGAGTAACACCATACTTAGCTATAACATTTCTATTTACCTCCATTATTGTTTTTAGAGCTGCAACCCAATTCTCCAAAGCTATGTTCAGTGACTTGTGCTGGATGGCAGTCTTTGCAGCAAGGTGTACAAGTCCATTAAGTGTAGAAAGATTTGGGCCTTTCTTTAAAATTGTTTTAGCATAAACTTGTTCCTTGTGGAGAACTTCTAAATGAGGGGTTATGGAGGACTGAATTTGCATCAGTTTAGCCTTAATATTAGCCTCCTCTACTGTAAGTACAACTAACTCCCGTTGTGTGTGAAGCAATTGTGCAAAATGCTTCTCACTTTGAGCTAGACCTTTAGGTAATTGCATGCTAGAGATTTTCAAGTTTCTTTCCAAGCTCATTATTCTTTGATTAGTTTCTTGCATGAAATTGGAAAAATCACATAGTTTCCTATATAATGAAAAAATGTTTTCAAGGACAATTTTGACCTTATCTATTATCTTGGCCAACTCTACCTATTCAAGTGCAATTCCACTTGATATCTTCTCATTCACTTTTCCTTGAAATTTTCTCTCTGACCATTCCATGAGTTTGACATTGGTATCCTGGTCTTCATTTGTCACCTAGTCAATTATGTCTGATAGTTGCTCAATTATTGGCTTGGCTTCATCTGGTGACTACAAGCTAAAGGCATCCATGAAGATGTCCTTTATGTCATGGAGTGCTTGCTTATGTTTGAATTCTTTCCTTAGTATTTCCTACCTCATCCTTTTGTCTAATACATTTTTCATTTTAGTCATTTGTGCCATTGTTATAGTCTTGGAATCATAGGAAGGAATTATAATAGCTTCATCTAATTCAGGGTCTCCATAGTGAAATACCCTAGCCACTCTTGTTGAAATCAAGCCTGGAGTTGAAAATTACAAGGGGATAGCGTTAGTGCTTAAATTTTGAATGGTCTTTGTAGGAGTGCTAGCCTTTGGTAATTCTACCAATGTCTGAATGGCAGCCTACTATGAGGGATCTTGTTAAAACCTCATTTGAAAAATGGGCTAAACCTGGTAATTTCTGAAAGACACTAGCTAAGGGACCCAATACTACCACCTGGATTTGGAACCTACATGCTGATGCTCATGATTTTGATAGCCATACCAATGATACCTTTGGTTTCACCTTTTCTCTTTGTGGTGTTGCTACTACCTTTTGTAATTCATCAACACTCACTAATACAGGGCTTGTGCACAACTATGCCTGTATAGTAGATTGGTGAAGGATCTTGGAGAGATCCTCTGTAGTAGGGGGATTGATGTTTTGAGCTAACTTTTTAGTAACATCCTTGATGATTATTGTCTCTATAGGTGTGATGGTTGTATGAGGAGGGCTAGGAGGTGGCAATTGTGTATCTTGCACACTCTATTCATCTTGCTATTCTTTTTGCTGATCAGCTATTGCCATTTTTTCTCTTTGAGCTGGTTCCTCTTCTTCTTCCTCCTTATTCTCTTCCTCTCTTCTTTCTTCCTTGCATTTCTTTTCCTTCTCTTTCTTTTCTTCTTCTATTTCCTTTGCCTCTACCTCTCCTCTCTATTCTTCTACTTTCTTTTCCTCTTCCTTCTTTTTGGCACTAGTTTCTACCTTATTGGTTTCCTCTACTTTATCATTAGCAATTTTATAAACTGTTTTCCACAATTGTGTGGATTTATTTACAACATCTTCAATATTTTTCTAAAGGATGCAAAAGGCTCTATACTTGGGTGCAAACTTGCCACTATGTTTCTTGTTTGAGCCTTTGTCATGTCAGACTTCACTTGAGCTAGGGTAAATTCTCTGATCTCCCTTTCCATCTTTAGACAATAATGTCATTTATTCTCAACTATCTCATATAGTTCCTTTGGCATAGTATTGTCAAGCTCTAGAGGTGTGTTTTTACATTCTGCCATCATGGCATACACAGATTTCTCTACTTTATTCTACTCTTCCCTATTGATCTTATTAAAATTAAGTGACTTTAAATCATTCAAATCTGCATTTTTAATCTTATTGCACAGTTTATCAATTGCAAATTTAGGAGGATGGCTTACCACTTTAAATTGGCTAATGTCCTCTAATTTTTCCCTTTCATCATCTGTATCTGGTTGTGCCACATACCTTCTTCTCTTCTTAGGCTCTTTAGTAGGCTATGTAGTGGCTTTCTTCTTCTCTTTTGATGCCTCTTTAGCCTTTTGAGTAGATGCTTTTGTAGTGGCCCTTGTTGCTGGAGCTGGTTTGGTAAACTTTTTAGGCTTGGGTTGAGCTGTAGGTTGAGTTTCTACCTTTCTCTTCTTTTGCTCGACAGGTGTTGGTGCTTCCTCAGCTTCTTCTCCCTCAGAACCTTTCTCCTTGTCTTCTCCTTGGCCTTGTGTTAGCTCAACTAGGCCTTGCCCTTGCTCACCTTCTTCCTCACTATCTCCTTCTACTTCTTCTACTTCATCTTCACCTACTTCTCCTTCAATGTTTGCTCCAAATGTCTTCTTTATCTTCTCTACCATTTTATCTTTCTTTTTGATAATAGAAGTAGTTTTCAATTCAATTTCAACTTTGGACTTAACAAAATCATATGTCCCAAAGTGAGGAGCTACCTTATCAATTTCTTTTGCCAGCAATGTTGCAATTGCTGTTAAGGCTTCATCTACATCGAGCTCATATCGTAATGGCCTTAGCCACTCTTGGTATTGTTGCCTAGATGTAGGTGTAGTCAATGTCAACCAACAAACATATGTCATTGACATGTTGCTCAACCAATGAGATTGGTATTCTTATTCTTTGCTTCATAGACTTCTTAAAGTCTTCAAAATAACTAGTCATTTGAGCCTCAAAGTTATCTCCCATCTGATCAATGATCTCATTGATTTGGGTGATTGCAGACTTGTTGGAATTCTAGTTTACCTTCCCAATTGAAGGGAATTCTTCCATCAAATAAAAGAATATGTAGACTAATATTGATCCAAATTTACATTGTGCTCCCTTGGATCTTCTCATAGCTCCCAAAATTTAATTAATTTGTTGAAGCATTAGTTCTACCAAATCATAGGTATGATCTTTCTTCACCAACTTGTATGCCACATCAACAGCTATGCAGGGTACACTATTCAATTTGCTGAATTGGTAGAATTTATGCAAAATTATCCTCACAACAAAGTCAAGTAGGGGTTTAGTTACAGTATCTATGGTCATTCCCCTATTGTTCCATTTTGCACTTGTATTCTTCTCAATAACCTCCTTCCTATCACTTTTCAAGGTCTTTGGCCGATCTAGGGTTGGGAGTCCAGTAACCCTATGAACTATTCTCTTAGTAATCTTGATAGTTCCTATCTCTAGCCACAGACATCCATCATGAATTTGACTCAAAAAAATGTGAATCCATTCTATCTTAAACACCACAGGAAAAACTAGGGTTTTGGTCAAACCCTTCTTCTCAAAAATCTAAAACTCATCCTTCAATATCCCATTATCACACAACTTATCATAGCGATGGAAGATTTCTAAATCACCTATGACACCAATTTTGTAGTTGTAGCACTTTCTTACATCTTGAACCATGACAACCTTAGGTGGGATAATAGATAATGCACCAACTGGGTCATTTTTATAGGCAATTTCGGGGATTGGCCTAAATTTAGGCTGTTTGACTTCATTGCTAACTAGTTGGATCTCATGATCTTCCTTTGCTTTAGGGTTTCTTGAACTAGAGGCCATTTTATCAAATTAGGGTTTTAAATGTATTAAAAATTGTAATTTTGCGTAGCTCGGCACTTGATAAATACCTTTAAATCGATGAGTTCATACTGAATTGCTATTGGAATCCATGCAAATGGCTAGTAGGTTTTTGCTTGATTGCTTCTTCACTCTTCTCAATATTTCTCTATGTTTGAATGGCATAAAAATGAATGAAATTCAACCTTATACTATTAAAGACCTAGCATTAAATGCTTCTTGCATACAGCTGTAAACTCAACACTTGAAGGATTCAACATGACTCGGCTCCCATTGTAATTCATTTACTCAGCCTCCACTAGACTTCTACTTCACTTGGCTTCAACTATTAGCTTGACAACTATTAGAAACTCAACATCTATTGGAGCTTTACTCGACATCTCAGAGTAACTCGACAGCTTCTTCAAAATTTTGCTTGGCATCTTTTCTCATGCTGATTTCTTCTCTATAGTACTCTTTTGTTCTTTGGGATTGATGTATTATTTGACTTTGTATATCATTCCCATACATCTCTTTTTGCTTAATTGGATGAAGTGTGATCACTTGACCTCTTGGGTGAAGTGATCTCTCCATTTGATGTGCTGCACTTATCTTTCTTCTTCCAAGTCTTGTTCATTTGCCCTCTTATTTTTTCAACATCAACCTTCTCTTTTCCTTTGTTGACTTCTATCTTGGGTGCTCTTGACTTTGTAAGGTAGTTCCTACTGATATGACTAGTCTTCAAGCAACTAAGACATGTAGTTTGGCTTAGCCATCTACTATAACTCCCTCTAAAATGTTTCCTTATGCAATTTTTAGGAATGTTTCCATACTCTTGACAATAGTGATAGCTATACCTAGTATTGTAATCCTAGTTGTAGTGATGACCATGGTTGTTCCCCCTTGCAAGCTAATTAGGTGTCCACATAGGCTTTGATCTGCATTCAAATGCTCTATGTCCATACTTTTTGTAGTTGTAGCAGTGACCTTCAAATCTTGGTGTCCTCATAGTCTTTGTTCTACATTCATGTGCTTGATATCCTTGCTTTTTACACTTGTGACAAAAGCTTGCATTGGTAGGCTTATCATGCTGATGACTATTCTTGCTCCTGCACACATTAGAGGTATGTCCCTTTTTACCACAAAAATGACAAGTAGGTTTAGTGTTCTTACCTTTTTTACTCCTTTCTTCTATAGTCTTGGATGATTCTCCTTGTTCAATGCTAGTGTAGCCAAGTCCTGAAGTATCATTACTAGCCCTTGGTGATTTCAACAATTGTTCAAAGTACTTGATAGCCTCATTGGGTTTGTTTTTAGCTTTCT
Source organism: Cupressus sempervirens (assembly GCA_028749045.1). Taxonomy (NCBI): domain Eukaryota; kingdom Viridiplantae; phylum Streptophyta; class Pinopsida; order Cupressales; family Cupressaceae; genus Cupressus; species Cupressus sempervirens. The sequence continues at coordinate 573,330,598 of CM053785.1, forward strand.
TCTATCTCCTTTTCTCTCTTCAATTCATTCTGCAATTGTTCATTCTGCATCTTCAGAGTGGAAATCTCAATATCCTTCATGTTTAGCTCATGATGAGCATTCATCATCTGACTTAAGGTGTCTAGTTGCATATTTGAAATTTTTTCAAACTCAATCATCTTCTCTTCTAGTCTATTGGTAAGATTTCTCTTGTTATCTTCTATCATGGCCTTGTCTTCAATGGCTCTCTTCTTTTGTTTAGTCACTTCACAAAGCATTATGGCTTGTGATTCTTGTTCAAGCTTGAGTAATCTGATTTCTTCAGCTTGTGCTCTATTTTTCTCCATTAGTTTTGCTATTGCTGCATCAAATTCCTTGGAATCTCCTTTGGAAAACACTTGTGTGGTATCAATCTCCTTGTAGTGTATGTCATTTTCAGCTATGGCTATCTCCTTCCTTCTTTTTAAGGATTTTCTCAATTCTTCTCTACCTTCTTCCACTTTGTGTAGAGCTAGGTGCACATCAATCACTTGATTGTTTATGATCTTCCCAAGTTTGATGACTTCCATCTTCAGACCTTTTCTCTAATCTGTTAGGCTTCTCCTTGTGAGAACCTCTACTTTGATACCAATTGTTGGAATGTCCAAAATGGGGAGAGTACTTTTGAGGGGGGGGGGGGGCGAATTAGAAGTACCACACTTTTAACTCTTTTCAACAATTTAAACATATAATTGAAAAGAAAATTGCATACAAGTAAACATATAAATGAACATGAAGTAAATCACATGCAATAACACATAACACCAGATTTGGTAACCCAAAAAGCCTCTAGGAATAAGAAGGTAAAAATGGGGTGGGGATGATAACCACAAAAAATATTGTAGCAATAAATTTTCAACCACTTCTGATGGTCTGCCCTGTGAAAAGCCTGCCCTATTAAAGGCTTTACACTATGTCAATAATGACCCGATTAGAGGATTTACAAACACTTTACATGAAGTGTCACCCTGTTAAAGGATTTACAATAGGTTATTAAACCCACCTAATACAATAGAATTTTCAATAACCTTCTCCAAAGTTTCTCAGGTACCTAGCTATTTAGCTAACCTATCAAATAGGATTTTCAACTTCTAATACAATGGCAAGAAAGTATTAAGAATCTTTGACCTTGATAAGTAGGAGATAATTTCCACAGCAAGTCAAATTATGATATTGCTATCAGGATTTAATTGTGTGATTTTTCAAGTCAAACTCATTGACCCATGTTTCATGAGTAGTGATTCAACATGAATCCATCTCTCATGAGAATAAATGGTGCTAAGTGTTCCATTTATTCTCATGAGAGATGGATTCATGTTGAATCACTACTCATGAAACATGGGTCAATGAGTTTGACTCAAAAAATCACACAGTTAAATCCTAATAGCAATATCATAATCTTTTACCTTATTGCATACAATCTTCAATTTTTGATTTCAGGAACTTGTTCTGCTCCTTCCAACCTTGATCCTCTGAGATTTGATATCTGGTCATGTCTCTTGTCCCTTGTACTTTTCTGATCAACTAGATATGAAATTTTTGCTCTGTTACTCTAAGTCTTTCCTTCTTCATACTGAATTTCACTATAGTTTCCCCATACACTATTCTCATCCATGCATGCAAATGGGGTTTTTGACCTCCTTTTAAAGATTTTAAAGACTTAGGGTTAGGTATGGATGTATGATCCATATTGGATCTCAAATTCCTGTTCATTCCTTGTATTTTTCTCCTTGGTTACATGCCTTCTCCATTTTTCTGATTGGTTGCATGCAGATCGTATAGGGAATGTAAAAGATTTTTCCTTATCCTTTTTCTCCTTTGAAATCCTTCTATATCAGTTCCAAAAATGGTCTATATCTTATATATGTTGATTTTGTCACTAATACATTAGGGGTCAATTTGAGATGTCAATTTGCGACGGCAAGCAAATGCAATATGTTTTTGGCTTTTTTTTTTCAATTATAGCTTGATGATGTCGCAATTGTGATGCTAACAGGATATAAGAGAAAAAAAAAAGGAAAATTTTTGTCATTTGTTATACAATATGAACCAAGGGCAAGTTTGAGGTAATTTTGACACTACCAGACACAATGTTGACAGATGGAGGCAAGGGAAAGTTTGAGGCGAGGTGGCTTTGGTTTTGAGGTGAGGCCATTTTCAGACTACTTTGGATTTGCTGGTGAAGGGGAGAAATGGAGCCGCTAAAGAAGTAGACAGAAAACCTTACGGCATAAATATACTTCCTTTTGGTTTTGTTGGTAAAGTCTATGAAACCCTTACAACATAAATATACTTCCTTTTGGTTTTGAATCACTCGATTCTATTGAATACTGGAAGAGAGAGTGGTGTGGAGAGCATGTAATCAAAGATGTGAATGAGATCAAGCTTGAGCTAGATATTATCACACTTGTACAAAATTATCTAGGGTAACACCTAAAACATCCTTCTATGAATTTATCATATATACTATCAACTTCCATTAGATCTGATGTTTCTATGCTTTTATGCAAAAATGGATCATGTGATTGTTTATCCTGAACAAGTTCCTTTGGCTTGCTATCACCTTCAGATAAAGTTAGAATAATTTTGTTTATGGCCAATATATCATCCTTCACCATAATACTTTCATTATTAACCTTCTCTAGCAAAAGACTAGAAGTTTCAAGTGACTCCTCACGACCATTTCCTTGTTCACCATCTAACTTGGAGTTCTCATCATTGGAAGCCAATACAACATCCTCATTTGGGGTCTTAATGACATGCATCACTTCATCATGATTTTTACCTTTCACCATGACAACATTCACATGAGAAACAACTGCCACATGCTTCTCTGTATTGTCCTGAATACTATCAACCTTCATTTGTTTGATTTTTTCTTACATATCCCTACTATCCTATTCATTAATAGTTTCAATTCCTTTTATTGGGTCTATCAGTGAAGAAACCACCAAGTGCTTCTCTGTATTGTACTCAGCACTTCCATCCTTCATTAGTTATATTCTTTCTTCCATTTTCCCAATATCCTATTCATTAGTTGTTTCAATTCCTTATAATGGGACTGCCAATGGTACATTATCCTTTAAACTCTCTATAGGATCCATGATAGTGCAAGGATCAATATTAAAGTTTTTAGTATCCATAAGCTATAAATGCTCTTGTTTTGGATCATAATTTTGAGCCCATGGCATGTCTGTCATTGACAAAATCAGCAAAATAAATTTCAAAGATTTACATATTACCATTATCATTATCATTATCCATTCATCATGTCCAATGATACTTTTTATTCAATTGGAGGTGATCATTGTCTTGTTTTAAATTTAATAGTTTTTGCATTTCACTTTCCTTATCTTTTATCCACACTTCCCTTGTCACAAGTCATACAAAAGAATTTTCACTTTTACGAGGAAAACTTCATTTATTATGGTTTTTCCTTGTACTATTGTCCTCTAACCAGTTAGTCAAGCACTGTCTCAAACAATAGATTGATTCTAAGGTTGCTTCAAGTTTGTAAGAGAATTCAACATATTTTTTTAGTTGATTTAAATCCATGTCAAAAGCTTCACCACACAAATATTGACCAGAAAGAGAGAACATAACATTTTGCTAGAAAGACATTGATCGAACCTGATAAATACAACTATATCACTTTGTGAAAGGGCTTCAAGCACCAATACCAGGAAACTGACCACCAAAGAATAATATACAACTAAATTTAAATTTAAGTCTATGTAGCCAAGTTGAGAGCTTTGAGTAACCTCCTACATAAAAAAATATGAAAATTGACCCATGATCAAAACATAAATTGCTTCTCTAGACAAGAATACTATTTTCCTTATTTATTTAACAAATCTAGAATGAGATAATAAGGCTATTCCTTTTCCTGGAAAAGCTTCAACTAGATGTGAAAAGTGAAACATGATCAAGATATGGATTGCATTTTAGATAAGAATACTATTTTAAATTTTAAAAGTGATAAGGTATAAATTTTTTAACCAAAAAATAGAATATGTTAAGGCCTACAGCTTGACAATTGCAACAGATCCTTGTTTATTTACCAAATCTAAAATGAAATATGCAGCTATTCCTTATTATTAGGAAAGGTTGCACTCAATCTGAAAACTGATCCTTGATCAGGATATAGATTACTTGTAGATAACAATACTATTTTTTTTGAAATATTATTACATAAGGTATATAAATTTAGCAACATCATAGGAGACAATCACCTTGCAATTTTGATAGCTGCTTGCTAAATTACTAAATCTAAAATAAAATAATGTGGCTATCCCTTATTCTTCAAAAGCTTGGATTGAGTTTAAAAGAACAATTCAGCACATGCTATGAATATTGTAAATATATAGAGAAAAGATTTCTAGAATTTCCAAACTACATTGACTTGCATCTCCAGATGTTTAGTGTGTGCTTCTTTCTTCAGATGCTTTGAAACTTTGCTACTTACTTGCCATGTATCTAAGAGCCTCCTCAGATGCTCGGTGTTGTGCTTCCTTCTTTTTTCTACCTATACCTGCTCCTACTTTTTCTCCACTAAACAAGACCTAAACTCAATAAGAATTGTTGTAACAAATATAAATAATGTCAGCACTAATTTAAACAATTTGTAGTATTGAACACATTATCTTTAAATTAAACTTAGTATAACTTATATGGGGATGTAATTAGAACCAATTCATTTATTATGCACTATTTTCCTTCTATAAAGGTCGGCAACCTAGAAAACTAACCTCCATAGTAAATTAGAGCTCCATTATCTTATCCAAAAGAGAATTAAATTCTACCTGAGAAACAACTAATCAGAAATCTAGCAGCTTACAAGATACAAAGACAATCATGATACAAAGAAATGATAGTGTGACAAATCCTAGCTGAATACCTTTGTTCCACATTTCATTGCAATTTCTTGTAAAACTCACACAACATTTGAAGCATTGAGTATGTTACCTCCTCTTGGATTTCTATTAGTTGGCACTTTGTTCATGGAAGATTCTTCATCTTCTGATTAGCTCAATCAAAATAAGACCTTTAGTTTAAAAAATCCACCAGCATTTCCATATACAAGTCAGAACTAGAATTTGCATTATAATTGCATATACATTAACTTAAACTTGTCAAATCTCTCTCTGAAAATAATAGATAAATTTTGCAAAACTTGCAATTCCACTAAATTTTCGCTTCAGATTTCATCTGACATTTTTTCTATTTCTGACACCTAATTTATGTCAAGCTTGGCACCAATTGATTTTGTGTAGCTTTTTATGGTCACTGCCTCGTGAAACACCAATTTGGGGGGGAGAGACCCCCTCTGCAGGAGTCCACAAGGGGATATTTCATTTATCTATTGTTCACCATGTTGTACAACCTTAACCCAATCTCGAATCAAACCAGAGATCTCTAGTAAAGAGGGCGTGCATATTCCTGCACTGCTTGATCAACATAGATATTTTTCTTCTTAAGAGAAGTTATGTTACCAAGCTCTCAAAAATATTAAATTTAAGGTTGAGCCAAGTTATTAGAGGATGTCAAAATTAGCCACATGCTTCACATCCAATATACATGCATGGATACACGGGAATAAAAATATAAATGTAAAGAATAAAGTTACTTAATAATAGCAATCAAAATGATAGTTATTAGAAGAAGAATTTTTCTATATTTAGGAAAATATTAAAATATTTCCTAACAAATAAATACCTGAATGGGAAAATGAATTTGGAACCATATGATTACTTTTTACTTTGTTATCTCCAAAAATTTTGTGCTGGAAAGGAAATTTTAATAAGCAAGTCCCTTAAAAACAAATTCACTTTTAGATAAATTGCAAATACATACTAGTCAATACATGAATGTAGCAAAAATTAAAATGCCCACCTTAGAAAGTTTCCTTTTAGCCTCGCCTAGACACCTATCAATTGCAGGAGAATTCTCCATGCCATGATTGAAAGAAGGCTGTTGAATTTGTTTTTCTAAAGAAACAGAATCAGACTGAACAATTAGTCCTTGAGTTGGCCTTGTAAGTTGCCTGGGACTCATCTCTTCTTCTACTCCAAGCCATCCACCAGGCACTTGATTTGGAGGTATTGAAATTTGCAATGGTCTAATAGGTATAGGAGGATCAGTTGAATTATGTTTCCCAGTATCTTGGCCATGTTGAAGTATCAAAAGTCACCTTCTTGTATCGGGATCCAGTTCTGATTCAAGAACTTCACCTTCTTCTCGAATTGGAGAACCTTGAATATTAGATTCTATACTATTAAGGGTTTGAGGTACAAACTGTTTAACTGCTACAATCCCATGGGAATATTCTTGAAAATGTTCAATTGGGGTATCTTTATGAGATGGTCGCTGTATACACCCTAAAATGGTCGCCTAGACTATGGGCCCCCATTATTCAATTTATCAATTTATCAAATTTCTTGAATCAATGGTTTGCAATATTTTATTAAATCAATTCAAATCAATTTCCTTGATCAAATTCGATTATTTTATTTCTAAGGTTGATCATTTTATCCTAAGTCTTATTTAATTAAAAGAAAATATCCTCTTTTAATTAAATAAAATAAGTCCACATTTAATTAAAAGGAAACCTCTCTTTTAATTAAATAATTCATCCGCATTTAATTAATTAAGAGAAAAATCCCTCTTTTAATTTAATTAAATATCTCTTATTTAATTAAAAGAACTTGCTCCCTTTTAATTAAATAAAAATCCCACTTAAATATCTCTTGTTGATGAAAGGGAAATAAAATAAATTCTTTTATTTAATTTCTACACTTAAATGCACATATTTCTAAGTGGGACTTATCTTTTCACTTTCTTCTCAATCACTCCTCTTTTCTCATTGGTGGAATTTCGTCTCGCATGGATCAAACTCTATTATCCCATATTGGTTGTGAGAAGCCTCTCACCTCCATAATTTCTTTTATAAGGGAGAGCCCTCTCCTCATTTTAGACACGGATGATGTTATTGTTATGCTACAGGTTTGGAGAGCAATTTTTGAAGAAGGAGTTTTTGAATGCTAAAGCTTTTTGTGGAGAACTTCTATCTTCTTGTCTCATTCTCTCTTGCACCCATGGCTTTCATCATGGGCTTTTATCATTGCATTTGCATGTTAGTTTAGAGTCATATTTGCTTTCATAGATTAGATTTTGTATTGTCCTTGCATTGTTATCATATAGATTAGTTTTCATCTCCATTTTCATGCATTTTGGATCTTTGAATCTCTCATTTCATGGTGTACTTGCATGGGCATGAACTAGGTCAAACTGAGGGCCTCCATTGCAAAACCCTTGCACTCCATGACTAGAGAGCTATGAGTTGCCATTTGAGACCTCATTCTTGAGTAATCTTGAATATAATGATTCATAGAAGTGTTCTCACATTTTAGGCATACATTTTTGGCACCCACCGTGGGGCAACCCACTTTTGCTTGCTGGTTTTTGTGCAGATCTGTTTGTAGACTCAAAGAAACCCTGGATTTGAAAGATTTTCTCATATCTTTCAAAAGGAAGCGTAATTTTATTTGAATTTTTTTTTTCATGGCGGAAATATATCCAAGAAGCTTTGGTCCAATTTTCATACTTTTTTGAAATGTTTTCGAGCTTTTATGATATTTTCTTCATTTTTCATAAACAATCTTTTTCAGGCGTAAATCAGCACATTTTTCAAAAAAATTTACAGTTTCAGAAAGCTCTTGGAATTTTAAATAGAGTTGGTTCTTTGTGTTTCAATTTTAGAGGTCATATTATGGGTCAATAATTTGATTTTCAAAAACTGGTCTATTTTGACAAAACAACTCCCTAGGGCACAAATTAAAAGATCTTTTCAATTTTTTTTGCATTTTTGGAAATCTCTCTAATTTTTGATAGGGGTTACTTTTCTATATTTTGAGTTTTGGATCCGAATTCATATCATGTAGATCCTATCTTTATGACTAAGTCAAAAATCAATTGAAAAAAAAAAGGCATTGAATGAATAGTTTGCATTTCATTTTTACAATGAATCAATGCATAATGTGGGCTTTCATTTGGGTTACTTGCTGATTATCATCACTCTTAAAAATTAGATTTTCAGATCTAACCTTTATTTTGGATGAGTTGACATATATTGCATTCATGAGTTTGTTGCTTTGTTCGTTGCGAGCGAGCGATCAAGTGTAAACGAAAGGTACAACAAAGAAAATACGTGTTGCAAAGATTACCAAGTAATTTTCTTTGATTGATAACACTTCATTTGGAGCTAAAATGAACATCTCTTGTGTCAAGCTTGTGTGTGTATTTCCTTTCATGTTCTTATTTTACAACACATGCATAATTTGATACTAGGTTGTGATCTCTATTAGTTTCCATTTAGCAGGCTTAGTTACTTGTGATAGATCTAATTAGCTATCTTGGGTTATTGGAATCACTAATTTTTCAGCCCCTCATTCCACCCTATGGTTTCAAGCTTAGCACCACATTAAACGGGGAGGGGTCTACAGGACAAAAGCGTTAAATGTTCCACTAGGCAACCCTTTTGTGTTTTTTAGAACTCACTAGTTTCTGAGTTGTGGAATCGTTTTGGCTTGTGTGAGGGGTTAAATGTTCCACATCTTTGGACTCACCTCACATTAGTTAAAGCGTTAAGTGTACCACCTTGTGCTCTTTGGTTGCTTTAGGATAGATTTTCTTTCGAGAATTAACATCTGTACACACATAGTAATTAGGCCTCATGAAAACTATTCGTGGATCTTTAGAGAGTGGGTTCCTAGTGAAACTCCTCTCTATGACAGATTCCTTGTAGGTGGGGAGGATACTTTGAGGATCTCGCAGGTAGATGAAGCTTCAACTTGTTGATTGAGGCATCCTTTCTCTGGAGAGGTTGATAGATCACTGGGAGTTGATATCATAGATCTTTAAGAGATACTCTTAGTTTAGCGTGTCGGATTAATCTATCTACTTTGATTGGGCTGAAAGTGAAAAGGTGTCAAAACTTTGGATCTAGAAGCTAAGTCCCCTTGTGGTACACTATTGTGAGTTGGTCACCTTTAGAGAGGGTTAACCATAGCAGACAATCCCTCTACAGGGAAAACTACATTGACAGAACCTCAAGTGGTAATAGCCATTTTTGCCATGGTAGTGACAACCGCTATATAAAGTCCTTGTGGAAGAAATCTCCACGGGTGTGGTTCATTGTGGGTTGTCAGATCTCCCCAACAGGTCTTGAAGATTAAGTTCTCGGACTGTGTCAAAACCTCAGTGCGCTAGGATTGGAGGTCACCCCTGTGAGTCATAAAAGTTGCAGAGTCAAACCATTACTAAAAACCTTAGAGAGGCCAAACTTTTTCATTTTCTAGGAATGTGTGCAATGATTGCAAAACTCTTTGAAAACATGCACAATTAGCTCTCTTAGGGATTAGCACAAACTAAGTCACTTGATTGTTCATGCGCAAGGTTGCTTTTTCCTTTGCTCATTGTTTTCAGACGTGCTTGATATCACCTGCTTGCTGTTCTACATGCTTGTTTATCTGCTTGCTTACTCAAAATGATTGAAATCTACCCTCTATCTATAAACAGTCCTGAAATAGTGGCACTTCACTTAACTGAAGACTTGTGTCTTGAACTTTGACTAGTCTCGTCTCTTAAGTTACCTTTGGTCTTCATTTCTTAATGTTTGTCATACCTTGTGTCACGTTGGTCATAATCTCTAGCTATTCTAGCCTTTAAATTAGACCATTTGTGCCTAGGTGGACAATGTTCTTGTTATTATCTCACCCTTTTTGAGACTCAGTCTTAGTGTGGTCCTTGTCCAAGTTCTAGCTTTTTGTCCTTGTCTATGACTATTGCAACCAGTAGTGGCAGTGTGTTTTATCCTTATAACCTTAGACGTGGTCGTGCCAGGGGTCGTAATCATGGTAGAGGTCACTTACCTTTTGCTACACAACTTGTACCTAGTTCGGCTAGTGAGGCATCTTCACGATCCCCCTCACCTGCCAGGTCACCTCGAGCTCAGCAAACATTTTCCATAAACCTACAACAAACTAGGAATCCTTTATACCAAGAGGATACTGAGACAATAAGAGGTCCTACATTACCAAACACAATGTCGAATTCCTTTTTCAGAGAGCCTTTTAAAACATAACACACTGAAATAGAACACATTCCTATAATGACTAATCGTGAACCTAAACATGGTAGTCATAGTAGACATCAAGAAACACCAACGCATGACAAAGAGAAAGAGAAAGATCATAACACCGATGAGGAATAGGAAGAGGTAGAAATACTCCCTGAACACATAGCAAAATGTCGAAGAGACAAAAGCTTCCAAAAGGTCATGGAAATCCTACTCAACGAAGAGAAAGAAAAATACTTTCTCAAACTTGCCCAAGAGGGAGCTAAACTTCCCTCTCATTTCAATGTGGAAACCATTATCACACCTAAGGAAGAAATTGAGACTTTTAAGCACCAAAAACAACTGAAAATTATGCAAGACCAATTGGCTCAAATGATGCATGAGAAAGAGAAATCTATAGACATATACATTGGACGCTCTTTGTCTATTTCCATTTGACAGAAACATAAACATGTCGACTTTCCCACAAGGCATAGAGCTACCCAAATATGACAAGTACTTTGGTACTACTAATCCCCAAGATCACTTGCGGGAGTTTGGTGCTTTGTCCATGGAGTTTATGCACGACCACACATACCTCATGTGTTTATTCCCTAGGAGCCTAGGTGGTCAGGCTTTAGAGTGGTTCTCACATTTGCCTCCCGGTATCAAGACATTTGACAAAATTGCCAATCTCTTTGTTCAGCAATATTCTCATAACATTCAACACCCTATCAACATTCAAGATCTATGCAACCTTAAACAGAAGGTTGGTGAGCCTTTTCTCACATTCCTCCAACGGTGGAGACAACTATACACTAAGTATTCTCGTAAAATTCCAGAAATAGAGAAGCTTGAAATTTTCACTGATAACCTCTTACCTAATTTTGGATACAGAGTCCAACTTCAAGGTCCACGTACCTTTGAAGACATGATTACACAGGTTATCCATATTGAGGAATTTATGGTCAAGAAGGGTGAACTCACTCTTCAGAGAGACACAAAACAAGGTTCCACTTCCAATAGGGATAAAACCAAACATGTCAACAAGAATCGAGAATTGTACATGATGGAGTTGTTGACAATGTCATGCCCAAACCTGTTAAGGCTGCATTTAATCTTACAGATGGTCTTAAAGCGGCCAAAAATGCTGAGAAACCTCCGCCTGACAATAAGACATTTGAAAACAAATCGAGAAACTCATGGACAACACGTCCCAAGTGAGAGTATACGCCTTTGGGGGAACCTTTGGATGTGGTTTACAAAACATTGCTACAACACAAGCATATTTCACCAATGGACAACCCTCGTCCCTATGATCCACATCCACGTCCACCATGGTGGAATGAGACCTCATTCTGTGAGTATCACCAAAACAAGGGACACAAAACTGTCAATTGTATAAACTTGCACCATAAAGTCCAAGACATGATTGATGCTGGTGATCTTGTGGTAGATGGACATAACAAAAACTTGGACCACAAGGCGTTCAAAGAGCCTTTCCTAGCTTATGAAAGGGGAGAGACTTCGAAGCCCGAACCCTACAACAAAGTCAACTATACCTATTCCAATGATGACAATGTCATTCATATGGTTGAACCTATGGATCCTAAATATTGCAATGTTATTATCATTAAGGGCAAGCAAGATAACGACAAACCCAAGACACCATTTGTCTTGAGGGGCCCTATTTCCAATGCAATGGATAATGCGCTCTCGCAACACTGTGCTAACACTATTACTTGCTCTCACGCCAAGTTAGTGCTTAAAGGCCCTACGCCTCCTACTTCAAATCTTGAACAACACAAAGACAAAGCCCTTGCTGGTCCATCCATTAAAGGTTCAAAACCCACAACGAACTTGACTGCAACCAGTTATAGTGTTCTCGATCAACTAAAATGAACTAATGCTGAAATTTCCATATTTGAGCTACTTAAAATCTTGCCTGCTCACAGGCAGATTCTGGATAAAGCCCTCGCTGAGGCGAATGTTCCTCAAGATCTTGGTCTTGAGCGATTTCAATCCATGGTAGGTCACCTAACCTCACCTTATCTTATGACCTTCTCCGAGGAGGATGATAACTCACTGAATCACCCACACAATCAGCCTCTACACCTTATGATCCACCAGACACGTGTTCATCAGGTACTCATTGATAATGGCGCTGGCCTAAATATTGTCTTTGCTGCTCTTCTTAGACAATTGAATGATTCTGAAGACTCTATTGATCCTCAACAAAAGATCACTATCAAAGCATATGATGAGGTGGAACAAAAGTCTCTAGGTCTTGTGGTTTTACCAATCTGCGTCGATCTTGTCGAAAGGGATGTCACCTGTTAGGTGCTTGACATTCCCTTGGTCTACAACATTCTGTTAGGACGGCCATGGATACATGAGATGCATGCTGTACCATCCACATACCACCAATGCATCAAGTTCCCATTTCATTGCTTTGAAGTTACCATCCACATACCACTAGCTATACCTACAATATGCTCAAAGCTGCTAAAACTTTTGTCCCTGCCAACCGTGAGTCCACTGATTATCACAACAATAAGCTGAAACAAATTGAGCAATCATTCAAACTAAAAGAAACTGGCATGGGAGAGTACCACATTGAACTAGTGCTGTCATTGACATCTCTCCCAGAGTCTCCTCGATATTATGGGAGATCTTTAGAAGCAAAGAAGCCCTTCGTGCTAACACCTCAGACCAAGTATAATGGCACTTTTGTCAAGGCTATAGTTCCCTTAGAGGATGAAAGTGAAAACAGATCCATTGTTGCATAGCTTTACAAAGAAGAGGCTCCATTGGACCTAACAGAACAAGTTCGAGAAATTACTCCTCAGAAATATGGGCCGGGCCTTAGGCTTATGAAGCATTTTGGTTACAAGGGAACTGGCCCTATTGGGTGCAATAACAATGGCCTCATCGATCCTATCAAAGCAAGCGCTCGACACAATAGTGATACAACTGGTCTAGAGTTTAACAAAGTCCCTTTCCATTTGGGATCAAACAAATTCATACCCGTACCTAAGAGTTCATCTAAAAATGAGTCACAATTTGAGTCAGGTACTCAAGAGGAAGAATCTAATGATGAGGATTCCTACCCTCATCCTATTCCTTATGATCTGGCTAAATTCTTTGCTGAGCCAGATGACTTTTTGCCACGTGTTAGCACTGTGGATGATACTAGTAACTCTTTTGAGGACGATACTGAACAACTCAAATATCATTCAGAAAAGGGAGAATCTAATCGATCATGCTGTATTGAGTATTTGTGTAAGAATCCAAAGGATGAAGGAGAGTATGTCCCTATCACTGTTGGGGAGTTCTATAATCTCTCGCCATGTAGCATCGATTCTCATGAATATGAATTTGACTCTCTTTCCAAAGGTACTATTGATAAAGACATTGACCAAGTGCATGTCTATGAAAATCAAATTGAAGTGGGTGAAACGTCTAGGGTTAGGTCACGGGAGTCTGATCCAACTAATGCCCTAGAGTCATCAATTACTAACATTCGTACTTTGAGGCATTTGAACACACCTATGGACGAAGTCGCCATAGGTCTCAAATTGCTGGTCCACACACTTAATGACGATACTGTGGATGCAATTGAACCAGCCACTACTATCTCACTCACACATCCTGAGCTTATAGACTGGAACCCCAATGCATCTAACGAAGTCCCCATGTTGCAGAATGACTATGCTCTCGCCTACTACCTTAACACTATTGAACCTGTAACATCTTCCACCAATGAGAAAAGCATCAACATGACTGAGGCCGATATCAAATATCTCAGTCACACAATTAAAAAGAAAAAATGCAAGAGGTCTGATGGTGAAAACCACATTGTGGCAGTATCAGATCCCAAAAAAGTAAAAATAAAAGACGTATCCAAGGGTGAAAACCTCTTTGAGGCACCTGCAGATGGGATATTTGATGTCCTTCCCAATCACTTTCAGAAGAGATCATCAGTGTTAATAGAGCCGACACAGCCAATTAATCTGTGCACAACAGAACATCCTCATTTGATACATCTGGCACAGTCACTGTCACCTGAAGAGAAGGAACAATTGATTGCCTTTTTCAAAGAAAAGAAAATAAATTTTGCTTGGACATATTCCGACATGCCAGGATTGGATCTTGACCTTATCATGCATCATTTGTCCATAGCACCAGGCATCAAACTAGTTAAACAGAAGCTTCAAAAAATGCACCCTCATTTTGCATTACTCGTCAAAGTAGAATTGGAGAAACTTCTAAAAGTTGGTTTCATTTGTGCAATTGATTATGCTAAATGGATATCCAACATTGTTCCAGTTTCCAAGCACGATAAATCTATCAGGGTTTGCACAGACTTTCGTGATCTTAACTTGGCATGTCCTAAATATGACTATCTGTTTCCTAATATTGATATGATCATGGACATGATGACTAGCTATGAGATGTATTCACTTATGGATGGTTTTTTTGGATACAATCAGATAAAAATTGCCACAGCAGACCAAGAGAAAATGGCTTTCACATGTGCATGGGGAACCTTTTGTTGGAATGTGATGCCATTTGGCTTAAAGAATGCTGGTGCCACATACCAGCGGGTTGTTACCACAATTTTCCATGACATGATGCATAGAACCATGGAGGACTATGTTGACGATACCCTGGTCAAAAGTGCTAAACACACTACTCATCTAAAAGATTTGGGACCCATCCTAGATCATATGGAAAAATTCAGCCTTCGACTCAATCCTAAGAAATGCGCATTTGGTGTCACATCAGGAAAGTTGTTAGGATACATCATCTCTGCAAAAGGAATTGAAGTAGATCTGGAGAAAGTACAAGCAATAATGGACATGCCACCACCTCGGAACATCAGTCAGATGAGAGGACTACAGGGAAGGCTTCAATCTATTCGTAGGTTTATTTCACAATTGGTGGATAGATCACAACCCTTCACAAAGATCTTACATAAGGGTGTGAAATTCAATTGGAGCTAGGATTGTGAGCAAAGCTTAAAAAAAATCAAATAATATCTTGTCAATCCTCCAATCCTGATGCCTCCTATTCATGGGAAGCCTATGCTTTTATACATTTCAACCACTAACACATCTCTAGGAATCTTGTTGGCTCAGGAAGACAATGACAACAAAGAAAGAGCTATTTATTACTTGAGCCAGACACTGGTCTCTTATGAGAAGAACTATAGCATTATTGAGAAAGCTTGCTTAGTAGTTGTCTTTTCTTCCTAGAAGTTGAGACACTACATGCTTGCCCACACTACATGGCTCGTGGCTAAAAAAGATCCCCTAAAGTACTTGCTCAGTAAGGCAGCTCTCACAGGAAGATTGGCTAAATGGGTCATGATACTCAGTGAGTTTGACATCCAATATGTTGAACGCAAGGCTATAAAGGGGTAGGCAATTGCAGATCAACTAGCTTATGCACCCATATAGAGTCTTCTACCCATGAACACTGATTTTCCAGATGAGTTGATTCTGACACTCACACATCATACATGGGTTATGTTCTTTGATGGGTCCTTCACTCAACAAGGATCAGGTGCTGGCTTACTTTTTATTACACCACAAAGATATTCATTTCCCAAAGTGTACAAGATTCTATTTCCTTGTACAAATAACATTACTGAATATGAGGCTTTGATCAATGGCATGAAAATTGCAGCTGAATGGAGAGTGGATCAGTTAGACATCTTTGGTGACTCTCAACTTGTTGTCAACCAAGTAAATGATGTGTATCAAAAAAAGGATTATAAAATAATTCCTTACAAGCACATGGTTGATGAGTTGAATAAGTATTTTGCACACATCACCTTCCAACAAGTTCCCTAAGCAGATAATAAGGCGGCTGATGCCATGGCTACTCTAGCCTCCCTGCTACAAATGCCTAAAAATGATCTTTGATATGAGTTCTTGGTGGAAGTGTTACACTACCCAGCCTATGACACCCCTGATTCTAGGATGATCTGTTCTATTATAGGACAAGAATCATCCCGCTACCATCACATTTATTGCTACCTCCGTAATCAAACCATTTTGAAAGGTTTGACCCAGAATGAGAAACGTTACCTAATTCGTAATGCTTCACATTATGTCATTATTGCTGACGATCGATATAGGAGAGGTCTCGACGGAACACTCCTTAGGTGTTTAGAACCCAAAGAGTCCAAACACGCACTAATTGACGTTCACAAGGGAATTTTTGGATCTCATTCCAATGGCCTCACACTAGCTCGCAAACTCCTTTGTGATGGTTACTACTAGCCTAAAATGGAGCAAGAGGCCATCAAGTATGCTAGGTCCTACAAGCAGTGTCAGCTACACGAGAATCTCATTCACGCTCCAACCAAAGAGCTGATTCCCTCTACTACAACATGGCCATTTCAACAATGGGCCTTCGACTTGGTGGGGCAGATTCACTCGAACTCCTCTAATGGACATAAGTTCATCATCACAGCTATGGATTATTTCACAAAATGGGTAGAGGCAGTACCTCACAGTTGCGGATGGAAAAACTATAGCACTTTTCATCACAAACTACATCATCTGTAGATATAGTGTACTGTCCTCAATCATTACTGACAATGGAGGACAATTCAAAAATAAAGACCTTAAGGAACTGTGCAAGAAATTTAAGATTACACAACATTGGTCTTCCATTTATTACCCCCAAGGTAATGGTCAAGCTAAGGCATCCAATAAGGCGATCCTCAAAATTCTTCATCGCACAGTCAATAAGTCAGGGAGAGACTGGCATCTCCAAATCAATCCAAACCTATGGGCATATAGGACAAGCATCAGGACTCCAATAGGCATGACTCCCTTTGCTTTCGTATATGGGGTGGATGCTATGCTTCCAATAGAGGTTGAGATTCCTACCTCGAGAATCTCTATGAAAGGCCTTATCACTGATGATGACTATAGGATAGCTCGACTTTAAGAGCTTGTGTTATTGGATGAATGACAACAAGTGGCATGTGATCATCTGAGAGCATATCAACAAAGGATGGCACGAAGCTACAATCAGAGGGTCAGGCCACATAACTTCTAGTTGGGTGATCTCGTCTTGAGAGAGAACCCCAAGAATCAACAACAACGAGTACAAAAGGGAAAGTTTGAACCAAATTGGCTAGGTTCTTACATCATTACTGCAGTATATGGATCTAGTGCCTATCAACTTTCCACAACCGAAGGAGAAGTGCTTAAGGAACCTATCAACACTCTCCACCTGAAGTGATTTTACAGTTGATTTAATCTCAGCAAGCTCTCTGTACATATCTATATGTCCTAAAAAAAATTTTAAAAATTAGAAAAAGTCCTGAAAAAAAAAAATTGTTACCTTGGTGAAAACCTAGCAAATAGGCACCTTGGTAACACCAAAAAAATAAAAAAAGAGAAAAATATTTAAAAAAAAAAAAAAAAAACAAGTGCCATTGGTGAAAACCTGGAAACAGGAATCATGGTAGCAAAAAAATGAAAATCTTGCCAAGAAGGTGAAAACTTGGTAAACAGGCACCTCTTGTTCCCAATGCTCCATCTTGCAGTGCATCTTCTGGCTATTTTGTACAGTCGCTTTCACACTTTTTCTTTCCTACTTTTCCTGCTCATGTATCCATGGATTGAGTCTTGTCCCAGCTCGGGGGCATCCCCCCTTAGTGTCACTTTTTTTCAAGGTTCTCCTCATAGAATCTCTTTCGCGATAGTCACCAGTTGTTTCAACTGCGTCTGCCTACTATCACTAGTGTCATGCTTTTTGAGATTCTCATCATAGAATCTCTTTCGCAACAATCACCAATTGTTTCAGTTGTGTCTGCCTACTATTTCTTAGGTCATGTCTCCAGCTTCATTTATGGAAGATCTCTATTGCATCAGTCATCGATCATTCTAGCTATGTCTGCCTACTGTCGCCCAGTCCTCTTTAGGTTCTTCATCATGAAGATTCCTCTTTGACATCAGTCACCAGTTGTTTTGACTGCGTCTGCCTACTGTTGTCACCCTACTAAAGAGATTTCTTTCAAATGTATTCTGGACATTAGCACTTGACATCAATCCTAAAACATTGAACTCAAAACTAATATACTTGTTTGGATATGCTGAGCATTTTCTTTGTTTTCTTTGTTTTGCTTTATCATATCTCCTCGAGCAACTCGATGATGTCATCTTTGACTAGAGAAGTAATGACTGGGGGCATGATCTTTTTCTTTTCTTGCTGTTTGTGGTTTAGTTCCAATAAGTTGATCTACTCCTATAAAAGGGGTGTCCACTATAAGAGCCTCCATCTCATATTGGATGGACGTGTGTACCTCGACTCCTTTTATAAGAATACGTCAATAACGTTGGTGCTTCTCCTTGTTTATTGGAATGAACTCTTTATGCTACAGTAAATACTAATACTCGTCTTGCTAAGTGAACGTACAGGTCACTATGAGTATATCTAGTACACTTCTATCTCAGGTTATGAACACAAGGGTTGTTGCGGACAGATGAATACTGAATGCTTAGCATAAGAGGGATCTCCTGTGTGTTTGGTGTGCCTGTCATGCAAGCAACATTCTAGTCATCCTAGCATTTATGCTTTGATGCTTATGTTAACTTGCTACATTAAAAAGGACAAATGTTCGGGTCATTCTGGCTTCTTGTGCCTCGAATGCTTACATTTAATCCTGACAAACCAATAAGGTATGTTATATTCATATTTCCATGATTGCAATGTCAGTGGGAATTGTATGACCTACGAGCTTTGTTCTATATCCGATGATGATTAAATATTGAGGCTTGGTAACCAGACCTAGGGTTGCATTTAACATAGTCTCGCATTGCATACTTCACTTGTATAAGCATGCAATTCAATTACGAATCTACTTTCACCTTCTCTGATGAGGGATTGTTGATCTCTTCAAAGTATCATGTTCTTCACGACTGCACTAATGATCAATTAATCACTCTTTTGGCTACTTTGGCTGCTTCGAACCCTTTTTTTTTCGGGATCAAATTCGAAATCTAACACATTTAAGTGGCTCAAAAATGCATTTTAGAATTTTGGGCAATCCAAATTCTTTTGATACTTTTACGATTCTTGGAATCTTTTCAAATCAAACTTGGACTTTTGGACCTCAAAATCACTTCGGATCAATGTCCACATTTTTTCAAATCGTTCTGATCTCTTCAATTTCTTTTGATCATTCTTATCTCCTCATCTTTTCTTTAGATCGTTCTGATTTCTTCTACATTCTATTGAATCTCAAAATTGATATACTGCTTCACATCATATTTATCGTGTGTCATCTTTCAATTTTGCTCCTGAGGGGGCAGGATGATTACATCATTGAATACTTATTTCTCGGGGCATCTCATTCCCATCTTATGTCCTCATCACTTGGGGCATCTCATCACTCAGGGCATCTTGTTCCCTTCTATCTACCATCTTTGCTATCTATCTTATCTTTTCATCAATTGATAAACCTTATAATAGCTCCTCTCAGAGTTCAATGGATAGGTATTGGGATAGTCTAAACCTCGACTCCTAAGGATCAAGCCTCGTTCTGGGGATGATTCTACGACTCATGATTAAACTTTGTTATCTTTTAGCAATCTTAGGTATCTAGGTGTTCTATCTAGATCCTTGAAGGTTAAGCTCCATTCTGGAGATAATCTTCTAAATGCTTTCAATCTTAGGTATCTAGGTGTTCTATCTGGATCCTTGAAGGTTAAGCTCCGTTCTAGAGATAATCTTCTAAATACTTTCAATCTCAGGTATCTAGGTGTTCTATCTGGATCCTTGAAGGTTAAGCTCCATTCTGGAGATAATCTTCTAAATGCTTTCAATCTCAGGTATCTAGGTGTTCTATCTGGATCCTTGAAGGTTAAGCTCCGTTCTGGAGATAATCTTCTAAATGCTTTCAATCTTAGGTATCTAGGTGTTCTATCTGGATCCTTGAAGGTTAAGCTCCGTTTTGGAGATAATCTTCTAAATTCTTTCAATCTCAGGTATCTAGGTGTTCTATCTGGATCCTTGAAGGTTAAGCTCCATTCTGGAGATAATCTTCTAAATGCTTTCAATCTCAGGTATCTAGGTGTTCTATCTGGATCCTTGAAGGTTAAGCTCTGTTCTAGAGATAATCTTCTAAATGCTTTCAATCTTAGGTATCTAGGTGCTCTGCCTGGATTCCTTGGGATTAAGCTCTGTTCTAGAGATAGTCCTTAAAAGCTTAGCAATTGGTCTTCGTATCATCAACTTCAAAACCAATCCTTAAATTAAATCACTTTTAATAAATATGCCTATCTTGATTAATTAAATGCAATTATTTAATTAAATGAGAAAGGTATCTTCATAGTTGCACTTGTGACTAGTGATGATTGTGTATTTTTTGATGTCTGTTAATAATGGCCCAATGATGAAAATAAGTTCTTTACATTCTCTAATGAATGATGAACACAAAATCCTATGTTATAGTTGCTCTTTTGCAAGTACACCATTGCATTTTCATGTAGCTTGCATTATTAGACTTCATGTTAGTTTGCATTTTTAGGCTACATTATGAGTTTGAGAGGGTTCTCCCTTCATCTTTATTGTGGACTTTTAATCAACTGTGGTCATGTTTTGATCTTCATTTCCTTATCTTCTTTCATGATCTCAATCAAAATTTTTATCTTAAACAGTTGATTGATTTTGGGGCATTTTCTTTTCTTCTTTCTATTTTCTTTCCATATCTTTCAAACTCCTATCTTCCATTTTCTTTATCCCCCACTTCTTTTCTTCTAAAATCACCTTTGGGGCATAATATTTCATGCTTGATGATCTACCTTGGTTCAATGATTCTTATATCTTTCATCTTACATCAAGAATCTTATCTTTTGTTCGATTTGATCAAATTTATCAATTTGTTGTCTCTCCTCTATATCATTTCGATTTTGATCATGAGGGGGCAATAATTATTAACTTCAATCTTTGATTTAATTTCTTTCTTTGACTACATGTGTTCCCAAATCAACCACACATTAGTCAAAGAGGGGAAAATGTATACACCCTAAAATGGTCACCTAGACTATGGGCCCCCATTATTCAATTTATCAATTTATCAAATTTCTTGAATCAATAGTTTGCAATATTTTATTAAATCAATTCAAATCAATTTCCTTGATCAAATTCGATTATTTTATTTCTAAGGTTGATCATTTATCCTAAGTCTTATTTAATTAAAAGAAAATCTCCTCTTTTAATTAAATAAAATAAGTCCCCATTTAATTAAAAAGAAACCTCTCTTTTAATTAAATAATTCATCCGCATTTAATTAATTAAGAGAAAAATCCCTCTTTTAATTTAATTAAATATCTCTTATTTAATTAAAAGAACTTGCTCCCTTTTAATTAAATAAAAATTGAACTTAAATATCTCTTGTTGATGAAAGGGAAATAAAATAAATTTTTTAATTTAATTTCTACACTTAAATGCACATATTTCTAAGTGGGACTTATCTTTTCACTTTCTTCTCAACCACTCCTCTTTTCTCATTGGTGGAATTTCATCTCACATGGATCAAACTCTATTATCCCATATTAGTTGTGAGAAGCCTCTCACCTCCATAATGTCCTTTATAAGGGAGAGCCCTCTCCTCATTTTAGACACGAATGATGTTATTGTTATGCTGCAGGTTTGGAGAGCAATTTTTGAAGGAGTTTTTGAATGCTAAAGCTTTTTGTGGAGAACTTCTATCTTCTTGTCTCATTCTCTCTTGCACCCATGGCTTTCATAATGGGCTTTTATCATTGCATTTGCATGTTAGTTTAGAGTCATATTTGCTTTCATAAGATTAGATCTTGCTTTCATAGATTAGATTTTGCATTGTTCTTGCATTGTTATCATATAGATTAGTTTTCATCTCCATTTGCATGCATTTTGGATCTTTGAATCTCTCATTTCATGGTGTACTTGCATGGGCATGAACTAGGTCAAACTGAGGGCCTCCATTGCAAAACCCTTGCAGTCCATGACTAGAGAGCTATGAGTCGCCATTTGAGACCTCATTCTTGAGTAATCTTGAATATAATGATTCATAGAAGTGTGCTCACATTTTAGGCATACAGTCGCATGAGAATAACAAATGGAGGTGCAATAGCAGGTTGTGTTTGATCGGGAAGGTGAGCCATCATTTTAAAACCTTGATGGTCTACCCCATTAGAGGTAATCTCTAATTGCAAAGGAGAATTAGATTCCTACAAATACAATAGTAGTAGTCAATGTAGTATAAGTCTTTCAATTTTTTTTGTGATTTAACAGACACCATCACAAGATTATATAATAACAATAACTAATCCCTGACAGTCACAATGTAGGGTTTAGAGAATTGGACTAAGAAAAAGCATCAATATAATGCCTAATTCACTAGATGATTAGGATTAGAGTCTAGAGAGAACAACTTGTGAATTTTAAATTTAGTTGTCTATAGAATTGATTGTTCATATGGTTCCCTTAATATTGGAGAAACTATCCACTTTATTGCTCTCAGGAATAAAGAACATAATGCTGACATTACACATGAATACATAAACTAATATGCACTTTTAAGCATTGTTTCAATACAAAATACCACATTGATTTAGAAGAAACCAAATTTCTCCATAAGGAAGAATATTATTGCAAGTGGAAATTAAGAGGTGTTGTTGAAATTAATAGGCATTTGCATAATCCCAATAGAGATGAATGGTGAGGTTTAAGTTACTCCTAGCAACCTATTGTAAATGCTCACAAATAAAGTTGTACACATTCATTGGTTTCTTATTCCTCCCAATTTATTGCAATCTCTTGGATTTTTTTATGTAATTTTTTTGTACTTATTAATGCACCTAACCTTAAAAACACTATATCACACACTTGTTTTTTCTTGCAATGAACTTTGGCATCAACAATGTTAAAGATTTTAGTTGTGATAGAAATCTTTATCTTTGATTTTTCTCTATGTATTGAAATTGAGATAATACCCATGGATTCTATTTATAGTTGGATATTTGAGATAATATTATATGAAGTGACATGTGTCATGCATTTGGAAATATGAAGAGACTTGTATTTGGAAATTGAAGAGAACATTGGTTGTGATATGAAGAGTCTCTCAATTATATATATGTGATTGCTTTGTGTGTTGAGATAACGTATCAAGTTGAAAGCATTGTACTTGAACATTTTTATATCAATAAAAGATATATTTTCCTAGTGTGGTTGGGTCTTTCCCTTCAAGCCAAAGTGTTCTCCCACAATAAATGTCTTGTGTCTTTTGTACACTTTTTGTGTTCTTTGTTGCTGTTTATCCTTACTTCTGGGCAAAACATTAACAATCAAGGGGAATGAGGCAATTTGTACCAAGATTATTTGGGAATGGAGAGATTTATGGTCCAAGCGTGAATGGGTAATGAAGGTATAATACAACACACAATGTCTGAATCAACATTGGAATTAATTAGTCTTACAAAATGGTTGATATTAGTTCGCCATGTTGATTGTGTCCTAGGTATAGTTGGTTCTACTATAAGTCTATAAAGATAATACATAAGATAAAGCAACTTAAGATGTGTCAAGAAACTATTTTGTCAAGGGTCAATATGACCTATGGATGTCCCTATCTAACTATATATCTTTTAATTGCATATAATAACTAATTTATGTGCTTTTTCATGACTATGTTTGACTCATATAATTGTGATCTCTCTAGCACTATGATGTCGTTTAATATGTCTTGCTAAAGCTTGTAAATTTTGTTCCTTTTGTCATGTCATGTAATATGTCTTTCCTTGTCGCTTATATGTTTTGAAATTGCTGTTAGGCCTTGTAGCTTGTATAATTTGATTGCTGGAGAGCTTCTACAGCTAAGCAAGAAGGGCATTGCACAAGTTATAGCCGCGTGCTTGAGTATGAAATTTGTATATTTTTTAATCTAATGTATATTTTTACTAGACTTTTAGCTTATATGTTTTGAAATTTATTTTAGTGGCTTAATGTTGTAAGGTCTCTTAAAATAAGACCTTCAAGTGGTTGCTCAAAGTTTTACAAATAATCTTACCCACAAATTTGCCTAGAGCAATTGATTGAATGTTATAAAAGGTGATTGGGTTAAATGTATTAGGAATAAATTCAAAGAAAGTATTTTTAAAATATTAAAGTATTTAGCTAGGTCTAAGAAGATTTGTGTACTTTTGATAGTTTTTCTTAGTTTGTGAAAGTTGTAGACCAAAGTTTTCATAGCTCAATTTTTGCTTCTTGCGAAGAACGATCATGTCAGATAATATAAGTGAAGAACAAAATAGAGAGACAATTAGTAGATTGTGGTCTAACTTGAAAAGAAAAGGTGATGGAAAATGTTATTGTCCTTGTAAAATTTGTAAGGGCTTAAACCGTAGAAGACTGCTAATCAAAATAGTTAAGAGACATTGTAGGGAGAATGGTCACATTGAAGGGGGGCATGACTATCATCCACTAGTAAGTTGTTCATTATATCATTTTAACAATTTATATACATATAAAATCACTTGATGATGAGTTGATTATCATGGTTTATTTATGTTAATCAATTTTATATAGGTTGATCTCCCTAGGGAAGTACATGATATGAACCACAACAATCCGAAGAATATGGTTTTTGAAGTGGAGGAACATGGAGGTGCGAATATCCAAGGTGAAGATAATGATCCCATGGAAGATGACGATCATGCTCCAGAAAACACAATTGAAGATGATGGTATAAATACATTAATCCATTACACATTTAGTCCAAGCGTATCTGATCATGATGATGATGATAGCCTCGATGTACATCTACTTGAGAAGGCATATGAGCCCCTATTCAAAGACTCCCAAACAACTGTTCTCTTTGTTGTATTATTATTTTTGAACTTGAAGGTTATGAATGGTTTATCCAACATAACAATGTCACATATGTTAAGGTATGTCATATATGTCTTTATAGTTAACAAAGGGTGAATAATGTACCACTAATATTGTTTATATTAACAACTTATATTTTTTGTTGTAGATTGATAGGTGAGTTTTTGTTACCACCATCAAATATTCTACCTTGCTCATATCGAGAATTATCTACTATTATGAAAGATATTGGAATGGAGTATGAAGCAATACATGCTTGTCCTAATGATCATATTATATATTATAAAGAACATGAATTTGCAACACAATGCCCTGTATGTCATATGAGTAGATATCAAATAGATCGACTAACAAAAAAGGTGCCTCAAAAGGTTCTTCATTACATCCTCATTATTCCACAGATGCGACAATTATTCAGGTGTAGTAGCTTGGCTCAATTTATGGATTATCATGCACACAATAGAAGTTGAGATAAAATTATTTGAATCCCTGCAGATGGTTCAACATTTATGCACATAGAGGAAAAGTGGCAACACTTCAAAGAAGAACCTCATAATCTTAGGCTTTCATTGGCAGCGAACAGTATCAATCCATTTGGAGAGATGAGATTTGTTTACTCAGTGTGGCCTATTTTTGTTATCAACAATAACATTCCTCCATGGATGTCAATAAAGAGGGAGCACATTATGTTGGCAATGATTGTTCCAAGTATCTTATCATTTGATAGTTATTAATTTACATGTACTTACAAATCTTGCAGTAAAATGGTCACAATAATTACGTAATGTTACTATTCATTCAAGTAGGTAAATATCAAGTAAAAGATATGAATGTATATATTGAGCCTCTTATCGACGAGTTGGTGGAGTTACAGAATGGTGTCACTATGTATGACGTGTCTAGACCAATAGGATAAAGACAATTTCAATTCCATGCAATACTTGCATGGACAATACATGATGCCCTAAGGCTAACACATTTTTGTGGTATGTTATAGTGAATTCAAGTTGCACATGATAATTCTAATGATAAAAATCAACATATTTAATAATCCAATTATGTCATTATCTTGTAGGTCTTCAAACAAAGGGAAAATTTGCATGTCCAATTTGTGGTCCAAAGATGAAATCTCATCATTCAAAAAGTTTAGGAAAGCAGGTGTTTGATGAGTGTAGACACTTCCTCCACTAGAATCATAAGTATCAAAGTACGGAAAAACATCTTTTCAATGGAAAAGAAGAGACTACATCAAAGCCACGAAGAATGATACCTTGCCTATGGAAGTTTGAATATAATAGAATTAATCGTTGAGGTAATGCCGTTCCACCTAATGTTTTATATTTGTAATTTATATATTTCTATTGTGATTTTTGTTTACTAATCGTGTAATTGATGATCGTGAAGGTCGTCAAGGCAGTACTGACAACCTTCCAAAGGGACTAAAAAGCTATCCCAAAAAATTTAGTAGGTTGCCCTACTATGAGCACTTACAAATTGTGCATTTGTTTGATACTATGCATATTGGAAAGAATATAAGAGAGATATTATGAAAAATATTGGATGGAAAGCATGACAAAGAAAAAATTATCAAAATTTGTAATGACATTCATGAATCCAATCATGCATTGAAGAATTTAATTCACTCAAATAGCAACAGAGATCAGATTAATATAAGTGCCCTTCCTTGGTTATTGATGGAGCAGCAAAGTGATGCCATAAAAGAAGTCATACGAAAAATTTGATTTCCCACAGGATTTGCTGCGAACATAAACAATCTCATATCAAAAAAAAGTGAATTTGGGCTAGGGCTCAAAATGCATGATTGGCACACTTTCATCAAGGTAAGTTATGTTCTTCTATATTTACAATATATTCATAAATTATGTGTACTATTTGTTATGTTATGTTAGAAAACAATGAAATGATTGGTTTATAATTATTGCAGTACGTGCTTCCTGTATCTCTCCCAGAGCACTTCAACAATAACATCAAACAAGTGATATACGATCTTGGAAAATACACGAGGTAAGCAATAATATCTATTCAATTTGTTGTATATATTTATTATATTCACGATTTG
Source organism: Cupressus sempervirens (assembly GCA_028749045.1). Taxonomy (NCBI): domain Eukaryota; kingdom Viridiplantae; phylum Streptophyta; class Pinopsida; order Cupressales; family Cupressaceae; genus Cupressus; species Cupressus sempervirens. The sequence continues at coordinate 573,357,711 of CM053785.1, forward strand.
TTTTTCTTGCTATGCAATCTATTGTATATTATTTTGTAAAGTCTTGTATCTATATTTTTGTGTGACTTGAATCTCTTAATATAGGTGGTTGTCATCTAAAGAAATCCATAAAGAAGATATAAACAATTGGAAGAGAAGAATTCCTCATTTACTGTGTGAAATGAAAAACTGTCTACCTCCAACCTTTTTCAATGCACAAGAACACTACCTCATACACCTAGTTGAGGAGATTGAATTGTGTGGACCTATACACACTATGTCAATGTGGATGGTTGAGAGGCATTTGAAATATTTGAAGGCTTTGGTTCAACAAAGAGCACATCCTAAGGGTTCTATGATAGAGGGATATATGGTATACTAGACTATGGTGTACATTACTGAATATCTTCCTAAGTTTGCATCAAATATCCATATAGATCGCATTTGAGATCTCAAGCCTTTAAAAAAATTAGAAGGGGAGTACTTGATGGAGAAAGGTACATTGAGGAAAGTGAGAGGTAATAAATTATAAGATGTTATTGTAATAAATTATTTTTTAATCTTCAAAATAAATCGGTTGTAAGTTGTCTATTTTTTTTTTGTACAAGTGCTCGAGAGTGGGATGCACTACATTTGTATATTGTGAACAATCTTGATTGGATGACAGTATGGATTGAATGATGTCAACATTCTGGTTGCACATTAACATAGGAAGGTGTATCTTCATTGGTTAAAGAAGCTCATCATAATGGAGATTCCAATTTTACGCAAAGAGAAATAGATTTAGCATGTGGTTCAAGAGATTTCTAGGTACGTACAAATTTATTAATCACCTGTATGTTTATCAACTCATGATACAATAATTTTGACATGTTTCACGTATTATTGCAAGTTAAACACCACAAGGCTATGTTCTGTAATGGTCAAAAATTTCGCGTCAAAGTGTTGGATGACACGAAGAAAACTTGTGATTCAGGAATAATTGCAGTCTTTCAAGTGACTAATATTTCATCTAGAAATGACTTACATCCTTGAGAGTTTGAAAATTGATACTATGGAATTTTGGATGATATACTTGAGTGTGACTTTAGTTCCTTCAAATTAGTACTCTTCATTGTCAAATGGTACAGGCTATGACTTAATCCAAATGATCCTCATAGAACTATTACTGTACATGATAATGGATTTACAATGGTTAATACAAGGTCATTTAAGCTAGTTGGGAATGAGCCCTATGCTCTTCCAAGCGAATGTGAGTAGGTATTTTACTCAGAGGTTCCACATAAACTAGGTTAGTCATTTGTTGTTAGACATGAACCGAGAGGAAGGCCAATAAAGTATAATGTGATGGAAGACGAAGATACTGAAGAAGTAGAAGATGATGTAGATGGTGATCACGATCGACAGTTATTGGATGATGTTCCTGACACAAATTTTCATGAAGAAGAAGAAGAAGATGATAACGATGATGCTGCTACTAATGATGATGATGAAGATAATGTTGATGTTGATGATGATGATGTTGATGATGACGATGATGATGATGACAAGGATGATGATGATGATGATGATGATGACGAGGATGATGATGATGGAATTTAGAGGTATGCCATCAATCCTTAATATATTTAATATTCATTTGTTGATAGAAATATATTTGTCTTATATATATGGTTACATAGTTTATTCATTATCTATTTAAAAGCTACAAGTTTCAACTACAAATAGAATACTGCTAATATAAATTAACTATTAATCTAAATTAATTAAATAAAAATATTTAAAACACATATTGACGTGTGAATGTATTGAGCCTTATTTTCTTTTAGGTCAAAAGCATTTGTAAGTGTTTAGTTTAGAAAAGGGAATTCATTAAATATCTATAAAAGGGAGTTGTACCTAGAATAAAATTCATAGGGAAAACATAATATAAGTGATTACCCAATTTTTTGGTTAATAATTCTGCCTCTATAGGTGATGTAGAGACCCTAGGTGGACTTGCAATCATTCATAACAAGAGGGACTTCCATAGTGTTCTCATAACACCAACCAAGCATCTTCATAAGATCCCTCTCCTTGATCCAAGCCAACTCCATAACCTATTAGAGTGCACACCAAATCCTTATGCCACCTTAGGTTCTACATCTTTAGAATAATCCCATGAATGTCCCTCAATCCATCCAATGGATTCATCCAAACAATCTAATCAACAAACTATCAAATGTTCACAATGCCTCAATAGGTGCCAAACTTGACTTCACCTTAACTAGGTGTTTCCTCCACCTCCACACACATCAAAAAACTTCAAATAGAATTTCCCCGAGGTGACTAAGCCCTCAACTCATCAGCTGATACAAAAACCCAATTTTAGCCCTTCACTAGGCCTACTTCCCTAGTAGGCTTATAATGTGAGCTTGATTTAAGTGTTATATTGTGTACCTTTTAATGTTTTTAATTTTTATGTGATGCTTATGATGGATGTGATTATGATTATGATGTGATTATGCTCATGATAATTGAATTACATTTGCAAGAAATTGAACCCCTTTTAGGAGCATCCCGCACAGTCTCATGGATCGACAGGTATAAGTCAATACTCCTTATAGATAGTCTATTTAATACACTTATCAATAGTAAGATTGATGTCTTCTAAGATCTCTCCAATTTTCAAGTACTAGCAAATAAGTATTTGTCAGAAGTGTCTTCCTCAAGTGAGGGAAATATAGGAATAGAAGAGGAAAGCGAGACATGCAGTTTATCTAGAACAAGGAGATTAACTAGAGGTCAAAGGACTAGAAGGAAATTCAATAAATGGATGAAATTTTTTCTTGCTCAAGGGGGGTCATGTTCTTATGATGATGAGATAGAAGGCAACATCGAGGTGCCCTTGAGGTACCAACATCTACAGAAACATTGGGTACCCAAGGAACTTCCTCAAATAAACACTAATTTTTGTGTTAACGAGAGGATATATCGCATAGCACCATCATCATTACATGGTTTGGGCCTATTTTCTATGGATGACATAAAGCTTTCATACAACAAAGTTTTTGAATTGATGGAGTATGTTGGACCATGTTACGATTACAAAAGTTGGATGCATATTGTTCAATAATAAAAAAAATGCATAGGTATGCCCTCTCAAAAAATTATATAAAACAAGACAATAATCAAAGTAAAAGTGTGGCTATATAAATTGATGGAAGGCCAAAAGCAATAGGGAATATTGTGGGGTTTATAAATAGTACACGACTTGGGTCAACTATAAAGCAACCCAATTGCATATTTGAGGCACACGAGGGAAATCATGTATTCATCTGTGCGATAAAATCAATATATGCAGGGGAAGAGCTTCTTATTTATTACAATTTGAACCACATAGATACAAACGAGGCTACTATCATGGGGGTGGTATATACTATTAAACCAACTTCTAATCAATGACTCCGACATACCATTTAGTCAATAAATTTTTGGCTAACATTTTTATACTTGATCTTTGACACAGGGGCACAATATGGAGCAACCGCTCAGAGGGGATGCTGGCGATGTTCCCGGCTCATCTACACATGAGCAAGTAAAACTCATTATAATTGTGCAAACTAGATAGAAGAAAAATGTTATTTTTTTAATGTTGTTTTCTTCATTGTTTTGGAGTAATTTTGATAATACTAATACTATTATTGTCACAGAGGGCCAATGGTCAGAGGGAGGGAAAGGAACCTGCAGTCCCTAATCAGCAGCCCCCCCCCTGAGGAGGACCCTTTCTATATTGATTTAGCAGAGGCCGATGACCCGATGAGTTCGATTAAAAAGTTGCTAAAGAAAATTGGCAGAGAAATTATACGTTTAGCAACCATAAAGCCTACTACTCAGGAAATAAAAGATAGGGGATCTGAATTGTTGCACACCTTTGAAACCTTAAAAGTAAGTATTAATGATTTTTTTTTATTATAACAAGAGTTCAATAATGGTTTTTATGTTATGATCTTTTATGGCATTAATTAAAATATGGATGTGTTGTCTTTACAAAGTTTTTTGCGTGATTTCAAACCCTATTCCCATGATGAGGGTGCTGCAGGTGGTTCAGGTAGATCGAATGTTCCATTCCCTACTCATGTTTCCCACCAAATCAAGTAGATCGCGTGCTCTAACAATTTTATTCTTTAGCTTCAAATCAATTGAATCCTATGACGATGCCGCTTCCATCTAGGACAACCACAAATCTTTTTTTGACTGCTGAGTTGACAACATGCAGCTTACATGCATTGACTATTGCACCATCTACTGGTACAAAAATCCCTCTTTTTCTCTCTTATTACAGCAACAAACAATTTTTTTTTTACAACCTTTTAACATCAATTATCATTTTTTCTTTTATACTTCGTGACAAAGATTTATGAAACTTATGAAACTTTTTGCAATAGGAGCTGCAACATCATTTCTTGGATGTTCCTATGTTCATAGTACGAGAACGGTGAAAGATGTCATATTGATTGTTAGCGACAATGAAGGCATTCCATTAAAAGTAGCCAAAGTTCCAGGTACTTTAAAATTATTATTATTCTATAGTGATAATAATAATTTAGTTTTTGATCACTCTTCATCGACTAATGATCCCATGATTTTTTTGTAGGGAATGATGGTTTTTGGAGAAAACTTGGTGATGAGTGTTTGCGAATATTCGAGCCCACCCTGTGTACCTGGTGGAACATCATATCCTAACTAACACCCCAAACCAGTATTTTGATTTCATATCATTGCTAGAATAGTTTTCCTTTTCATCCATTTCTTGAAATATATTAAAGGTAGCTTCACTTCATTTATGAGTCTTAACATGTTTTTTTTTACTTAAAAGGTGGAATAACCAAGACAAACCATTGAAGGATGATCTTATAGAGAGCATGACCCAACTCTTTGGACCTTGTGCATTTGAGAGAAACAAGCTCCTTGAAAAAGCTGGTTTATGTTTGAAGTATATTAGGGACCAGTACAGAAAAAATTTACGAGATAACCCTAGGTACAAGCGTCCGCCCTATGTTCTTAAGGCTGAGTGGTAGGCTCTGATTTTGGATGGAAAGTATAAAGCTAACAAGAAAAATAATATTACACCAGTGGAGAGTATAGCAAGGTATGTGATACTATTGAGAATCTAATTATGTACTAATTAACCTCTATATTTATACTATCTAACATATTTCAAAATTTTCATAGATTGCCTGACACATCAAAGGCAACAAAGGCAAGACTAGAAAAGTACGGAACACACAAGCTCGGCTTTGGTGTTTTTTCAAAACTTCAAGAAATAGTTGTAAGTATTAGTAAATGAAAAATTGTATCAAATTTTTAATATAATGTGATGGGAAATGCTAGGATAGACTAGCTTGCCTATGCTCCTAATCCTCAACTTGGATCTCAGTGTTCCTCCACACCAATATATGATGCAGAGTAACATGCTTTGGAAGCGCCAAAAAACTCCTAGCACCTTGGAACAACTAAGAAATTCAAGTTATCACCCCAATGCTTTGTTCTCCATAAGAACATTCAAGGCTTGATTCACCTTCAAACAAGGAACTAATCTGCTGTTACAACCGCTCCTTTAGTTCATGGACCCAACTCATCACATAAAGCTGCATACTAGTTACTTCTCCCTTGTACCATTCAAGGCCTCATACACCCAACCTTGACACCAAGTGTTTTGGACAACTCCAACCCTCTAACATAAATGGAAACCAAAACAAACATCAACACAACCCAAAACAAATTAGGTCTAAGGAAAACTTGTTGTTACCAGTCAAAGGGTAGATTGCAACACTTGACCTTTATTCTACACACCCAACCAAGAGTGCAATTGGATCCTCTAGGACTCCCAAACACCAAAGATAGTTTAGAACAACTCCAACATGACCAAAATAAGGTGTAACAAGGGTTGGAAACCCTGCTAACTATTTACCATTTCCTTTTGATATTTTAACTACCCTCCATTGGTTGATGAAACAATGCAAGTAAAATTCACCATACCACACAAAAATGTAGGGCTTAGAGTTCAAGAGATGCCTCATAGAAGAGGATAAGAGAATTGGCTTCCAACAAGGCTATGAGCTAAAATCAGTGTGGAAGGTTCTAATAATGATGCATCTGAGCCACAGGTAAATAAGCTAAATGAAATTTATTTCAAATTGAATACTTTACCAATTAGTCTATTTGATGTTAAGTTCCAATATAAAGTGAGTATATCTGTTTTAAGCAAGCAATGATAACAATGCGTAGGATCTTGGAATGCATCCTGACAATCCTTCTACACAATTTGTGGATGCTGAAGGTTCGCATGATGTGCATCACAGTGGTGGAGGTATACATTTGCTATTAATTTTTTTATATGTAATTGCAATTTGTGTTTGGATTAACGTAACATTTTGTATAGAAGCTATAAAGGATCGAGGGGTCGATGTTCATGAGCGTGTTGACGTTGAGTCCAGACAAAATGATGTGGTCAGATCAGGTAAAGAGCACCATAGTTATACTTGTAAAAATTATAATAAATTATTTTTAATGTAACTCTTTTATTTGTCATTGCAGAGGACCCCCCTTTGCAATAGCATATGAATTTGAGATCATCAAGAAAATATAACAAAACAACTGATGAGGGGGGAATTGATGATGACACTGATGCTCCTCTTAGAGCTTACATAGAAAAAAGAAATAGAAAGAAAAAAAAGAAATGATTGTCATCTACATACCTTAATTGATAATGACTGAATTTTATGTCTCAATGAATTTAATTATGTGCTAATGAATGTTCATGAATTATGTGTTAATGTAGAATATTGATGAATGTTGCACGTTAACGAATCTAATGTGTTAATGAATGTGTTGGTGTAAATTAGTACTTTACTATTTACACTTACTTAATTTTACTTAGGTTAATGCATTATTTTATTATTTTTATTGTGAGACACTTAGGAGTTTGTGCAACCTTGTGATTTGTCATGTTGACAACACAAGAGTATGCACTTTTATTTGAGCACATGGTGTCTACAACACTATTTTGCATGTCCCACCCTTCTAGGCTTATCCTCTCATCACTGCACTTACTTTCATGCTTAATGGAGGATAATCTATATCTGGTGGACATGTGCTTGGTTGTATGACACTTCATGGTGCTAACTTCTATGCATTCTAGAAGCTCTCCTGTAGCCTTTATAATCAGGCACTCCTAGTGTACTCTTATGCATCAATTATTGAATACATTGTTATTCTGATCATACTCTCTCTCTTTTTGGTCTTCATTTGTGCTTGTGTTTGAGTTCTTAGTTCTTGGGTGAATTTTGCCCTTAGGCAAATTCTTACATGGTATCAGAGTTTGGAGATTTTCTCATCACATAGCCATTCGAGACCACTTGCTTGCTTCATCACCTCAGCCTGAATCTAGAGTGCTGCAGAAATTGGGAGCGTCCAACATCAGATCTGACCTCTCCATTGCGTCCAAAATGCTAAATCGATGAAAATCGACTATATGCACGCCTACCTTGCCTCAAAGTCAATCGTGAGGCAATTTTTTTTTGCAAATCGGCACCCGAAAGCCCCGATTCGCAGTATGGGTATGGTCATCATTTTTAGATCTATGATTTAATTTTAATTCAGATCTGTTCTTTCTCTATATTTTCATCATTTTTTGTCAGAATTTTTGAAATTATTGGCACAGAGAAATTTTTTTTCATCAGAATTTTTGAATTTTTTTTTTGCGGCACTGGGTTGTTTCATCCCAGACCGTAGAGTATTTAATTACTTTTGCAGGGCTCATTATATTATTAATCAGGTGGCCTCATAGCAAATAAGCTGTACCTGCAAAATCTTCTCACAATCAAGAGTTTCACGGATTGAATACGAACGACATCTACACTTCCCGGTAGAACAATCCACCGGCTGGCCCTCCTCTTTCTCGGGGGCCCTTTTCATTTGCTATTCATTCTGTGGCATTTTGATTTTAAATAGCTCCCAAGTTGAATGCCCTTTGGATGTGGGACTATTTCCCACTTCATCGGCATTTACAACAATATTCAGCATGAGATCTTTTTTTGGCCAGCCCACGCTCTGCACATTTTTAGCGTTGAAGACTCCAGCCACTGCGACTGAACTCCTGCGATCGGCGTCTGTATCAACGTTACCCCGATACCATTCTGCGGCATCGCGACTATTCATTTTTTGATAGGGTTTCACAACCTCCAGCGTGATCTGCAAAGATTTGGCAACTGCAAACTCATTCTCCAGTGCACGTTGCTAAAGATCCGGCGATTGCACTTCTCACAAATTTCAGCGAGGCTTTGACATTTTGCTTCCTGTGGGGTGACTTTTTTCAGCCGATCTCTAGCATTCGCTACATTTTTTGAAACCTTTGGCGATGCATAGTTTCCTGACGTACCATTGGAGATACATCCAACGATTATTTCTATTCCAGGAACGCTGTTTTTAGAAACTTTGGTGCTGTCTTCCACGTTCCAACCGCGCACAGAATCCAGTGCGATTTGGAAGTTTCCGACGGTGTCAACTCTCACACTTGTCCATTCTTGCTGCTATTTCATGTTCTCCGGCAGCAGTATCAAATCAATATTCTACTTTGTTCTTTTTTGACTAGTGGACACACCACATTTCACATGCCAAAAGCATCTTTTTAGGTGGGGTTATTTGATTTTTTGGAGGTTTCTTTGATTGGTCCATCATGGAAGAGGACGATTTGATTCAATTGACCACACACAACTATCAAGAATGGAGTCAACTTGCCATCAGATATCTAAGTTAGCACAATTTACTACCGTATGCACCCAATCTTGAGTATCAAGTTGATACAATTGACATCCTTTTGCGTACTCTCTGGTTGCATATGGATTATGACATTATTGACATCACCACAGATGAAGTTAAGTCCACTGATCCCTATGATGTTTGGATGTTTCTTTGGGAGACATATGGAGATCCAGCTATTCCTCCCTTCCCAAAGGAACTCATTCCTCCAGTTGCAGCTGACACCTCTTCAGATGAGATCACACCTCTAGCTCCTGTTGCTCCTACTGATCCTATTTAGTGATATATGCTTCAAAATCAGTGCAGTAGGATACTTTATGTCTTCCTACTCTACCTTCATGCGAAGAATTCCTTTCAGACATTGCACAGTTGTTCGTGGAGTCTCACATTGAAGATGTGGGAGACATTCTTGATGACATCCGTCTACTTTTTGAGGCAGACACTTCATCTTTTTCTACAGTGATAGATTCATGCACTTCAGCACTGCAGGCTACACATGGTCTTCCAGGTGCTGATTTCTTGCTAGACATTTCAGCTCTGTTCTTGGAGTCACACACAGTTGATATGGGAGACTTTTATGATGATTTCTTGCTTCTCTTTGCTGAGAATGATTCTTCTATAGTTATTGTACATTCTCTACATGATCAATCATTTTAGGTTGGTGTGATTGTGGATACTTATGTCCAACATTTGTAGGTGATCTCTCTCACATTCGAGAAGACTATTGGTGTTTTGACATAGGTTTCAGAGATACCGGTCATCATTGAGATTCCTTCTCCATCCAGGGGACGCTTCTCAAAGGTACCCTTGCCATTGTTTCTTCCAAAGGGGAGGAATGTCATCAAGAGGTCATGGATCAGCTTCTTCATCGAAGCACTTCTCACTGATCGACACACTACTTTTAAGGGGGGGGGACTACCTCATCTCTTTCTTCTCTTTTTTGGGGGGTCCCTTTTCCTCATAGGAGGTTTTGTCCTTCTCCATTCTTTTTTGTATATATTGGATGTATGTCGTAATGGGGGGATCTTGATTACTCCATCCATCGATGCATCCTTCTCTATCTCTCTTTTTGGGGGAGGGTTTTTCCCATGAGGTTTTCCCCTTTCCTTGCTTTATGAGAGATTTGCATTTCATTATGTACATGGGTACCTAACATGGCCTAGTAGCCGAGACCCATTATGTATCTTCATCCTAGCTTTTAAGCTTAAGTACATTTCCCTAAGTTGCACTTAAGGTGGGGTGTTGGTGTAAATTAGTACTTTACTATTTACACTTACTTAAGTTTAATTAGGTTAATGCATTATTTTATTATTTTTATTGTGAGACACTTAGGAGTTTGTGCAACCTTGTGATTTTTCATGTTGACAACACAGGAGCATGCACCTTTATTTGAGCACATGGTGTCTACAACACTGTTTTGTGTGTCCCACCCTTCTAGGCTTATCCTCTCATCACTGCACTTACTTTCATGCTTAATGGAGGATAATCCATATTTGGTGGACATGTGCTTGGTTGTATGACACTTCATGGTGCTAACTTCTATGCATTCTAGAAGCTCTCCTGTAGCCTTTATAATTAGGCACTCCTAGTGTACTCTTATGCATCAATTATTGAATACATTGTTATTCTGATCATACTCTCTCTCTTTTTGGTCTTCATTTGTGCTTGTGTTTGAGTTCTTAGTTCTTGGGTGAATTTTTCCCTTAGGTGAATTCTTACAGAATGTTATCATGTAATATTGATTGAATGTTATCATGTGATATTGATTGAATGTTACATTTTATTAATGGTTGAAAGAAAGAATGAATGTTAGATGTTAACGAGGAATGTAGAGTGATGTTAGGGGGAGGGGGGTGGGGCCAAATGAGATTCCACCTTCACGTGGTTGGCCTTGTTTAGTAGAGAATATTAAAGTATTCTTGAAACAAAGTGAAGCTCAATAAGATACTAAATATTTCTCTATTTTGTCCTATGTTTAGACCTATAACACTGTGTCTTGCTAAGGCCCCTTTCAAGTGGAAGGACACAAGCATCTTTTACAGTGGAGAATGTAACTAGGAGCACCAAATTAATACCCAAACATGTCGGATATAATACATTCAAATAGGCTACTATGCTTGTAACCCTATTTTCTGGCGAGAGCTTCACTTTAGAATAAAATAATGGATCTCCTAAGATTGACTTACACAACCAACCCCTTAGCTTTGCTTCCGTGTGGCAAAGATTTTAGGGTTTCCTCCCTCAACTTGTTGAATTCATAATGTGTCAAATGTTGGCTAGAATAGTTATAATTTTGTGAAAGCTACTTTGAAAATAAGTTTGGTGTAGAACTGAAAATACTTTTTTTCACAGGACACAGAAGCTATGAAAGGCCAGTTTAATAGACAATGGGAAACAAAGCCAAATTATCACAATAGAGGAATGGTTAAGGAATGATGGATTGTTGGATTCTTCAATATATAAGTGTCTCCTCCATTAGTGTGCAATTCACTTGTTTTTTTTTAGAAACTTAAGATAGCCATAACAGTGGATTTTGTAGTTAGTTTTACCTAGAGGAGGAATACTCATGTCAAATGAGGCACAATAGCTTGGCACTTAAGTGTGTGTGATACTAATTTGTTGTTGTTTCAATCTTTCTCAAACTGATTCCTGGCTCCATTAAAATTTAATATTGACAACACTTAAATAAAAAATCTATCAAATGATAGCTAGAGCCTATGGTTACTGTTTTGTGAAAGCAGCTTTTAAATAGACATTCCCTTGAATTTAGTTCAACCTAACTTTCATAAAATCAAAATCAATTTGGACATACAAGCTTCTCGTCTACCATTTCACTAACTAACCAAACTGAAACAAAGCTATTTATTGTTATTCTTTTGTGTAAGATTAGGAACTATTTTTTTAAGGTACACTGATTACAAAACTTGTTCAATGATAGCTAAAAAAGGGGTTCATGGGATTCTGAAACCTTCTTTTAAAAAAAAATTAAGCAGAGAAGCTTAAACTATTGAACTTCAACATATCAGTATTGAATTATTACAAATGAATAATTAGTTTAAATATGAAACAAATCAGTTCATGATATTCTATGTCCCATCACCAATATTTGTTTGGATTCATAACCCGTATGTCCATTATTTGCCTCAGTTTGTGGGTGCATAAAAAGTGACATCTCCAGTCATAGATCTAATCCCTAAACATGTAAAACTAAATTTTACAGATCCAATCTCTAATCTCTAAACTTTTAAAATTTAATAAAATTCATATTCCAACTTGTTTATTATTTAACAAGTTGTTCTTGGAATCATGATTGTAAATTAGTTTCATCACAATGATCCTTATGAACTTACATGTACATTCACTAACAAGTAACTCTAGATGAAAGTTTAAGTTTATTTATCACATTTCAACATTCTCACCAAAATCTGAACTACATTATCTCATGATTGTTGCAGAGTACCACTGCTCACATGTGAAATAGACATCTAGATTACTGAACCCTTCTTAAAATTAGTTTCATTGAATTAATATATGTTATGCTATCACTGGGTGTGTAATTTGAGCATGAGAATAATTTCATATCTATCTACGTGTTTTGCCTAACAAACTTCTGAAAAATAATTTCTATAAGTTTTTAAAATTAGAGTAGATGAATTATTCTATAGGAAAAGGTGTTGCATTTAAGCATTTATTGATAGGTTTGGACATGAACAATTTTCTATTTCTTGTAGATTATAATGATGATAGTATTGGATTTTTTTCCATGTTTAATTTTTCTCGTGATTCTTGAACTTTCAGGTTGTCGCTTCACAAGATTGGCCTAAACTTATAAAGGATGCAGGTTTGTTCTATGTATGCTCAAGCACGTCAGAAAGAATTGACTCAAGAGATAGAAAGATCATGTGAGAGGCACTGTATCTGGGGGCATGATGAAGTATGTGTTGTCTTTCTTATCCATCCCTTGAAGGTTTTGACATAGCTTAAACATTTATTCTATATATAAATCGATTATAACATCTCAATATGTAATAACAGATAATATAAATATTTCCAAACTTATAAGGTGTATAAAATGTTAAATTAGTATGAAATAATTGTTTAGAGTAGGTTACTATTTGTTAGTCTTCTGTGTTTTTTTAAAATACTTCTATTGTATTGAATAAATGATGCGTGGGAGGAAGAGTAGAGGGAAGACAAATATGAGTCTTTTAACCATATGAATTATGATTATAGAAGACATTACAGTCTCCTTTCTTCTTGAGCATAGTAATAAAAAGTAAAACAACGTGTAATATGGGGTGGTTGCTGGGGGATTTTAATTTCCTTCTTGAACCAACCAACCAACAAAAGTTTCTTATAGGAAGGTACAATTATTTAAAGCAGGTTAATACATTTTATTACTTCAAAACTTGTAAATTCTCTAGAGACTTGTTAGATGCACTACATGAAAACAACATAGCCATAGAGTAAGCTTTTCATACCAATTGTATATAGAAGCTATAGAATTTTTCAATTTTTATAGTTTAATTTCCCTTTCTAAGTATGATAAAAATATCGTTAGTATTCTAATTAAAAAAAATCCAAAATAATATAGTTATTTGTTTTCACTCCAGGATTATCTAAGACAACTAATTATTTTATCTAACTGCCTTTCAGCTTGCATAAACAACTACAAGATTATTATTTTATCGTAACTCTAATTTCTTACGATACCATCCTTATCTATTTGGAAACATTGTAGGTAACAATCACTTCCTTGGCTTTGGTTTTTAATGAATATGCTCTAAAGAGCCAATTTGAGACAAGCATCTACCTTCAAGTGAGTAATTTGTAGTGATCTATTGATTTCCTAGAGATCATTACTGGTCTAATACAGGTTTGTCACTTAGGCATGCTTAGTAGAAATGAGGATTTTCTATTGCTCATAAAACCTAGTAAGCATATGATAGTATTTTCTATGATATTTATATTGAGTAGAAATTGTGTCCTTACTATTTGTGAAGTGCTAAAATGTTTTTGAAAAAACATGATTGGTTTCACCCTAAAAGCTTTAGTTTCCCCTAATAGGTTGGCTCTCTGACACTTGAGGCATTTGTTCAATTCTTGGACAAGCTTCAGGAGGAGAAACCTGGGGATTCAGTCTTGGAAAAAAATGAACATGAGATTGGATGGCTTAAAGCTGGGAAGCCTTTCTATCCAACAATGTTTGATCCCGTACTTTAGATTTTTAGTCATGACCAACCACTTAGTTGTCTGGGAAGACCCAGGTATGTAATTGCATTGTATTAGATATGGTTTACATTTTTGTCGAGATTCTATTACTACAAAAATGTTGTGCAGTCTGTAACTTCTAATTGTATGGTGTCTTAACATAATTTTTGTTTTAATTTGATTTAGTTAGATTGAAAAATGTCTACACAGTTACTGCTAGAAGCTCTTTCAATTTTCACTTGATGGAATGTAGAAATCTCATGTCTTCAAATGTTTAATAGAATATGTATATGAATTTTGCTCACTTTCTTTTATTGCAGGTCAATTATTCAACTAATTTTTTGGGATCAACATTTGAACTTCCATTTTTAGAGGTTAGGAAGTTAGGCTTAGAAACTCAAGTTATGCTAAACCATGCCTGTACATCAATGTCTAGTTCAAATGATAGTAAATCTACACAAGAATCTCAATCTAAGAGAAGCTCTAAGGTATTCTTTTGGTTAATAAATAAGTTTTGTTCTTGAATTGTGTTCATCATTGAGGTTGTACTGAGATTTGAAATGATCTATTGTTTTAAGTTCTTTCTATCAAGCTTTTGAGTTTTCTCTCCAATTCATGCCTTTTTGGATTTTTTGTCATAGCTAATAATTGAAAATCAATTTGTCAACGTTGCATGATTGGCTTCTACCTCTCAGTTAAGACTTATTGTCATGCAATACATGCTCCTATGATGAAATGGTACAAGTGAATTCATGTTTTCCATTGTGTTATATATACCATTTTCCAAGTTATTTTTGTTTGAGAATTATCAAAATGAAATAGATTAGTTTCATAGATATGCTCTTTGATATTTGGTTATTGCTCATTATGACTATATATTGGATCATCATTTCAACACTTGAGTGATCAGATATGGTTTCTACATCGACGCTCCAAGTGTGCACTGTCAAACTACATTGCCTATTGAATTTCTTTATTATTATTTTTCTTGTACAATAACTTGTTTATTGTTGTTGCATATTACAACTAGGCAATCTATACATCTAGTGTCATTGTCTATACAAACTACAAACAATGGATGTGGATGGTGACATTGAAGAAAATATGTTTGACAGAGAATTGAATGATGACCAAGCAATTGTATGTACAGATAATTTGACCCGATAGACTCCAAACATGAATGAGAAAATAGTTGTTTTAGTACTTATCCTTCTTGTATGCCACTATCATGCAAGGGTTCATTAAGAAAGAAAGGGATAATCTAAAAATAACACCATATCAAGCTGAAAATAGTTTGACAGTTGACTTCAACCAAACACCAGACCCACTGATAACACACTTACCCAGATTATTTGCTGATGACTGGTTGATCCTAGAAGTCAAGAGAAAAGCCAAGCACAAATCTGCTACAGATGCTAGAATAAAATTCATCCACGAAAAGCCAAAAAATAAATGTCATGAATGAAGGGAAGATGTGTCAGTCAATGCCCAAAGCTCTCAAAAAAGAAGGCAATGATGGGAGTCCCATTTTGTATGATTTATAGTAAGAAAAGCTGCATGTCTAAGGAAAAGGAGTATAACTAATGTGATGCGCCTAGAGGTAGACATGAAACTTTTAGCTTGAGAAGTTATTTCCTTAGAGAGCTAACATATCTCTTGACCTGGCTTCATGTATAAAGTTGTTTCTTAAGATGATCCCATGCTCTTGGGAGGTTTGTGCACCATTGCCTCTTAGGATCAATGATGGTTGAATTAGTTTGAGTCACCCCTCACATTATTTCAACAATATATTCCCTCTCCAAACATCATTCATCTTTGCTTTTAACTAGTGGTGTTGAACGCCTCTGCTGAAAGGCCTTGATGGAGTACCCTCATCTTGGTTGTGTTTTTTTTTCCTATAGGTCAAGTGCCTAGAGGTCCTTGTTCTCATTTTTTAGGGTAGTCCCTTGCTCTCCTTTTTCTGGAGAGAGTAAATGTTTTTAAATGATGTTAACTTCCTTAGAGATGTTTAGGGGGTTGGAGGAATGTCTGGGATTTAGTTTTAATGAATTTTCTATAAGATGTCTTTAATATGGATAGGGTTGTTGCCACTCAAGAATTAGGGATGGTGCATGCAATTGAATTGGAAGGCCGCATTGAAAGATAAATTAATTTTAAAGATATGGTCAAAATAGTGAGTAGATGTCATATAGGAAACTCAAGGCGAGAGTGGTGAACGAGCTAGGACAATCAATTTTTGGACGATCAAAGTGTTGAATCTTTAAAATATAGTTCCAAGTCATATTTTGCAATGAATCTAGTTTATAAAAAAATTTGAATCACTCAATTTTTATATCATACGACAAAGCTGTGCCAACAATACCGATTGTCTATCCTAAATCTGCACTAGTAAAATTCACATTTCCTAATAGTTCATTGGCACATTTTTTGAACCAATTATTATTTTCTTCAAAACCCAGTTGTAGTGGAAATTAAACATTGGATCTACTCTCCCCAATTTGAATCACCCCAATCCATGATTAAACGAGAAATGGGTACTTAATGTTGTGATTGTTAGTCTAGGCAGGAATTTGAAAACAAAAGTGGCACGGAAACTATTCCTTAGCATATTTGAAATAAATTTTTAATATATTTTCAAAACCTATTTCTAGAAGAGATAGATATCTAGATGTTCTTTTCTATGGAATTTCAATCCGTAAAAGAAGGATTAAAATGAATATTTTTCTACAAAGCATTTTCAAATAGTCAAAGGCAACTGTCACTCATCAACATCTTTGATTAATTATGAAAGTTGTGTTTTTGATGATATTTTTAAAAGTAGCATTAGAAATGTCCAAAATTCATTAATTTCAATATATGTTACCCAACAGACTTTGGTTATGGTAGTTTTTATAACCTTGTGAGTAAAGGAAAAAATAATTGGTTCTAGTTTTTAGGATTGTAACAAGTCCAAGCAGGTCTACATTCCTCATTAATAGACTAATAGTTTATGTTAAATCTATTTAAGCTTAAAAAAAAGGCTTCTAGGAACATCAATGTTACCTACACTACATAGCATATTGATTGTTCCTACTTCAAAATATTTTATTATGATCTTTGAAGAAATTTAACAAGCTTAGATTATTTTTGTCAGTGAAGAAACACAACACACTGAAATTCTTTCCACCAAAGCTTAAGACATTCTAATTTCTTCAAGCATATCCACTAAATAAAAATTTCATTTTCCACAAGCCCAACTTAGCTATTTTTATTCTTCAGTTGTACTAATTTTTTAATCCCAAGCTCTTCAAACTCCAATGCAATTCTTTTAGGCCCATATCCACTAAATAAAAATTTCATTTTCCACAAGCTAAACTTAAGCTATTTTTATTCTTTAGTTGTCGAGTACATGAAAGGATACTTGATTTGAAGATTGCCACTCCACAAATTATTAGTTGATAGGTGATCCAGGAGATCCTCCATCAAAAATTATGTTGTTTAGATCGAAAAAACAAAGCGGTGGTTCAATTGTCTCGTCCAAGTCAAAATCCAATTTTTGCAATGAACAAAATATATTTTCTAATGCAAAAAAAATGTGATACAGAGTTAGTAGGGAAAGTGTAAATGTGGGCACCAACAGCTTCTGTGGCCACCTGCTCTAGTTTGGCTTGGCTGGAAATTCACGAGGCATTTTACTCAGCAATATTGTGCTCTATTCCTAAGCTCCCAACATGGTGCAACAAAAAAAAAACTAAGGTAGGATGTTGAATCTAGCAAGTACAGGGATTTTTTTAGTGGCTATTATTTGCCAATTGGCTAATATGTCCCGATTGGGCTATATAAATTGGCTAAAAAAAAAATGGTATACTAGTTGACCGGTTCGCTCAGATTTTATAAAATACTCATATAGTGGTCGGAAAATTTGCCACTATTATTACATAATTTCAATTTGGTAGTCGGGTTCTTCACCCATATTTCTCTTTAATGTTTACTCTTATTCACCAAAAAATTAATTGAGTGTCTCTTTTGACGATCATCATTTGCCAAATTCCTATTTTCCTATGTGATTTTTTTTTTCATGAGTGACACTATACTCCATAGATAATTTACCTTGATACGTGTCAACATTCCAGTGACTACCTTGACAATTCTTCTTCCTTCAAGAAATGTTGGCCAAAAATAAACCTCAGCCATTGATCTTGGATCATCAGATGGTCTGAGTTCTCAAATAATACATTTAACATAATTACATTTCAAAACATAATTCACCATCAATATTAATAATTTTATTAAAAACAAAAATTATAATTGCCATTATTTTATAAAAATTGTCTAAACTATTAAAAAATTTGCCACCAAATATCCATCAATTGACGCATAATTCGCCAAAACTATTAATTTTTTTCACCCAAATGACATGTGATTCGCCACAATTTTATAAATTTTTGGACGGGGGGGTTCCTTAAAATTATCCCTAAGAAAGTATTGTGGTTTTTATTCACATAGAGATTATATCAAATGCACGATTACTGTTACCTCTGAGAACAATACAAGCCCATCTCTATAACTATGTTCACGGTCAATCAGTGAACAAAGGATTTCCAGTCCCTTCTTTACTCATATGTGCATATTTCCCAACAGAGGATAAATGAAACCTCATTGTAGGTGCACGTGCTCTATAGGTGCACATGCTTACATTCTCTGTGTGGCTCACCCAAGGGATTGAAGCTATTTCTACTTTCCTTTTCTTTTTGTTATTGGGATATGTCTGTTGGTGTCCTGAGTTAACAAATCATACATGAAAGAGAGAGTGACTTCTAGCCAGATTTCTTCCTCCTTATTTTCGTAATATAATTGTCTTGGTGCATAATGTTTTCCTCATTTGTAGGCTGATTGAGTGAAAAGCTAGGTTTCACATATAAGAAGCAACAATCAAATTGATAGCTTGATCCAATTTATCTTTATGAGGTGACAAAAGCCTTGTTAGGAGAGGCCCAGACTGAAGGAATTAGGTGATTATCATCTAAAGAAGGAGATAATTAGAATTAATTGGGTAGTAAATGACTTGAATATTGGAGTTCTCTATCCCCCTCGACTTCTCTTTTTTCACTGCATATCAGCCTATGTGTGGAGTTTATTTATTGTAGGGTATTATGGTGAATTGAATGTAACTAAAATTAGATAAATAGTTATGTTTTATGGCATTAAATTTGATTAGATGAGATAGTTCCAAGGTTGTGAGATGATTGGATTTTAGATATCTTCAGGCTTTAACTCTATTCTGGGATAAGGAAATGCCAGATTGATAAGCCCTTGGTACTAGACTATGTGCTGGATGGAGCAAACTAACATAAATGAATGTGGCACACTATGAATTTTCTTATGTAGTGTTGGATGGTCTTGTTTACACAATTGGAGATTATGGGGAAAATGGTGAAAATCTTTCAAGTGTCTCCAGCAAACAAGAACTTTTTATAGCTAATCAAGTTTTCAAATACTGTTAATTGGTCTCCTGAATTCAGTAGTAGAGATATGAATCTAGGTCCTGCTCTTAGAGGCACACTCTAAATTTTTTTAGAACACTATTTTCTGGAATACGGTGAAGAGTATTTTGTTCCAGGTCATCACAATCCCTTTGGACTTGATTCTTGCTTGAGTTTAGTTTATTAAGAGATAATATTTTCTCTTTTGATCTTATTAACTTTGTGAAGAATGCATCTGGAGTGAATCCATTTTGGGTATTCTATATTATGAATCTCTAATAAATTTATGACTAAATCACATTTTTATAGACATGTTCTTTCATGTCAAGTATAAATTTGTATAATTGTGAATTGGATTTTAACTCACTTATTTGAGACTTATAGACTCTTATCATTATTGATAACTATGTGTTTTCTTTAATCACTAGTTTCTTATTCTTGGGGACCACTCCCTTTATATTATAAGATCAAAAAATTTGTGAAAGATGAGGAAAGATTCTCATATACAATAGTAGTTCATAGGTGGAAAACATACTCGAACAACTTATTGGTAATAAGGAGATGGCATCATGATACCTTATAATTTTATTTTTTAATTTGTTTATGCAGGTTCACCAATTTCAAAATGAAGCTTCAGCGAAGGACCTAAAAATTGTTTTGTTTCAAGTTTCCCAAGGCCTTAAACAACACAAGCTAGATTGAGGGGAGATGTTAGCCATTAGTCATGAACACGAGGCAAGTTCATTTTAATCTCAAAATGTTTGATCAACACCTTCTATCCCTGCACTTTTTAATAACAATACCTTACTTGATTCTTATCGTTGATTGTCTTCTAGAAGACGTTATCTACCCCAAGACATAATTGATTTGTATGCTATTACTTAGTAAACCATCATGCATCTCCATTTTGAAGAAATCTACAACAAATGCTTTGGGATTTCTATTTTTTTATTTGAAAACTGTAAAGGCTCATTGTTTTTTAGCATGATACGTTAATGAGTTAATCATTTTTGTAAATGCTCATTTATTCTTAGCAAAATACTTTAGTGAGTAAATCCTGGGATTTTATGCCATCTCTATTTTAATGGCATATTTGGTGACATTTTCATAATATATGACTTTGTTGATCACCATCAATATTAACTATAAACATGGTTGACTGTCATTCAAGGCAGTGCACTTACATAGTTCATCAAACAATAATATCTTGCAATTGCCAATGGTATTATTAATTAGTGCTAGCACCTCCATTGTATTGTCATGTCACTTTATACAACACAGTTTCCTTTCATTAGATATCAATAATATTCATTAAATTAATGTTTCTTTTGATTTGGGACTACTCAATGAGTGCATTAACTCCTATAGCTACATGTTACCACTACAATAGCATGCTGCCCTAGTGCTATCATCACTGGTGCATCAATGACTTCATTGTATTTCATAAGCTTACTACTATAGTATTTCCTTAACATATTTCTCAAACTTATATTTAGATTGATCACTGTGACTCAAGTAACATTGGTTTTGGTTTATCATAACATACTCGTACCCCTTTTCCTTTGTAAAACAACATGCCCACTTTCTTTCCATGACCATTATTTTTAGACATTATCTTTGCTATGTTGTTAGTGTCAATGGTTAGATTATTTTTTCTATAGCACATGACTGCATATAAATTTTATTTTGATGTTCAATGCCACTATTTGTTGATGGTTCCATGGTCACTACATCTTTTGCATATTGTCACTGACAGCCATAATTGTACTCTCTCTGTTATGAGTTGTAATATTGATGTCTTATTACCATAATGATTAGTTATTCTTCATTGTTTTAGAGTTGTAAAAGTGATGAGCTATTCTTCATTGTTTTAGAGTTTCAAAGTCCACTATTTTGATGAACTATACTCTATGTCCTTTGTGGCCTTGTACTCCTATTATAGCAGCATACCTTTGTCCAAAAGAGAATCAATTTTCCCATTTATATTTTGTTCATTTTTTCTTTGCAAGTTATTGTTTTCTTTGTGGAGATTGAGTTGGGATATATTAGTTATATCAAAGGCTCAAGCAAGAAACTCAAGTAATATGGAGAAAATCAAAAGCTTTAGTGACATCCAATTGTTGATGGAGAAAATGAAGCACATGTAGGAATAAAGAGGATTAAACCTGAGGTGAAAGTGAAGCAAGAAACTCAAGTAAGAAGAACCTTACCAAGAACAATAGATGAATCGTGTACGGATGTGTTCGGAACAAGTGATTTTTTTGAGGAAAAATTATCTCCATTTAAGGATGTTAATATGAGTGTCATAGCTACAATCCAACATGTCCCAAGAACTAGAAAGACTACTTAGACCTCTATAAGAAGTTCTCAACCTATAGGGAGAAGGTAACCATAGTACATATTCCTACACTATCAATAAGCTTATAAACTAGATACATCTTAATAGAGCATGTCTTACTTAGAATTATTTTTCTTAATATGTTGGTTTGTTTAAACTTTACAAGTGGTATAATTTTATTTCTACTAATCCCCCCAAATTGCTTTACTAATCCCTCCAAGGCCTCATTCTTATTTGATCTAGTTGCTAATGGTATCTAGGAGTCTGCCCTCCTCTCCATACCCCACCGCACCTCCTCCCCCCTTGGCTATGCTAGTCGAAAATCATGTCCTATTAATCTTTGGTTCGACGCTAGGTGTAAGTCTTTCCATTGCTCCTTGCATGCATATTTTTTTTCCAATTTCCCCTTGTGCACTCAGATGGGCTCCTGATATCATCGCCTTATTAGTCATAGGAAGTGATTATTTGTGGCTTAACAGTGCAAATCCATCTGCGACATGCTTGCCCACAACCCAAAATCCTTCTGGCACACTTTGTTCTTTTGCCATCCTCCCCTACCTTCCACCCTTGATTGGCACTCCCTAGTTTCCCATTCCTCTACTCTCTATGATATCCCTGGTCAATGACCCACTCATCTTACCTCCCCCACCCATTGCCATCTTTTCACTCCATCTATAGTTTGTGAGGCCATCAGAGTTATGAGATGTAGCAGAGCTGCCGACAAGGATAGTTTTTAGGAAAAGTTTTTAAAGATTGGTATTCTGATTATGTGCCCCATCCTCCCAGTGCTCTTCAATAGGGTGGTGTGTACTGGTTTCCATGCTTCTTGGTCAAGGCATGTGATTTACCCGATTCACAAATCTGGGCTAGCATTAGACCCAGACAGCTATATGACCATCATGATTGGGCATACCTTTGCCAAGCTTTATGCCACAGTTCTGAACATTATTCTTACTCAAAAAATTGACAAGCGATAGTGCCATGCTAGAGGACATACATGATTCCATGCAGATTATTAGACTATGGATCACATTTTAACCTTGCAAGCTATTGAGGAGGCTTGACACTGTACTGCAAAAGTCTACTATTGTTTCGTAGACTTTCGCAAGGGCTTTGACTCAAAGCCTCAGGGGGCTCTCTTTTAGAGACTCAAAGACATTGGTACTCTAGATATACTAGTGATAGTGATTATGAGACTCTACAAGACAATGTTTGGTAGATTTAGGACTCTAGAGGGATTTTTAGATCTGATTCACAACACCATTAAGTGAAGTAGGATTGCTCTCTCTCCCCTACGTTATTGGGCATCTATATTGATGAGCTCAAGGTCTCCCTCCATGAGGCTTTGCTCCACAAGGATGGCTTCTACTTGCATTGGGTTCTGATCTCCATTCTCCTATTTGTAGATGATGTTGTCCTTCTGGCTTCTTCTTGGGAGGGGCTCCAGAGGCTTATTGATGAATTGGACTTATTTTGTGACCAATTCCATTTGGTGGTGAACCTGAGCAAGACTCAGGTTATGATCTTCATTTGTTTGAAGACCTTGCATCTTCACTTCAACTTCCTAGGTCAACAAATTAAGATTATCTCCTCGTACACTTATCTCAGGTCAATTTCTCCTCGTACAAATAACTCCACTTTTTGTCTTATGTTATCAATCTTGCACTCCAACTCTTCTTGTAATGTGTTTTTAGTGCCTTCTTTCTCAATTCAATCTAGCCTAGCAATCCTTGCCTATACAGTAGAATAACTGTATTAACAATTGATTGATAGGGGTGGTCAGTATGGGCAGGTATTGACAACTGAATATAACCAAGGACATTTTTTTTATTTTACTTTATTTCTATCATAATTGCAATGCCTACCACTCGAATTGCAATGGTATTGATGTAGCTACGACGGTAGTTGTCGTCGCAATTCTTGCAACCGACGTCGCAATTCCAATGTCCCCACAAGAATTGTGACGACGTTGTTGTAGCTACGACGACAACTATCGTCACAATTCTTGTGGTGGATGTTGGAATTACGACGTCGGCCACAAGATTTGTGATGGTGTTGATGCCACAATAAAGTGGTCAATAGTCATTGCAATTTCTTGGGTTTGCATCACAATTGTGATGTCAACCACCAAAATTGTGATGGTGTTGATCTCATAATAAAGTGGTGGCATAGCGATGGATATGTGTCCTAATTGTGATGGTATAGGATAGACATCATAATTTGTGACTAAAAAAAATGACGTCTATTACTGTCGCAGTGGTGACACATTTCTATCATAATTATGACACATAGCTATCGTAAATCAATGCCAAATGTATTAGTGTGTGTTACTTAGCACATACTAGACTACTGGTGCTTGGTACACATACTATCCTGGATTTCTTGGCACCTATTACACTCTATCTTTCTTGGCACATATATGATTCTAACTCACTTGGCATATAAAGCATTATGAATTGCTTAGCATCATCTGTGACTCAACACCTATATGTCACTCGACACTTGTTGGAATTCTAACTCGGCACACATTGTGGCTCAACATACCTAGTGTACTCAGCTTCAATGTAGAAAGTGATTAAGTGTGTTGACACTCAAATGTCAAAACCATCTAAGGACCAACAAGGACAACGAACTTGGGAGTTGTAAACACCTATTGGCTGATCACTCATTCTTTTTTTATGATGGATATGCATCTTTTGAAATGTATGTATGTACCATATTTAGTTATGTTGAAATATAATTGAATGGATGTAATGAATACATATCTTTTGTGCATAAATACTTTCGAACAACATTGTTAGTGGAGTTGTAACAAACTATGTAATCTATTTCAGTTGACTAAATGAAATATCTTGACTTTTCAACTCCATTGCTAATGTGCATCTTCTTCTTTTTGTATTTCTAATTTTATGGATGATTTGGCATAATGTGGTATGAGTCGATCTTTACATTTGGTATTAGAGCATAAGGTTAAAAACCTAGGCCTTTGGACTGCCTTGCTAATTCACCCAAATGTGTGTAGGTATTTGAATCATCACCATGGCCATAAGAGAAAACCATCGAGGTTAATCCAGTGATGGCCCATGAGGTGATGAACCCAATTAGAGTGGCACAGTAGAAGTGTGGTGGGCCCATAACCCATAGGTCCTAAGTTTTCTAATAGGAACCAAAATAACAAAAACAATAGGAATGGAAATGAGAAAAGTAGAAGGAACTGAAATAATAGGAATGATCAGAAAAAAAATGATGATAGGAGGAGTCCTAGATCTAGATGCTTTGTTTGTTGTGGTAATCATTTTGCTACTGAATACCCAAAAATAGTCTGACAGGAAGGAAATTCCATCACGACATCAGATTCATTTTGCAATTTGTCATCGGCAAGAAAATTTTCAAGCTACACCTATTCAACTGATTGTTACACTTTTTGGTATTACTATTTCTATTCTAGTAGATATTGGTGCTATTGAATGCTTTGTAGATCCTAAAGTAGTAGCTAGATTACCTATTAGAGATGGATTTATGGCTGAACCATGGACTGTAGAGTATGAAAATAGGGCTGAGTGGCAGGTAGAGTAATGTCTTTTCTATAGTGAGTTGGAACTTTCCAACTTCTGAACAAAGGTCAATCTTTTTGTAGCTCCTTTAGGTTCTTATGATGTCATCTTAGGCATTAATTGGTTAAATGAACATAAGGCCTTAGTTAATTGTAAGGATAAGGTAATTGAATGTCATGATGACACAGGGCACTCAGTAACACTGAATTGTGTCAAAAAACCACTTGAGCTAAGACACATCTCTACTATGCAATTGAAAAAAGCAAGGAGAAAGGGGTATCAGTTTTATATGGAACTTGTTAAGGATTTGGAAGAAGAAACCCCACCTTGTTTAAAGGATTATGAAATCTTAAAAGAATTTAGTGATGTGTTTCTAGATGATTTGCAAAAACTACCTCAAAAAGGGAGTTCAATTTTTTTATTGATTTGGTACCAGATTCCTTATTGGATGACTTCCACCGAGATGTATGAGTTAAACACTCAATTATAGGAAATCTTAGACAAGGGTTTTATCAAACCTAGTGTATCACCTTGGGGAGTGCTTGCAATCTTTTTCAAAAAGAAGGATGATACCTTAAGGCTATGCATTGATTACCATATGCTAAATAAGGTTACCATAAAGAATCGACATCCTTTACCTTGTATTGATGAATTGTTTGATCAAATGAAAGGGGCTACTATCTTCTCAAAGATAGATCTAAGATCTAGATATCACCAACTTCATCAAGGAGGTGGACATATCCAAAACAACATTTAGAACAAGGTACGAGCATTGTGAATTTGTAGTCTTACCTTTTGGACTAACGAATGCCCCTATAGCTTTCATGAACCTGGTGAAAAGTTTGTTTTGGGATTGTCTTGATAAGTTTGTGGAAATTTTCATTGATGACATTTTGATATATTCTAAGATTGTGGAGGAACATGAAGAGCACTTGCGTATAGTTTTGCAATGCCTTAGAGAGAAGAAACTTTTTGTAAAACTTTCAAAGTGCTAATTTTATCGAAGGAAGGTCCATTATTTGGGACATATCTTACTAGAAAATGGTATTTCAGTGGATCCAACAAACATTAAAGCCATTCTTGAGTGGTCAGTTCCTTAGAACATCAGTGAGGTACAAAGTTTTATGGGGTTGATAGGCTACTACAAGAAGTTTGTGGAAGGGTTCTCAAAAAGTGCAACACCTATCACTTCCTTGCAGTGAAAGGGAAAATGATATGAGTGGACTGAAGAATGTGAGGGAGCATTTCAATTGCTAAAGCATAAGCTTACATTTGTGACTATTTTAGTAATTCCTAATCCAAATGGATAATTTTTGGTTATGACAGATGCTTTAGGGGATGGATTGGGAGGTGTGTTTATGCAAGATCGTAAGGTAGTCTCCTATGAGTCTAGGAAGTTTAAACAGTATGAGGTAAACTATACACCACATGATCTTGAATTGGCTGCAATAGTGCATGCCTTGTAGATGTGGTGGCATTACTTATTAGGGAAACCTTTTGAGTTGTAAATTGATCACATAGGGTTGAGATACATTTTTATTCAACCAAATCTTTATTCCAGGTAGAGGCGATGGCTTGAGTTTCTTAGTGAGTATGATTGTGGCATTGAGTACATAAAAGTGAAGGAGAACAGAGTGGCAGATGTACTAATTTGTAGATGACATATCACCTCTATTTCTACTTCTCTAGAACTTACTTTAGGGCCTAAATTCTTTGGTATCTCCCTGGAGATACTCATTATCATTGGGTGAAATCAGCTTTGGACGTGGATTCTTCAAATTCATAGTTTGAGGAATATTCTTTTGATGATGATGGTTTACTTAGATACTAGAATAGGATATATGTTCCTGACCATGAAGAATTATAGAAGGTGGTTCTTGAGGAGATGCATTACACTCTATTTTCAAGGCACCCTGGGGTAAACAAGATGATGGCTAATTTAAGACCACTCTATTTTTGGTCAGGACTCAAGCAGGATGTGATAGAGTATGTGGCCCAGTGTTTGGAATGTTAGCATGTCAAAGCTAAACATGTCCATTTGGCAGGACTTCTATAGCCACATGAGATTCCACAATACAAATGGTAGATTATCAGTATGGATTTTGTGCAAGGTATACCCATGACATGATGCAAGCATGACGTTATCTTGGTTGTAGTCAATAAATTAACTAAAGTTGCCCACTTTATTCCTGGTAGTTTGAAAGAAGATTCTGCGATATTGGCAAGGAAATTTGTGCAGGAGATATTTTGGCGACATGGTATTCAAGAAACCATTTTCTCAGACAGGGACACTCATATGACTTCTCAATTTTTGACTACCTTGAACTTTGCTTTGGGTACATGGTTGAACTTCAGTACTGCCTATCACCTAGAGACAAATGGTCAAACAGAATGAGTCAACTAGGTGTTAGAGGATTTATTGTGGATGCACTACATGGATCAAAAATACAACTGGGAGGATTATTTTCCAGTAGTGAACTCACTTATAACAAGTCCTATTATTCATCTTTGGTCATGAAACCTTTTCAAGCCCTTTATAGATGTAAGTATCATATCCCTATCAATTGGGATAAGGTAGAGGACCGGATCATAGTAGGCCCAAAAATGCTAAAGGAAATGGATGATCAGATGGTCTTGATTTGTAGTCAGATGAAGGAAGTAGCTAATTGATAGAAGAGTCATGCTGACAAGAAACACACTTTAGGTAGTTCCAGATTGAGGATAAGGTGTTTTTTAGAGTTAGACCACAAAAGTGTTCCATCTCATTTAGTAAGAGTTCAAAGCTTGCATCAAGATTTTTTTTTTCTTTTGGGGTGTTGGAGGTTATCAACCTAGTTGCTTATCGACTTGCTTTCCCACCTGCACTTGTCCATATTCACAATGTTTTCCATGTATCTCTTCTTAAGGCATATCACTCTGACATTTCTCATGTGCTTGACTAGCATGCATTGTAGGTTTAGGATCTAGGAGTGGTGGCAATTTAGCCCACCAGACTCATTGAGCAACATACCATCTAGGTACAAGATCGAGATGTTCTCTAGTACAAAGTCTAGTGGGATCAATTTGGTGAGGATAGTGCCACTTGGGAGGATGCAGATGACTTATAACAATCTTTTCCTCATCTATTTTGACTAGCATGTTTATTGTTTATCTAGAATTTAGTTTGAACACTGTTATGTTGTTATTTTGATTAACATCGAGATGATGCCTTTTCCTAGAGGGGAGGGATGTCCCGAATCATCATACGACTTCTTTATATGTGCCTACATGGTGATTAGGTGGAAACCTTGTTATTTTGACTAGGTCAACTATTTTAAACTTGATAGATTAATTCTTGGATTAGATTAATCTTGTCATTTGATATGTTAACTAATCAGGAAATTAATGCTATTAAATGTTTTCCTAAGCTATGTTAAATGAAAGGTTAAGTCATTTTACGATCATGTTGATGATACTTTGTAGATGTGATTTTTTATTCATATTTTGATGTATGCATTTGCATTATAGTTATGATGTTCACATATGATATTTTATTATCAATTGATAGATATTGACTCCTTTATGTTTGTGAGTGTTTGAGTGTCCACAGGTATCGGAGGCAAGGGTGTGGTTGAGGTAGAGAGAGTTATCCTCTTGGAAGGTGACAGACATATGGGTTTAAACACACACCACTTAGTTTTTAAAATATATTCATAATTTTGATTAATATTCTTAGTCTCTATGAAAATAAATGTGCATTAATTTAGAAAAGTTGAAATGAAAATGATAATTTTGATTGGCAAGATAACTACATTTTAAACTAATTTCACAAATGTAGAATTAGAAATAATATAAGGAATAGTTGCATTTCCTCTATTAATCATTTCAATTTATATTCCTTCCTTACTTGTTAAAGAATAAAAATAAAATTAATGCACCTTATAGTGTTATGATTTAGAGGATTTAAATAATTGGAAGTGATATTTTATTGTTTTATGGAAAATAATATCGTGACTCCTTAAAATGTTGTGATTTAAATGAGATTGTTTTGGTTATTAATGGGGAGGAAGTTCATCATTTATGGGGCGATAATCAAGAGAAGTGGAAAGACATTTTCCAGAAACAATTGGGGGAAGTTCTCCTCCATGATAGAGGCAAAATGGAGGGAAGAAAAATGATAAAAGGAGGGGAGGTGAAATCAAGAGGGTAGACGACTAGAGGTTAGAGGATATCGGCTGGAGTTTTGGGGATAAAACTTTGAAGAACAAGGAAAACTTGTGTGCAGAGGAAAGGGAGTGTGATTAAAAACCATCTAATTCTTAGGTTCTTTCCTTCAAAATGCCATTCCTTAAATTTTAGTGCATTGCTTGTTTTGTTTGAAACTTTCAGTATGTAACTTGTGATGGGAAACAATTGTGACATTTTTTTTTACAATATTGCTATATTATAGATTTATTATAGACAAAAATTGCTTATTTGTGTTTACTTATTTTTTTTATGTTTGTCCCTCCAAATCTTTGGTTTCTAAAAGAAATTTGAACCAAACACCAACATTTAGGCTTTTTTTGGGATGATTTCCTTGATTTCTTTAAGTTTTATTGAAATCATAACAACTAATGAAGCCTTTGGAATGATAAATGGAGGGCATAGAAAACATTTGATGGGAGAAATCTGTTACAAAAGCCCTACAACCATAGACTAGTCGGTTTAATGAAGAAATCCTATCATTTTTTTTGGAATTTTAATGTAAAATTGTTGTTTTGTTAAGCCCTCATTCTGAATGCTTTCCCTATTTTAAATTTCAAAGTTTACTAAATTTCTCTTTGCAAGACTTGGATATATGTGGAAAACTAGCTACTCTTGTCTCATTTTGTTTTTGAAAAATAAAAAATAAAACACAACTTCAACCAAATAGCTCACATTACATCTTTTATTGGTTCCAATGTTTTTTGGCCTATTTTAAGAGTAGCAAGTCTACTTTTCATAGAAAAGATCAATTTAAAAAAATTACAGCCTTTTAATGGTTTGTCAAGATGTGTTGAAGAAGGTCTCGGTTTCCCTATGTGGCAAGATTTCAATTTTGAAACTTGTCATGAATTTTTTAATTTTGAGTAATGCACATAGTTGGTAACTTGGACTATCGTTGTTGTAGCTTGATTTTTACTCGATTTTACATGTACAAGGGACTTTGTAGAGTTATAATATTTTATTTATTTTATTTTCTTTTTCTTTTCATCATTTGATGTTTCTTTACTGTCTTAGTTTTAGAAACTACCTACAAGACAATGATGACAAACTGTGTAAACAAAATGCAGAGGCAACCAAATATCTAATCATTTTTAACAATGATATTGTAGCAGTGGTCTGCACATGTCTTTCTTAAACCTTTTAAAATGAAAAGAGTCCATAGAATTATTGAAGCAATGATTTAGCTAGGAAATAACCCATTATTCTCTGTTTTAAATGTAATGTCATTATGGAATGTTGAAGTTTAACACACCTACTAGTTGAAGATGTTATAAAACATAATTATACAATGTAGTATTCTTCTACTTTGTTCCTTTTTGTGGCATTATTAAATATTGTGATCACATTTGTGTGTGAAATTGGATAACATTTACCACATAGTGGATTATTATCTGAATAAAATCAATGAAATCGTTTTCATGATAAAATTACAATCTACTGATAAGCCTCAATATCAAATTAAATTGGTATTTTCTTAGGCTACTACTTATATTCAAAAGTA
Organism: Cupressus sempervirens; assembly: GCA_028749045.1. NCBI lineage: Eukaryota > Viridiplantae > Streptophyta > Pinopsida > Cupressales > Cupressaceae > Cupressus > Cupressus sempervirens. Next base: position 573,388,785 of record CM053785.1, read on the forward strand.
CAATTGGAGGGCTTGTTGAACTTATGAATGTTGTAGGTTTTTAAAAAAAATTTGTACTAATAAATTGTTGTGCTGTCAATTCAACAAATTTACTTAAATTTTAAGTATAGACTTCAATTTTGTGAAGTAAGCATTGGGAAGAAATGGTAGTAATGCTAATATACTTTTCAAACACAGAGTGGTGCTGAATATTAGTAGCAACTTAGAAACATATTGTGAATTTGTTAAGTCTTAAGTAAGATTGTTTTATTTCCTCATGGATGGGTGTATATGGCATTGGGAGGGTGGAGATAGATGCATATTGGTTTGCTTCTCTCAACTTGTCAAGTGTTGCATGGTAGAATTCATTACGGTTTGATTCTCCATGCATCATGTTGGCAAATTTAGTGCTTGGCCAAGCTATCTTTTATTAGTTCAGTAGAGTTAATGTTATTTTTGACATTGCATATGAGTAGATATACACATTTTTGTTGAAGCATAGGATATACATGCTAATTTGTACATATGAGTAAATATTTTCTCTTTACTTTCTGCATATGTGTTGATGTGTAGAATCTTTTTTTAATTTCCTTTCCATATATCTATGATTAGGCTACTTAGGACATGGATGTTTGTAGTAAGTTTCATAGTTGCACTAGATCCATCCAATTTGTCTTGTTCCAAGAAGCTAACCTTTTTGTGCTAGGGTCGAGGAGTTCTTCATTATCAAGAAGAACCCCAAGGGAGTATTACTCCATGGTTGGTGTGGTAAAAGTGCTTGGGCCACACCATCATTTTAGATAGTAGGTAGATGTCATTCGTTGGCTAAGGATCAGAACTATCAGAAGTAGGACAAAAAACTTGGGAGTTGTAAATGTCTATTGGTTGATCACTCATTCTTTCTTTATGATGTATATGGATATTTTGAAATGTACCTATGAACCATATTCAGTTATGTCAACATATCATTGAATGGATGTAATTAAGACTTATCTTTTGTGCATAAATACTTCTGAACAATATTGTTATTAGAGTTCTAATGAACTATGTAATCTATTTCAATTGACTAATGAAATATCTTGACTTTTCATCTCCATTGCTGATGTGTATCTTCTTCTTTCCATATTTCTCATTTTATGGATGAGTTGGTATAATGTTGTAAGAGTTAGTCTTTACACAATAATAGGGATTAATAGGCATTCAAAATGTTCTCGACAACATGTTCAATGATCAAGATGAAGACATCTAGAGTTGTCTCTCCACACATGGGATTCATGTATTAATCTCCTTCATAAAATAGTAGACTTGGGACACATATTATCTCAAGGAATATGAAAAAAAGAAGAAGTAACCCTTGATTTAGAGGACAAGGTTATTCCATTTAATTTTAATTTCATATTGGCCTTATTCAAGATAGTTCCCGATGGTTGTAATGAAGGAAGCCACTGATATTTTTCTGATTAGTGAGTTTATTTGTAGGGTCATTAAACTCTCAGATCAACACGAGACGACTTAAAAATCACACACTAAGCTTCATTCTAACACTAAAAGTGGTAAATAGTCAAAGTTGAATTATTTTTTACAAGCTTAATTTTCTCCTTAGTGTGTGATGTTTAAGGGTGGCTGATAAACACAACATGCTTTGTCTTCTTGACTTCATCTGCGAAGCTCCAGGTGCACAAGTATATTGAGGAGCATAATGAGTCATCACCAACATGTGTCATCTATTTGGAAACATATAAGGGCCTCCTTTAAATTTGAGAGACATTTATGTTATTATCTTCCTAATTTTAATGTTATAAAACATAAGCGCTGCACATTATGAAGAAAAGAATTATTTATTGTAATTGAAAGAGCATGTAGCTGACATAATGGCTGAATATTATGATTTATTAATTCTTTGAAAATTTCAAAATAGTCAAATTATAATTTTAACTAAATATTAAATAATAATATTATGGAGGGAAAGTGAGAAATGACTTCAGTTTGGGTTACAGAACTAAACAAGATGTCTCTAGGATGATTAATGGGGTTGATTCTACTTCTTTTTTTAGGGCTGATGTGCTATAAAAGGGAGGTTCCAGATTTTGGCTTTTCTCAGAGAAACTTTGTGCTATAGAGGTAGGGGGATTGGTTCTCTATTTTGTAGTGTAAGGGGAAGGGAGATATTTCAATTTTCAGTAATGATTCATATGCAAAGATGCAATAAGATCTGTGTAATCTTTTGCACAACAGAGAAAGGAGATATGAAAGATGATTATATATTAAATCTGCTAGCTTGAGCATTTATCTTTCCACTAATTATGATCTTTGTATAATAGTATTTTATCTCTAAATGCAAATCTTTATCATTTATTTCTGAATGTGTTTGATTACTTGGTCTTTGGGCTTTGATCCTTCACATTCTCAAAAAGAAAGAATATGCATATCTCTTTTTCATTTTCTGTGTTATGTAAAGTCTAAATGAATGAACTTTGCATCATTTGTCATTTGTTCTTAGTTGTTTGTTTTTCCTTCTGTATCTATTCAGTATTTACAAGTAGATGTTTGTAAGGCTTTGTTGGTTTGAGGTTAAAGCATTCCCAAAATTAATATTTATCTATAGAAGGAAGTTGTACCTTCATATTAGAGGGTGTTATGAATTTCAATTGCAAAGTGACCCAACTGTTAGTCATAGATATTGTTCTTCTTAATTTGGGCATCCAAGAGTCATTTTGAAGGTATTTTGTAAAACACAAATCTGTTCACTAACACTTTGTTATGAAATTTGAACTCAATTCAACTTTGTTAATTGTCCTTTTTTTCATCCATTTTCAAATTTGGAGAAAATAATTGAAGATAATTGCATATATATCTCATTTAATATATTTTTCTCAATTAATTGAATATTTAGTTTAACATTTGATATTTTTGGAGATATAATTCAATTTAATCAATGATAATTCATTTTTATGGGTAATTGGCAAATGGGTTCAATTTAATTAATGTGCTAGGACATTGAATAAAATAAAATAATCTAGGATGATTTATTGGCATTAGCATCTTTTATTTAGAAATTAATTGATTTTTGAGGATTATTGCAATTTAAGGATTTTATGCAAATTTGATACTCGGATCACATTAGGTGATAGAAATAGATTACCTTTTGTGTTAGGAATTTTGATGATTTTTTATCAATAGTTGAGATTAGGGGCATTTGTTTGATTATATCATTTTTGAGTGATTACACTACAAGCACCATTAAATGTAAACCCTATGGAAAGATAAGAAAATAATCATAGAAATGTGGCATCTAATCATCAGTTAGAGTCATTCGTCAAAAAAATGATTATCCAAAAAAATAAAACAATTTATGCTTCATAGGATCACTAGTGTCCTACTAATGTGTATAATCTCAAGGAGTTATTTCATATCCTCTTGATACTCATGGTGTCCTAACTGTAATTCCATCATTGTGTATCTTAGTTTGGATTTTAGTTTGGATTTTTCTTCCTTGGCTTCAAGCTTGAACATGTCACTTTTCTAACCTATGTAACTCCTCCATGAATCTTAGGCAACAACATAAAATGTAGTTATACTATCAAACTAATCTTCCTCAATCTTAGTTGATTCTGGTTGCTCCACTAGTTGTGGATTCTCATTCCAAAAGTTGTTGTTTGTAGGGAGACCCATAACTATTATTATATCCTTTGAATATTCAACCACCTTATTTCCAATGGAACATTAGGTATTTTCCCTTGATTCTTTTATAATAAACTTTTGTACATACTTGTTGATGTTCATTTAGTTTACTTTGGACATTGGAAATTGATCACACATCATCACTTATTTTTCTTATATTTGAAACAATTTTGTTCTACAAGTGATCGATTTTTTCATAGGAACTCACAATCACAATTAAAAGTTTCATGGAATTCATCATTCTTGTTAATCATTTTTCTATTTGTCTCATGAAAATGTACTATTAGTCATGTCATATGACCACTATGCCATTTTTTTAAAGTTAACAATTGGCATGTGAAACTCTAGTGAATTTTCTTCTTAAATCCAAATGTACTTTTGTAATTTGTTCGCCATTTTTCCTTCTTTATTAGAAAATCAAGACATTGAGTTAACTAATACCTAAATGTATATGTATATTTTTTTTTATCAAAGTAAGTATTTTAGATGATATTTAGGGATCAATTCCTTGTTCATGTAAGCCAATGTGTCCAACTGATGTGTGCATTTATTGTAAACCCCTTTGAAATCAAATTGATATGACATCAATCATTCATCAACATAGGTTTTTCTTGGCTTATTACACTAATTTTGGTGTTATCATTAAAAATTTTCCAAGACATCTTTTAGTATAGTCATTGGCATAAGGAAAACTGATAACCTCATTGAAGATCAATTTTATAA